>OZ038475.1:13775804-13798304 GCA_964036315.1 Acanthosepion esculentum
TTTTCAGATATATTACCCTAACGGATAATACCTCGAACTTAAGATAATCGCACTAGATAAGTAACGGATATATTCGGATTTAGTTTTCGTCAGGTTAAATGAAGATGGGAACCGCCCTGTCGTCTGGGGCTTCAGAATACGCCAACGGCATGTCCGCAGAGGGGTAAGACTCCTCACAGACAAAATAAAATGAGGCGTCCTGGGTAAGACGAAAAACTACATCCAACAACAAGGGTTCTAGTCAGGAGGTTTTGAGGAGCGTGGAAACACCTCTTAATTGCTGGTGTTCCCAGATCAACCCTAATCTGGTGTAGTATCACCTATTAGGGTCCCAGCCACGGGCAAATAGTTAACCAATAAACAGGTGTCAAAACATTATGAATATGTAAAAATAGATTTTAATACCATCAATATATTTTTTAAATTATTACCATCTATACATTTTTTTAAATTATTACCAGCAATGAATTTTTGAAGAAAAAATTATTACCAGCAATCAATTTTTGAAGAAAAAAATATTTCCAAGAATACATTTTTGAGGGTAAAATATTACCAGCAATACTTTTTTGAAGAAAACAAATATTACCAGCAATAAAGATTTTATCGGCATTAAATAACCCATTGGTGTTGATATGCCGTAAAACAAAACAAACCAAATAAAAGTAAACCAAAGAATACATATTCTATTCATATAACCCTATCCTAAAAATCTTGTCAGCATTAAATAACCCAATAACCAGGATTTTTAGGATAGGTTCATATGAATAGAATATGTATTCTTTGGTTTACTTTTATTTGGTTTGTTTTTTTACGGAAGAATCGAACAATCTACTTAACGAATTTTTGTTAATCTCTATCTATAAAAGGCAGGATGTGTGTGTAACGAATGCACGGCCGCAATTGTCGACGGATTTGCACCAAAATTTACATGCACATGCTCCAAATTAGCCAGAAAACCAAAACCGACATTGCATTTCCCAACTCCCATCGATAGTCGAAATAATCGATTTTTTCATGCTTCTACGGCAGTTTTCATGTAGTTTGCGGCCATTTTCTACTGGCCAGAGAGAGAGCATATAGCTGGCTGCCACGAATAGTCAGGAAGATTCTATTGACCAGCGTGAGAGCCAACAGCTGACTGACACCAATTTTTAACTAGCATGCAAAAAAATCGTTAACTGCATTCGTCACAATTGGGAACAATTTAAATATACATGGCACTTTACTCCAATTGGCTCATTCGCTTGCTTAAACTCAATGTTGATTCTGATTCCGCAGAACTGGGTTGGGTGTGAAAGAGTATTTGTTGTTAACATTCTTTTTTCATTCGGTTTTTCCAGTTACGAGTCCTTTTTTTCTAAAGCTGATCGTTTTGTGTTCATTTTGTGTAGTTCTTTTTTCGTAATAGATTTAATGTTTAGTATAGAGCTTAGAAAAAACTCGCAGTGTGAGATAGGCAAGAAGTAAGGCATGTAGCAACAACAGCACGGCAAAGGGCACTCCTTTAAAGGCAAGGAAGGGCAAAAATATTTTAAGTCAAGTGATAGCGATTGCTGTATGAGTCGTACGATTGTTTAATCAAGCACGGGCAACGCCGGGCCATGCTGCTAGTGGATGGCTAAATTTGGAATGGGAAGGGAGTTAAAATGAAAAGATGTTGCTTATAATTATAAAGGATAGACAGTTGTAGAGTACCATGATCGCCCACATCATGAGGGTACACTCCTCATCATGGCTTGGCTTCGCAGAAGATTACGAAGGAGCTTGTACACTTGTCGCTTGCAGGCACGTTTGTGACTGATAAGTCCAATGCGGGGCAGGCGTAATCGGTCGCAGTCGTTGCAGCTAAAATTCTGGCCTGGGCTCGATGACATTGCACTGCAGTACTTCTTTCTCTGCCTCTTGTTCCTGAAGGCGGCCCTGCAAGTATTTTCAAGGAAGGAGACAGCATGGTTGGTGGCGAGATGCCAGGCGTCACGGTTCTCAGCTAGGGGTCGACTATTGGCAATTGTTACACTAACGGCAAAAGAAATGTGCACAAACTTATTTGATCATTTTGACAATTATTAACATGAAATCTATCGCAAAGATCAAAATGGCTAATGAAGAGGCAAGAATTACTTAGATCAATAAAGGACAGATGTGGAGGACCATGACCTCCCCCACCCTATAGAAATACGGGAAAGAGAGAGAGAGAGAGAGAGAGAGAGAGAGAGAGAGAGAGATAGAGACCTGTTTTCTCTATTACATTTCTTACAACGGTTATCTCGACTCAATCTTTTTGTTATTTGCAGATTTAATCTCAAACTTTAAATTCGTATCTTCTAATTTCCTGTGCACTAAATCCGTTTTCCTAATTTTTTTCTTCTCTTCTTTCTTTCTTTCCGTCTGCCTCTTGATTCATTTCGAAATCCTTTGTCTCTTTCTTTTCGTCTATTTTTCGCCTCTGATCTGTTTTCTATCAATCCCTTCCGCAAACTGTTTGATCTCTCTGACCTGTTCATATTGATTCGAGCATGCACTTCATTAACAAAGCCTTCCATCGTTATATCATGTCTCCCTTCTTTTATCTTCTCTTTACATCCATCGTCTTCATAAAAGCACTCGACTGGTCAGAATGTAAGGGCAAATAAGAATTGGAGTATTTATGGATTCACTTGGTTGTTTTAGTGATCGGAGTGGAACCAGTTGGCTTATCTTGTTTCAATAAAATCTTCCCCTATTCAAGATTACTTTGAAATTGGCACTGTTTTAAAGATTTTGATATTGTGCAGGTTTCAAAAATAACACTCACTCAAGGATTAGCTTAGGCCGATGTACTATAGAAACGGTATATTAAGGGTCTTTTTAGTTGGGTAGATTTGATAGAATTCGTAATTATTTCTTAAAGCTTGCCAAAGACAGCTTTTAAGCTCAATATCAAGTCAATTACTATTCACAGAAATTATGTTAAACCTATTTGCAAATAAATACATAAGTAAGTAGGGACTCCTCTATAATCAGCAAAATGATACAGAATGGATTGGATAGACCATATTGACAAACTGCTGGCTAGAACTGAGTAGTTGTATGTATTTTGCATCCTGTGGAATTATGGCAGTGAGGGATAAATATAAAAACCAAAAAAACGCGCGGAGAATAGTAGAGTCAATATGTTTTATTGCACCCAGTTTCCTTAATGAAACAAAACACCACGTGGTGATGGATAGTCGATCAACGGGTTGACAGCCGTTCTCCCAATTTTCCTCTTCGTCTCATTTCCTCCAAGAAACAATACGACTACTCTACTGTTCTTCACGAAGTAAAGCGAATAAAAATAAGAAATGTCTGTCGTTCATTCAGTCTAGTGTTGAGTGTCTTCGAGTATTTCTTCCAACGGTGACAAGAAACGCGACAAAAACTCCATTTAAAAGTTAGGTTTGGTTTGGTTTAGTTTGTTTTACGGCATATCAACCTCAATGGTTATTTAATGCCGAAATTTTTTTTATTTCTGATAATATTTTTCCCTCAAAAATGTATAGCTGGTAATATTATTTTTCAAAAACGTATAGCCGGTAATATTATTTTTTAAAAAAACGTATAGTTGGTAATACTATTTTTCCAAAATGCACAGCTGGTAATATTATTTTTCCAAAATGTATAGCTGGTAATATTTTTTTTCCAGAACTGTATAGCTGGTAATATTATTTTTTTTTCCAAAACGTATAGCTGGTAATATTATTTTAAAAAAAAAATTTGTAGCTGGTAATATTAAGTTCTTTTCAAAAATGTATAGCTTGTAATATTATTTTTCCCAAAACATATAGCTGGTAATATTATTTTTTCAAAAAACGTATAGCTGGTAATATTTTTCAAAAACGTATAACCGGCAACACTATTCTTTCCAAAAAATATAGCCGGTAATATTTTTCCAAAATTGTACAACTGGCAACATTATTTTTCCAAAAACGTATTATCAGAGGCCTTGCTGTTGGACGTAGTTTATCGTCATACCCAGGACGCGGATGTAGTTTAGTGTCATACCCAGCACGCGGATGTAGTTTATCGTCATACCCAGGACGCGGATGTAGTTTATCGTCATACCCAGGACACGGATGTAGTTTATCGTCATACCCAGGACACGGATGTAGTTTAACGTCATACCCAGGACGTGGATATAGCCTGGGAGTTAACTATTTGCCCATAGCTGGGACCCTAACAGGTGCTACCACCACGGGTCAGGGTGAACCTGGGAACACCAGCAATTAAGAGGTGGTTCCACTCTCCTGAAAACCTACTGATCAGATGCCTTGCTGTTGGACGTAGTTTATCGTCTTACCCAGGACTCGGATGCAGTTTAACGTCATACCTAGGACGGAAAGTTAGGTTTAATTTTACTACTAATTCCTTATAATCTAATATTAAATGATAATATATAATATTTTAAATATTAAATATTAAAATTATCGTTCGTTTTCGTCGCTCCAAATTGATGATCTTATTACTCTGTGCAGGTTAACAATAGTAAGTGTGACAGGAAAATATGAATCGAATTATGACTGATTTGATTGATTGGTATTCGATGGCTAATTAAACGTTTTTGATTAACAATTCCGAGCAATTATCCATTATACCGCCCGCACATGCAAGCCTCGTGTTTCCAAACAATCAACTATGCAGGTACTGACGAGGCTCAGCGTTGCTTAACTCCGGTAGTGATTAATGTGGAAGAAACAAAAAAACAAAAAAACAAGGACAGCAACTCAAATACGTGTAGCAACAGGAAATAAATGTTTATTGTAATAAGAATGTCGGATAAAAACTCCATATATATATATATATATATATATATATATATATATATATGTATTAATTAATATTTTTATTTCAAAATTATTTTACAGCGCGACACGGAAAATTCTGTTTCGGAACTTTAATTTTCTTACATTTTCAAGCGATGTTAGACGATAATTGACTAAATTTAATGTTCCGAAACAGAAATTTCCGTGTCACGATGTAAAATGTTTTTTAAATAAAAATTATTATTAAATGATTTTGCTTTAGATTGTATCGATTACTTTTAAAAAAAGTGTATTTGCTAAAGAACTGTGCATTCTTAATCTGATTGTTCTTTCTCTTTATATATATATATATATATATATATATATATATATATATATATATATATATATATATATATATATATGTGTGTGTGTGCACGTGTATATATTATTATTATTAATTTTATTATTGTAACAAAATAATGCAACGCTTATGCGAGGTTGACTCAGAGTTTCGTAATTCCTCGTTGTAATACTTATAGTTTTAACATTTTTTATTGGTAATTTCGTTTTATTGTTTACTAGCACACATTCCCAGCTGATCGATCAAAAAAAGCATTCAATTAAAATGGAGCAAAAACAGCATCATGTTTAGATGTAACAGAGTTTATCTTCTTCACTTCCTTTAAAGTAGTTTCATAAATGTTTTTTTTTTTAATTAATGCAGTTAATGATATAACAGAAATAGTCTGTATTTATTCAATCGAAGTTAGCCGAGGACATGAAGGGGTAAAACAGGAAACATGAAGATCCGCTCCAGGCCACAATTCTTTTGGAGCTTTTGTAATTAAGTTTTTCAGTGCGCTAACACGGATGTAAAAGAGGATACATTTATAAAGCAATTGTTAAGTTTGATGAAAATTGGTTGAAAGATCAATGAAAAATAAGTAGCCAAAAAAAATTGCCATTTTTTGCTATTTGCGCGGGTTTTCACTCTATGGGTGGACTCAATTATCAAGTTAAACTTATTGTTCTCTACAATTGAGTGAAGTTTGTATTAGATTGCTTGAAAATTGAGAGTTTTTAGTTTAAAATGTTTGTTGAAATCGATGTTTTGTTTATCGTGGTTTTTTGCTAAACGCAGTGGTGTAGAAACAAAAATGAAATATTGTTAAGCTCGTCATGATTTAAGTAACCTACATAGTTAGAAGGAAATCGGAGGAAAAAGTTGAATTTATCGATTATTTATCGGCTTTATCGATTATTAATTTCTAAAAAATTATCGATTTTTACGCTAAGAACCTATCTCGTACATTGTACAATGCATACGCCAAGTTTGGTCAAAATCGTTTGGATGGATCTCGAGTTAATAGTTACCACACAGACAGAGAGACACACATACAGCCTCTGTTTTATATATATAGAGATATTTGTTATTTATCAACGATCCTTTTTGATAAAGCGAGATAAAAAAAATCTGACTGCATAACCTTTTAGTTTTTGCGATATTAATTTTCATTATATCTTCCCCTCTTCGTGCTTAGTTTATTTCGAGGGGGTGAGGAGCGAGATAGAGAGAGAGTGAGAGAGAAAGAGAGGGAGAGGGAGAAAGAGGGAAGAGAGGGGAGAGAGGAAGGAGAGAGAGAGTGAGAGAGAGACAGACAGTGAGAGAGATGGAGAGACAAAGACAGAGAGTGAGAGAGAGAGAGTAAAGTCAGTAAATAGTGGCTTCTCAGTCTGATACTATTAACATATTAATGGCTCGAAACACCCCCCCCCCAAAAAAAAAATTTGGGGTGTCTTCCAGAAGCAACACATACTTCAGTTCCCTCGAGGAAGAACACAGTAAAGTTAAAAAATGGCTCTCAGACATAAAAAAGAAGATGGTTGCGGGTCTGGGTTGTCCATCATCTGTCAAATGCAGAAAAAAAATGGCGTCGCGGAGGCCGTCCTTTGAGACATACTTTGACTCAAGCACCCGTTGGGAAATTAGCAAATGTTCTAGGCCATGTGAATGAAAAGGAGACAAAACGGGTAGATAGAGAAAGGGAAACAGGCTCATCATTGGGGAAACCTTAACAGTAATAGGTTGTAACTGACAATGGATATATGAACAATTTTATAATATTACGTCATGTTATACAGAGTGTCAGGCGCGATTTTTCTCCTGACCTGAGTATTCAACTTTAATACAAAACGAAGACTTTAGCGGTAGACGGTGTCCAAATAATCCATAGAGATATAATCTTTATTCTCTGATCGTTATTATGACTCAACATCTTTTATTTATAACAAGTCTTAAGTTTCTATTGCATTACTTTACGACCAGTCATCTTCCGATCCATATATTTTATCTTTTTTTTTTACTATTATACACTCGATACAAGGTCATAGAAACCCTCAAGGTTGAAGGTTAACGAAAGAGATTTTTGTAAGGGAATGGGGTTGGAGGAAAGAGGGGGAAACACACATTATTAGGATATGTAAGAAAGAAATGTTGACCTTAGACATAAAGAATTTAAGATTGTGGTGGATGAGGAAACGTCCTCTCAGAAGTATGTTCCATCGTGTGGAAGTTTTGGGGAAGAATATTTCTGACTGGAACATCATCTTTACCAAATTAATACAAAGTTAATGAAGTTGATGTGATACCGTCTACGTGTCATGGTGTGTGCTAGCTGTGAAGGTATGAACTGGTGGAACTAAGGAATGTAACTCATTGGAACATTTGCCATGGAAATAGTTATAGAATAGTGAAAGGCGTGTATCGTTTCGGCTCTGGGAATGGGGTCGCAGGGCGGAAAATAATTCATTACCTTTACAAGAGAGTGTAATCGTTTTTGAACTCTGTCAAGTCTGAGAAGTGAGGACTAGACAGCCCCAGCTCCGATATAGCAGCGATACTCCAATTCTTAGCCTGATCTTACTGTTACTTAAGGATCTTAGAATAAAATGAGAGCTGTGATAAAAAAAAAGTGACTCAAGATGACAGAAATTCAAAAATTAAGATCTAATGTTTATCAAACTTTGTTTGATCCTGTCGCACAAATATGGCGTGTGAGATTTTCTTTTTAGATGATAATGCATCATCGTCATTATAATACTGGTTACTCCAGAGATTATATGGTATTAGATTCCAAAACATTATTTTAATAAATGACGGTGGAGTAATGGATAGCGGCTCGGATTAAGGAATCGGATAGCCGATTTCGAATTCCAGTCGAATCCATTACATTCACTTACGTTCTAATACCTTTGGGAAAAGTGTAAATCCTTCCCCCCAGCTATGGATAAATAGCAGGACAGACCGGCTTCTATAGCCTTGAATGCAACTGGTCTACCGCAGAATGAAATAACAACCTGTTGTGCGAAAAAAATCTCCCTTGTCAGTCATGTATCGAAAGATACATGATCGCTTCAGTGTGTATCACGCATGGCACATAACTGACTGAAGCAGACATATAGACGGAGAGGCCAGTAGGTTTGGAAGGTAGAGAGAATAGACTCTTCCTTTTCTTAATTATGCATAAAAGCCAAAAGTGTAAAAAAAATATCTGAATAAAAAAACAAAACAAAAAACAACAACATGAAAACACTAAATTAGGAATTGGACTTATTGCAAAAAAAAAAAAATTATATGTGCCCCCGAAAAGTATATGATGTGACGTGCAGGTCAAAAGTCGATGTTGACGAATGAACTATTAGCCAACCTATAATTAAACTTTCAATTGGCAAACGTCCAACCCACCACGGCAGCTATACAATGCTAGTGTTGGCAGCTAATTACCTCGGAGCACGCAATCAATTCATTTTTATCTTTGGTTGTATCTTGCCAGTATGTTGCAAATCTTTGTTATCGAAAAAGACTAAATTGGATTTGTTTTTCCTTTTGGATGCATATTACACCAGTTAACAAATGGTTATTCTGGTTATGTTGTAATCTCGGGGATATAAGAATACGATATTGTAATCTCAGGGATATAAGAATACGATATTGTAATCTCAGGGATATAAGAATACGATATTGTAATCTCAGGGATATAAGTATACGATATTGTAATCTCAGGGATATAAGAATACGATATTGTAATCTCAGGGATATAAGAATACGATATTGTAATCTCGGGGATATAAGTATACGATATTGTAATCTCGGGGAAATAAGAATACGATATTGTAATCTCAGGGATATAAGAATACGATATTGTAATCAAAGGGGTATAAGTATACGATATTGTAATCTCAGGGATATAAGAATACGATATTGTAATCTCAGGGATATAAGAATACGATATTGTAATCTCGGGGATATAAGTATACGATATTGTAATCTCGGGGAAATAAGAATACGATATTGTAATCTCGGGGAAATAAGAATACGATATTGTAATCTCAGGGATATAAGAATACGATATTGTAATCTCAGGGATATAAGAATACGATATTGTAATCAAAGGGGTATAAGTATACGATATTGTAATCTCAGGGATATAAGAATACGATATTGTAATCTCTGGGATATAAGAATACGATATTGTAATCTCAGGGATATAAGAATACGATATTGTAATCTCAGGGATATAAGAATACGATATTGTAATCTCAGGGATATAAGTATACGATATTGTAATAATCTGTAATTCAGTGAGGATGATACGAACATATAGATGTTTTGTTTATGGTGGTAATCATACCTTTATTCTTGAACAGTAAAATGATATTAAATATCGAACTATACAAGTCAAGGTCGTTCGTCGTGATGGCCCATAGCATCCATATATTTTTTCCGTTCATCACTACCATGAAGATCTTTAGCACTGGTGTCCTCTCCAGTCTTCTAGCAATGTGTTTACGAATGTGAGTTTTCTTTCTCCATTTCTTGTTCTTCCTGCGATTGGCTGTCAAAGACGACGTATGGAAAATATCTAAATTAAATTCTTTGGTTTGAAAAATGGGGAATCATTTATTTTAAAACTATAGAAAAGGTAAATATTAGAGGCGAGAATTTAGCGAATCGTATCAGAGCGACTTAATTTATGTTTATTTAAAATATCGTAAAAAAATAGGTGTTGCAGGAAATTGATCATCTGTTTTGTCGTCTCCAAGTGTCTCTCTGCTAATTTTCCTTAAACAAATATCTGTCCATCACCTCTTAGCAATGAATGTTATTCTTAATGTGATTCGTTTGGTTTACAGTGATGCCTACGTACCGAAGCAATTATCGAAAATAAAAACAGTTATTTGACGTTAACATCTCTTTAAACAGACCTTCGCTACACAATTAAGCATTTTCTTTTGAAATATGTCTGTTTTGTTGTTAACTGTAAGAAGAGAGACTATATGGTCGCCAGGAAATGAGACAAACAAATTCTGAGTTTCAGTTTGGAGACATCAGAGTAAAGTTGGTACGATATTTGATTGTCTGGGGAAGGGAATAAGAGAAGATACAAAGTATAACAGAAAATAAAAGCAGCATCAGAATAGTCGAAAATGCCTTCTAGTTAATAATAAAATTATTTAAAGACTGGAAAATTTCGTTAGTAAAAATAAAAATTGTGTCAAACTGCTATGAAAGTATAAAAATAAATCTTTAATACCAGAAAAATTTTTTGGAAATTTTTTTACAAGCAATACTTTTTTGAAAAAATATCACCAGTGATACATTTAAAAAAAAATTACCAGCAATACATGTTTGATAAAAATATTACCAACAATATATTTTGGAAAAAATATTACCAGCCATAAAAATCTTGTCGGCATTAAATAATCCATTGAGGTTGATATGCCGTAAAACAAACCAAACCAAACCGAACCGGACCCAGTAAAACTTTATACACGTTTGAAAAATGTCGTAAAAATATTTGCACAGCAGGTTCAAATGCGAAGTATTACTGGCCAATCGGTTGTGCCAATCATCGAGCGTCCTAGGGTCTCGAACACCAATCATCAACTGCGTACTGCACTCAGCCAATGAGATACAGCTATGTGACGCATGGTCACGTGTGTGTGAATAACAATCAGCTGTACAGTCTGTAGTGTAGACGTCTCAGTTGAACATACATTTGATTGGTGTATTGGCAAATTCCGATGAAGACATGATTGTATCGACTTCCCTCAGGTATTAGTTGGTCACAAAGGAGCTCACAGGGCAAAAGTTTTTAATTGTCACGACTAAAGCCGATAAAGTTAATCAAAATCCCAAGCAAGTTGCGAAAAACATCACCAAATTCAGGTAAACTCGATTTGAATGGGAAGTCAAAAGTGGTATGATTTCATTTTTATCCGATAATTGAAACCGATATTGAAAACGAAAGTCAGCACCTCAATACTGTCGATAAATACTATGCTCAACGGGAATTTTGCTGACAATTCTTCGTCATTTGCGAAAAATATCGCCAAAAATCAGCTAGACTGGACTTGAATCGGCTGTCCCAAAGTGGTCGATTGTATCGATTTTTTCCAGTAATTGATATCGATATTGAAAATGAATGTCAGCACCTCATAACTATTGATAAAAACAATGTTCAACGTAATTTTGGTGGAAATTCTTCGCCATTTAGGAAAAATATACTCAAAGATCAGCCTGACTGGATTTAAATTGAAAGTCAAAAGTGGCATGATGTTATCGATTTTTCCCTATAATTGATACCGAATCAGCAATTAATAACTGTTGATAAAACTAATGCACAACATGATTTTCGTTAAAAAAATTTTACAGTTTGCGAAAAATAGAGCCAAAAATCTGCTACATTGGATTTCAGTCGGATGTCCCAAAGTGATCGATTTTTCCGATAAATGATATCAATTTTAAAAAACAAAGAACATCGCCTCAAAACTATAAGTAAGGACATTGCTCAGCGTGAGTTTGATGGATATCACTTGTAATTTGTGAAAAATATCACTGGAAAACTGATGAATTTTGTCGAATCAATATTTGACCCCATATTAGTTTTAGCGATTTTTTCCAAAATTGGAGTACAATGGAAAAATCCGAAGACGTCAAGTATGAATGGCGTAAATTTCCGATCTGTGTGTGAATTTTCATGCCAATCGGACGATCGATTTGCTCAGGATGAGGTAACAAGTTGACAAACACACAGACACAAAGACACACTAGCAGAATGCCATTTATAGATACAGATATATATATATATATATATATATATATATATATATATATATATATATATATAGGATGTAAATATATATATTAATAAATAACTGCAAAATATGATTAATCATTGCACTGTGAAAAAGAGCAAAACATTAATAGCTGCAGGAAGCAATTACAAATGTTCTTTCTCTGTCGCGTTAGCCGCGTTACAATTTAATAAAAAAAATCTAAATTTAAATCCTGAACAATGGAGCGTTATAATAGAAATACACGAATAAGAACGCAGCCCTAATGATAAAAAATAATTTAATTTATATAACTACACCCTTGTGCAAATTAATTGTAACAACAACTTTATTTTCACTTCTTTCACCATATGGTCAGTTTTAGACCCCCTGGAGTGACAGTGTGTAATCGATTTCTATTTTCCCCCCTCAGATTAGGTCATCTGCAGTGTTGCGCAGTAATATGAATCTATTTTCAGGGTGTATGATGAAATTTATTTCACCTTGAAAAATATTGCATCATCCGTGATTGCATCAGATTTTTATCACGTCCAGACACTATTGTCTCGACTGTCGATTAGTTGCACTACGGCCATTGTCTGAGATGAACGTTACTCCAAGGAAGCGTAGAAAAAATTGTAACGCTGCACAAATATACTTTCAAGCCATACCAGTGAGCAAATCAAAGTAATATTGGCCCGGAAACTCTCCTGATTTAAATCCAATCGAGAATCTGTGGTCAATCTACAAGGAACGACTTCGTGGAATGGATATACAAAGTACTAACATGTGCACTGGGTCATGTTTCATTGGAAAAATGCGAAAGAATAATAAATAATAACGGAATTATTCGTTTTGTTTCAATTAATTTGCACAAGGGTGTATTTGCGTAGGTTCGTCTATAGCCATGTGACAAAATGCTTCTATTTTACCTAGCAAGTATTTAATTGTCAACATAATATCCTTCTCTATCAGCACGCTAAATTCAACGGTGAATATTAATCTCATAAAAGGAACATTATACAATGAAAATTTAAGGTCAATATCAGCTACTGACTTCATGTCAGACGACAAACCTTTTGACCGAGCCGTGATACATGATTTTATAGAATAAATTAATTGGCTAGATTAATTGGCTAGATATTAACTGTGGTTAATATATTTCAAATTCGAATTTTAATTAAGATTCGAATTAAATTTTATGCTGAGCAGACTCGAACAGTAATAATAGCGCATACATAAATCTCGAAATTATTTTAACTATGAAAGGACAGTGCCATAAGCACATTCGAAGTCATTCTATAACAGTTGCCTTTTTGGATATTTACAAAGCTGAACGTATTAAGAAGAACATGGTGAGAATCAAATTCGTTGAACTATAATCGTCATTTTTGGTAGTTATTGATCCAGGATAGGCAGTGAGCCAGCTATTTGGGCAGAGAGGGTATAATGAAAATGGTCAGTGGTCACTACTAAGGGTGCAGCTGTCAATGGACTTAGCTTTGCCAATTTATTTGTCTTTGTGTGTTTTTAGATAAACCAATGGATATAGATATTTACTGAACTCTGTATGCATATTCAGTTACATAGGAAAGTAGTTCAGAACTAAAAACAATGCACGTTTATATAACTAGATCAGCAGGATTATCTGGCGTTGTCATGGAATTTTTATGAGAGAAAAACACCCTGACAAGATTACGTTTGAATTAAAATAATATCATAGCATTAGATGTTCTTCCCTTTAAATCTGAGATCTTAAAGTACAGACATTGATACGGGATTAGAAACAAATCCACTGATATCGTCAATAGTTAATAGAAACGTTCGTTTAGGATATTCAGGTTTGTTTTGGTTTGGTTTGTTTCTTTATTTTCGAATCATTTCACCGCAAGCAAAAGCGGGAGTACCACTATTACGCAAGGGGTTATAGAGAGTGAGAGTAAGAGTAAAGAGGAATGTTTGGGAAAAGGACAAAGAGAAGGACAGGGATCAGAATCAAGGTATCAGAATATGTAAATTGACATTACATTTGAATATTTGAAGATTATAGCTATCAGTGAAGCAAGTAGGAGGAAGGGAGTTCCACTGTCGGGAAATGTGGGAGAAGAAGTTTTTGGAATAGAAGAGCCGTTTGTGAGAAAGTGACTGAGGGCGACTTGCCAGATCAGAACCTCTCACATCGCATATCCGTCTTCGGATTTTGTCTAGGACCTCGAGATGAACAACTGGGGTACCAGACCATATATGGCAACAGTATTCAATGCAAAGACGAATGGTAGATTTGTAGATTTGACGGATGGACTCAGACGGGAAAAACCTTCTGGCACAACACAGAGAACCAACTTTTCTTGCGGTAGATGAAGCTATGTAGTTTTTTGATTCTACCCCAATGGGTTATTTAATGCGAACCAGATTTTCCTTTTTTAATAATGTATTGGTGGTAATATTTTTTTCATGAATATATTGCTGGTAATATTTAATTTTCAAAATGAGTTGCTGGTGATAATCTTTTTCAAAAATGTTTTGCTGCAACAATTTTTTTCATTTTTTATTATAAGAAACTATATTCACCTTTTTCATAGTGTTTTGACCCCAGTTTAGCGGTTAGCTACAGTGCTGTTCGATAAAAGAGACTCACCTGAAATGTTTTGCTAAATGCTACATGGCACAGTGGATAAAGACGTTCGTAAAGGCGTTGGTTAGAACCAGTGACAGGACCCAAAGAGTGTTAGTTCAATACCCGGTTAAGGCAGTAGATATATTTCAGTGGGAAATTAACAGGAGATAACTGATAATTGACATCCATTAAACATGGCACGTGGAACTAGAACAGTCTACCCCAGTGAGCGAAATAAAGTGTTCAGTTCGACATTCCAACCACATGAAGAAGGCCTGAGCGTACAACGGCCGAAACGTTGTATTAAATATGGCGACAAATATGAGGACAATAGTCCGAATAATGTAAATAGTGTATTAAAATGTTCGTTTAATTTTTAGAATTTCAATAATATTTTTTGTAACTATGGCAACAAATACTGGATCAGAATTTGTAATTGCTGATGGATAGCTAGGTGTATTTGATGTAAAATAACGAGAACGCAAAATTTAATATCTGTTTCCGTCAAACGTAGAAGCAGAATCGGTTATCTAGCATTGTATCTGGATGAATGCCAATGTTGGTCATTGTGTGGTATTAATATTCGTAAAGTAAACGGATTATCGACTGAGAAATATGAAAAGGAAAAGTCTCCTAAATTTTGACGCAAACTGATTAACCTAAGAAATAAATAAAGAGCTCTACAAATGCAAGAGAATGGATATTTATTGCATAAAAATACAATTATGGCACAAAGCCGAAAAAGGGGAACGGTTGAGGCTGGTCTTCACTAACTATCTAATACCTAGCTAATCCGATTCACGGCACATTCACTCATTACAATTTGCCCATTCACCATAAAAACTCGTCCGTCACCAATCAATCCTCCATACACCATAATACCACATCCTCTCAAGGGGAACCTACGAAACGCGCCTCATGCCATATAAAATTAATGATAATAAACTATATATACAATTCTAAAAATGAAAAATGAGAGGGAATTGAGATGAACCCAATAACAAACTAAACATGAAAACAAAGTGAACTAAACATAATTGATGTTTGGAAAGATGTAGGGCTCGTCCAACCCTCAAGAAGGAGAGAGGCCGCTGTATTCTGCCCATTGGACGAAATCAAGAACCTCTCTTACTAAAGGAGTGGGAAAGGTGAAAATATAGACGGACATGGGGAATAAAAAGCTGACCCAATCTAGATAAAAACAAACTGGGGAGGTTGAGAATCTCGACTTGGATCGTAACCAAAGAGGCAGCCGGGGACAGGCCAGAAACAACACTTACTCACATTAACTAGGTACACAAAGGTTTGTCTAACCTAACCAGGCGGAGGGCTCCACAGGAAACCACCCCGATACAAAAGAATGTATTAGAGATTATGCAAAATCGTTTGATGAAGTACGACGTTCGAATGTTTTTAATGATTTCACCTCAAACTAAGCAATGAAGCCATTATGACACAAGAGGTTACTATGTGAAGAGAAACATTATTTGCCTGTCCTGCGGATCGTATGTGATGCATAGGATATGATTTTCCCGTCCGTGTATCATATGTGGTGTACACAACCCATAATTTTCCATGAGTGGTAAAACTAAGAAAGCCTAAGAAAAGAGTCTGCTATTGAGCAAGAAGTCTAAGTTAAGGCCTAATCTAAAAGTTTTGTGCATTATATATGACCACAAGTCATTTGCTTGTTTTTAGATTTATAACGCTTGCAAGGCAACTTAGTTTATTCCGCAAATAGAATGCGATAACACAGTGTTTCTCATAATAAAAACCTGTGCATTCCATCTGATGCAGAGGGCGTAGTGTAAATAACTTATGATTTATACTTTTCTATTATGTGAAATAGTTATAAATCTGAAATGGACATTTGGATAGTCCACACGAAAATGTCCTGGACAGGCAAAGGGTTAAGGGTCAAGAACAAGAAAAGAAGAGCAATCGATAAGGCAGTAAATAATGAATGATATTGCATTTAAATTTTTGAAGAAAATAAGTAGATTGGAAAGTATGAGACCGGAAGTTAGTTCCACAAGCGAGAGGTTCAAGAAAATGACCCTTACGATTACATCTCGTCATTTCAACTGTAAATTAATGATACTTTAATTGCCAATCTAGTACTGGGCTTAAATTCATAGAGTCTCAACACCATCGAGGAAAGTTCACCATAACAATTATCATAAACCGCAGCCGAAATGCCATGTCCAAACCAACAATATTGCTTATTCTTCTTTGGATTTTATCAAGAATATCTAAGTACATAGCAGGATCATCAGACCGTGCTGTGATGTGAGAGCAATATTCAAAGCCTGGACAAATGAGAGACTCATAAATATGTAAGATACAGAGAATAATTTTCTAGCATGACACAGAGGACCAAATTTTCTAGCAGCAGACCTAGCTTGATATTGAAACAATATAATCTTTCCACTTCATATCAAGCGAAAACGCTAGCCCGGGAAATGAGTCACTCACCTGGATGATAACATCAACTATACTGATTGAAGAGAGAAAGGAGTCTCTCAGATGATTAATTGAGAGCAGTTTCATTTTAGAGGCGTTAAAATTAACTACGCTTGACGAATTTGAGAACGATATTAGAAATCCATACTGGGAGTAACCGCCTACATACGGAGAGAAAATGAATTGAGTAAATACAAATTTTAGAAGCGAGAGTTAAACAAGCTCCTGTCTTATTCAGCCTTTACAATGAAGTCAGCCCGAGAGAATTACAAGCCCTACCAAGATTAATTATTGAAGCCCACAAGCTTAACAATATACACCCTTGTGCAAATTAATTGAAACAAGACGAATAATTCCGTTATTATTTACTATTTTTCGTTTTTTTCTCCTAATGAAATATGGCACAGTGTGCACATGTAAGTATTTCTATGTCCATTCCAGGAAGTCGTTCCTTGCAGATTGACCACAGATTCTCGATTGGATTTAAATCGGGAAACTTTCCGGGCCAGTCTATAGTACTTTGATTTGCTCACTGTCAACGCTCGCCATTTTGTAACGTTTATCGCTTAGAATGGCCATAGGAAAACTAATCGAGAATCGAGACAATAGTGTTTGGGCGTGAAAAAATCTGTCGCAATGTCGGATGACACATTATTTTTAAGGTCAAAAAAATTTCATTATACATCCCTAAAATAGATTCATATTACTGCACGCCACTGCAAATGACTTAATCTCAGAGAAAATAGAAACCGATTACACTCCAATGGGTCTAAAAGCATTTATTTAAATTAATTTGCATAAGGGTGTATGTAAATAATGCATGGAATAGAATTTAATAAATATATAATCTAATAAAAAAAGACATTATAAAACCGAAAAATAAGATGTTCAAACAAAGATATTATTCACCTTTTAGACAAATTAATGACTTCTTTTCAGCTAGCATCTTGATATCGCTCTCCTGGTCTGACCATAGTTAATGTGTACCAACTAGAAAGCCCACTATATTAACGGTCAAGTAGTCATTGATTTCATCAATGGATCGTTGATTTTAAAGAAGGAACACCCCTCCGCCCAGCGATGCCGTGCCATCACCACTGTAACTGCTTATATAGCTCTGGCGACCAGTTTTCCCATTTTACCCCTGCACTTATTTATAATTTTGGTGTATGTGTGTATAGTCAAGGCGGTTTACACACTTACCCAAATTAATTGAAGTAAAACGAATAATTCCGTTATCAATTCCTTTTTTCGTATTTTTCCAATGAAACATGACCCAGTGCACGTGTTAATACTTTGTATGCCCATTCCATGAAGTCGTTCCTTGCAGATTTCCGGGCCAGTCTGTAGTACTTTGATTTGCTTACTAGTAAGGCTGGCGAGTGTGTTCGTGCAGCATTACAATTTTCGTACGCTTCCTTGGAGTAACGTCCATCGCAGACAATGGACATAGGACAACTAATCGAGAATCGTGACAA
Source organism: Acanthosepion esculentum (assembly GCA_964036315.1). NCBI lineage: Eukaryota > Metazoa > Mollusca > Cephalopoda > Sepiida > Sepiidae > Acanthosepion > Acanthosepion esculentum. Next base: position 13,794,242 of record OZ038475.1, read on the forward strand.
TAATGTCTAGTTGTGATAAAAATCTGATGCAATCAAATTTTATCATACAACCAGAAATAGATTCATATTACTGTATACCACTGCAAATTGCCTAATCTGAGGGAAAATAGAAATCGATTACACCCTGTAACTCCAGTGGCTCTAAAACTGACCATATGTTGAAAGTAAGGAAACTAAAGCGGTCGTTTCAATCAATTTGCACAAGGGTATGATATGCCGATGACACGTTGTTGACAGTAGACAGAAAGAAAACTACAGAAATGTCTACAGAAGGTATTAAAGGAAAGCTAGGATGAAGTACTATACATTAATTGTAAGAGGGTGCAATCTATGATTGTTGGCAAAAAACAACCCAAGATGTGAATTACAAAGCCGAGACACCAGAATCAATGACAAATATTTAACTACCTTGGAAGTGTTTTAACAGAGTATCGAATGTGAGACAGCTAAATCCTAATGAGCATTTCAGTATCGAAAGGTACCTTTCAAAAGTTAAGCAAAGTATTAAGAAACAGGAAAATTTCGTTCGAAACAAAGATATGTCTACTGAAATGTTATGATATATCGGTCCTTCCTATATGTTAGTGAATGGTGGGCAATCTCTTCACAGATGAAGAAGAGAAGAAGACACTTGATGCAAATTCTGATTCTATAGAAAGATGCCGAGAATCATATGGACTAAATATGTGAGAAACGAGGAAGTTTTAGGGAAATTGGAAACAAATAGAATATTTTTACTTAGAGTCAGATAGAGACAAGAAATGAGAAAAGGTGGCTTAGTGAATTTGACACTCGCAGGTCATACTGAAGGTAAGAAAAACAAAGGGAAACAGCGCATAAACTATCTGTTTTCTTGTTCTGCCAACCATTTTCGGAACCTGTGTAAATGGTTGGCATAACAGGGAGTAGGAGAGATAAGAAAAAGACAAAACTTACTAAGGGCTACAAAGAACAGGAAGTTGTGGATACACATAGTTGCCCACACCCTGAAGGGACACGGCATATAGAAGAAGAAGAAGAAGAAGAAGATAAAGAAGAAGATAAAGAAGAATATAAAGAAGATAAATAATCATATTTGTAGCCAGAGGCGTAAAAAACGCGGTCGTATCCGACTTAATTAAACTGGAGCTTTAAGCGTTCTTATTTTGGGGGATGGAAAAAATAAAAATATGAAACGTGTTACGGAGGTACAGGTGAATATGAAAGTGTCTTGTTCGATTGTGTCGCCTTGATTGCCATAATTCAAGCTGACAAAAAAGGAATGAAAGTTAACACACAAAAACAAAGATGACGTGTCGTTAAAATGAAAAGAAGGATTTATTTACTTTTTCTCCTCGGAAAAGTACCTGACTCCTTTTGATATCGTCTGCTCTTAAAAAGAGCCTATCAGACCAAAAACAGGGTACTGCTGCCATATATAAGCAGGAAGTACCCACTCTGTATTTTCCAGTCACGATATAGCCCAAAGACGTCCCTGTTCTATACTCCGTTCCCCTCAGACGAAAGGTTGCAAGCCTCTCTCTGCTCTATTTCTATTTACATAGAAAATGTCCAGGCGAACTACTTCCAACAGCCTCGAAGACCCACCATAGCACGCACATTGTAGTGAACCACCTTCATTCACTTTGTATTCAATTGGTGAAACGTAAGTTCCAGTAGATGAGTTTCTTCCGACGTAGCGCATCTCTGTAGAACCCATTCCCAATATGATGATTGCCTGATGACTATAATCCCTGTTCATGTCTAGGGTTAACCGTTATCTTTCTCAAATATCCGCATGAACTGTGCCTCATAATCTGTAACCCTCTAGCACAAGTGACTCCCAAGAGGATGCTTCGCCGAACAATACAATCTTAACCTTTTCTTGTTTAGGGTTAACAGTTATCTTTCTCACATGTCGGCATAAACTATGACCCTTACTCTGTAACCGTCGAGTGGCTCCCAGGCCTTGTACAGTGTGAACATGATTGTAATATATATATATATATATATATATATATATATATATATATATATATATATATATATGATTAGAGGGTCCGTCTCAAGATTCTACCTCATATGTAGGATTTTTATGTGCTGTGTCCATTCAGGACGTAGGCGATCATGGCTCTCCACTTCTCCGTATTCATTGTAGCTCGCAATATGTTTTTTTTTACATTTGCTACTTCCCTCAAAACCTGTTCTGTCATCCATTTGCCAGGTATGTCACGCGTTGCTTCCCGTTCTCTCTTTTTCCCTCTATCCGCCTAGTGAGTTTCAGATTCTCCAAGCCTTCCTTTCTCATTACGTGTCCCAGAAATTTCAGCTGTCTCTACCTGATGTTATGTATAAGCTTCGTCCTTGTTTGCATCCTCTCCAAAACCTCATCGTTGCTCACATATTCCGTCCATGATATCCTTAGCATCCTTCTGTAGAACCGTGCCTCCGTTGCCTCGATTCTCTTCCTCGTCTTTGAGACCGTTCAAGATTCGATGACATAAATTAAGACAAATATTTCGTCGCAGTTCAGTACTCTTTTCTTTGTTATCAACTAAATCCTCCAGTCTCGTAATACTCTGCCTAGCTTTTGGATTGCGCCTTTGGCCAGCCCAATACCTTTTCGGGTCTCAGCGTTGCACTTATCATCCTCTGTCAGAACATTTCCCAGATATTTATATTTCCGCAACGGCTTGATTTTAGTTTCCCCGACCTGTAAATCGCATTGATTTTAGTTTCCCCGACCTGTAAATCGCATTTTGTACTGCGGACCATGCTTTCTGCCTTCTTGTAGTTTATTCTTAGTTCCTTCTTCTCGCTCTCCTTCGCTACCTTCTGTAGGAGTTTTGTGATTTTTTTCTGTGTCTGCTATGAAATTTACGTGTGGAAAATATACACGTGTGGGAGTTTTATTGCATAATAGGAATTTTTTAATAGAACTTTGGCCTCGGTGACTTCTCTTTATGACGGACTCCTGGTTGTCTTCGTTGGTCATGAGCCAGCTTTAGAGGGTATGTGTCTTCATTAAGCGCCCGGCCAAAATGAACGCGATACAGGCAATTGAGCGTGTTAGCTTGGGTTATCTGTTTACCGTAGAGTCGAATTGATGGCCGTTTTTATAGTGTTGGAGTAGCCTGGAAATGAAATGACGGTTGATGTTGCGTGGGTCTATTCAGACTCAACAGAAAAGTATTTATGACTTTCATTTTATTATATATATATATATTTGGGGGGATGCGCGTAGCCGACTAAAATTAAGTCAGCTTTTGTTACTTGGACGGTTGCTGTCGAAATGAGCACCTTCCGTTTTCGTTGAAGATTGGGAATTCCGACAGGCTATGAAAGACGTATTAAACTTACGGAAGCAGCAAATATTCTAGAGCCGAATAAGCACAGAAATGAATACTATATAGGAAACAGTAATAAATAGTTACAGAGAAAAGCAACGAATTGCAAGACAAAAATTTCAATATAAGCTCTGATAAAAATGCAATAATAATAACTGAAAAAATTGCAATATGAACACTGGTAAAAAAGTGGTTTATGAGACATTTGTATTATAAGTCTCAAAAATTCCTAAATAGATGCCCTCAAGGACATATGACCCAGTGGATAAAGACTTTGGTTAGATCCAGTGAATGGAGCCAAAGAGTTAGTTAAATGTGAACCAAATTTTGGAGATTTGAGTTAAAGGGAAATAACTGACCCATTCCTGAAGAGACCTAGCACAAGGACGAAATAAAGGGTTCGATTCGAAATTCCAATTATCCAAAGAAGGTCGGGGCGTACAAAGGCCGAAACTTTGTGAATATAACAATGAAGATGAGCATAACAGTCCGAAAAATGTAAATTATGTAAGTAATCATAATACCTCTTCTCAGAGACATAGAGGCCGAAACATTGTGAATATTGCAATGAACATGAGGATAACAGTCGGAATAATGTAAATGATGCAAGTAATCATAATACCTCATCTCAGAGATTAGAGGCCGATATGTTTTGAATATGGCAATGAAGATGGGGATAACAGTTGGAATAATGTAAATTATTTCTGTAATCATGATACCCTATCACAGTCATACAG
>OZ038475.1:13803304-13815804 GCA_964036315.1 Acanthosepion esculentum
ATTTCTAATCAGTATTATTTTTTGATGTTTTATACACATATATATTTGATGTTCTAGTTTCTATAAAACCGACAATGGTAACTACTGAAAGTAAACATAAGGAATAAATAAACTCCCAAGACACCTGTCTGGGCCAAAAATACGCATTAATAAAAATTGGCAGTTAATGGGTTAATCTAGCGAGACAAGCTTGCTAACCCTTACATTTCGTCGATATAACCAATAATTTTCTAAGCTTAGTTTTGATGTGGGACAGGTGTGGAGCACCAAGTAAGGATCGAACTCACTACTCAGTCACAATTAATCTAGCGAGACAAGATTGTTAATCATTACACCACTTCGAAGTTCCCCTCTCATATTTATTATGGATTTCGAGATTTCCCCTCTTTGTAATCTTTGTCAGAAATTAAAACCTTTTGTAACTTTTATTTTTAATATGACACTTTAAATGAGTTTAATAGACCAATGCATTTAATATCACCTGGAGCCGGTATTATTTCTTTAAATTTAAATGCCTATGACGGCATGTGGATATGGATTTATGCAAATTAAAAAGTAAATCATAGTGAAAATATAAAGGCATATTCCTCTTCTATATGCCGTGTCCTCCCCCCATGGGCACCTCGAGGCGGTGTAAAGGTTAGCAAGCTTGGCTCGCTAAAACAATTACGACTGAGTAGTGAGTTCGGTCCTCACTGGATACCCCCTAATTTCGGCCTTGTGCCACATCTAAGCTACGCTTGGAAAATCAATATATGCCGCGTCCGTTTAGGACATGTGTGATCACGGCTCTTAGAAACTATCTATCTATTGTGGCCAATAGCAGATTTTTCTTCCTTTCATTAGGCTGTCCTCCGTTCTACTTTTCATTCACATAAGCTCGTTGGGTAGGTAGCTCACTAACTTCACCTAACTTTTCTTGCCCTCACTATGGCCTGTAAGGATTAACTCTTTCCCAAGGCCTTCCTTTCTCCTTCTGTGTTCAAGGAATTTCAGTTTTTCTTACCGATTCTGTATATAAGTTTACTTTTAGTTTTCATTTGCTCTAAGACTTTCCTGTTGCTTACTTTCTCCATCCATGGAATTCTTAGTACAGAATTTGAATTCCTGGAAATGACTAAAGACAAGAAAAAATCCGAAAAATTAACAAAAGGGCTGTATATATATTTTTGATAATTTCACTATCTACCTACAGAAAATTATAATTTGTTGTACTTCTGAGGAAGAATGTTCAGTATCAGATAGAGAATTTATAAATGTAGAGAGTGAGAGAGAACATACTAATCAACACTGTATAATGACTGTTAAAATTCTCTACCTACAAGACTTTGATGTCTCCATGATTTGGCGCCCTAGATTGTCTCTTTTGCTGATAACCATCCAAAGCATTCTGTATTGTTACAGTTCCTTGTGAAGCCTTTCTCTTTGCATTCCTTTACTGCCTTATCTATGAGCTATTTCAGTTCCCCTTCTGAGTATGTCATCAACTCACTGTTATCCGTGTATCTTATATTGTTAAAATTAGATCCGTAGCTAATACACCGTGATAAGTCTTCCAGTTCCTTTATGATCGTCTCAGTGTTTATGTTAAATACAATCTGAGATATTCACATCTGCTCTCTCGTCATCTGTGAATATCTGTGATGATGATACAATGGTGTATGGGGTGCACTTCCATGACTCTAGATGACCAGAGCCTGACATCTGATCTCTCCACAGATCGTGCTTTAACATCTCAGTGGGGTAAAAATTAGCTGGTCACATTTAATCACCCGAAAACCAGACTAGTGAAATTTCATCATCACGGAGCAAACCCTGAATTTTACCTATCGCGATTGGCGGGTGTATTCTCAAGAAGGACCCGTGTCTTGAGTGCCTGTCGGGATTTAAGACCTCAAGGGGAAGTATATACGATCCATCGATACTATTAGGTTGATGCAAAAATAATGTCGTTTTTTGACGTTCAACTTCATGTGAGAAAACGACATTATTTTTGCACCAACCTAATAAATATGCTGGAAAAATGGTCGATTCCCTGTTCACTCCAGTAAATTTCTGACACGTCCTGCAATCCCCCCCTCTACAAGCGCCAGATCAGGGCTAAAATGGAGTACTGCTGTCATATATGTGCAGGGGCTTTCCATTTTTCAATTTCCAGTTTTGATAGAGTCCGAAACTGTATCCGCGTTCTTGTGGGTGATGCATTATTTTCCACTTTACAACCCCTTTCCCACAGACAAACATCGAGCGCCTATCGCTATTTCCATGGATGGTGTTCAGACAAACAAAACTACTTAGTTCCACAAGTTCTAGCCTTCACGATTAACGCACACTTGAGCGAACCACCTTCATTCCTTTTTATTCCATTGGTGAGACGTAAGTTCCACTCGAGCATCTTTCTGGAACTAATTCCCGAGAGGATGCTTCCCCTATCATTACAATCTTAACATATTCAAGTTTAGAGACAATTGTTTTATTCCCTACATCTCCGCAGAAGTGTGTGCCTCTTACTCTGTAACTCTCTACCTCGAGTGTCCCTTGTAGATTGTAAAAGGTGAGCATTATTTAAAATTTTATTTAATAGTTATTAAACGGATATATGTGCTGTTCAAAATGTCCTCCTTTTTTAAAAAAACATTTCAATTCTGTGCCTAAATGATTCATTAACACGTCAGAGAGTTTCCTCTGTCATTTGAGGGCATTCATATTTAATTCTTTATTTTTTAAGCTAGTTCCTTCGTTAATATTGTTAAGTTTTTCGCTTTGTAAGTTCTTTACAAAGCATTTTACGAAATTGCAACAGCCATGTCCAATCCAAGTCATTTCAGAAAGGATAAGGATAATACTATTCGAACGAGTATTATCGAGCAAGTACTGTTAGTGCGAGTGTTATTCGAAGGTGTCTGACACCAGTATTATTCAACGGTGTTACTATAGTTGTAACTGCAATTACAAAGTCTCTACTACAACGAGCATTACGAAAGTGACAACGAGTATTCATCGGCATTACAAAAATGGCAACAAGCGTTCGTTGACATCACAAAAAAAAACACATTTCACTTTTGTGCCTACATGATTCATTAACACATTGGAAAATTTCCTCTGTCATTTTACGGCATTCATATTTCATTCTTTATTTTTTTTAAAGTTAGTTCCTTAATATTTATTGGGTCAGTCTGATATACAATTCATTTCAAATGACCCCACAGAAACCAAAATCTGGTGACCTCGGTGACCACTCAACAGGACATCTTCAACTTCTATATCTTTGTACCAGTTCAAACCAAGCTTAAGTAGTATTTTTACTCGCCGTTTAGTTAAGATTGTTTCAGATTTTATCAGGCTGCTATTAATAATTGAATCAAAATGGAAACTCTGCCTTCAAATAGTGATTTTCAAAATTTTCAATTGTTTCCAACATGGGAATGGTTGATGAAACATTACGATTTACACCTATCAGGTGTTGTATCTGAACTGAGTTTCGTTAATATTGTTAAGAGTTTTTCGCTTTGTAAGTTGTTGGCAAAGTATTCTACGAAACTGAAACAGCCATATCCAATCCAAGTCATTTCAGGAAAATGAGAACATGTTTATGCAATGAATGCCATAGCAAATAAAGAAATTGGCATCAGGTTAATTTCCTAATTGAACAGCAAATAGAACAATCGATTGAAATGGTTATGGTGTATGAAAGAAAAAAAAATGAAATCGGGAGGAAAGAATAAAGACTATTGATGAAAACACGAAAATTAACACGTATTATTTATTCGTCTGTTTTGCACCAGGACTTGATCCATAAGCATATGGATAATGCTTATAATTCTATAATGTTTAATGTGTCAACCTATGAGCTATCACCTATAATCTGACAGGAATAACCTGAGCATATTTTTGGATTCTCGTCTTGCAGCTGTGAATGTGTGCGTGTGCATACTTTTATTTTCATATTGGGGCGCGGTCGACTTCTTTTATCTGTCTATAAATGTGTCGAGTGATGATATCATGCCCCACCCCAATCTAAGATTTAGAAAGAAAAGACAAAATATTTTTTTAGGATAGCTTGTCTAATACTATCTCTTTAAGTGACAAAAGAAGGTGAATGCAAGAATTTACTTAGCTAAGTTTTACCATATGTCTAAATCTGGTTTTCTTCATCTTTGAAAAGCAAATGAAAAGACCACCAACATCTTAGCATCGTCTCTCTACTTTTCCATATACAGTGTAACCCGGATATAAGAGAAACCCGGATATAAGATACTTATCCGGTCCCGACAACTGTCTTATATCCGGGTTACACTGTATCTTCGTTTGTATTTGACTTTCAAATAGACAGATCTTTGAAATAAAAGGTTGTTGGTAGGTTGGTTGGTTTATGGCATATCAACCTCAGTGGGTCATTTAATGCCAACAAAATTTTGAAATAGATTCATAGCGATAGTTCGGTAAAAAAAAGGTGTGTATGTATACATACATTTTGATTGGTTTGGTTTATTTTACGGCATATCACCTTCAATGAGTTATTTAATGCCGACAAAATTTTTATTCCTGGTAATATTTTGTTTTGTCAAAAATCTATTGCGGGAAATAATTTTTTCCTTCAAAATTTATTGCTGGTAATATTTTTTTTCCAAAAATGTATTGCTGGTAATATTTTTTTAAACGTATTGTTGGTAATATATATATATCCATTTTTTTCAAAAATAGATTGCTGGTAATAGTTTTTTTTCTTCAAAAATTTATTGCTGATAATAATTTTTAACAAAGTATTTCTGGTACTAAAACCTATTTTTACACTTTCATAATGTTTTTACCCCAGTTTCAGGGTTAACTATTTGCCCATAGCTGTGACGCTAACAGGTGCTACCACCCCGGGTCAGGGAGGACGTGGGAACACCAGCATTATGGAGGTGGTTCCACGCTCCTCAAAACCACTTGATCAGAGGCCTTGCTGCTGGATGTAGTTTATCGTCTTACCCAGAACGCGGATGTAGTTTATCGTCATAACCAGGACGGTGGAATAAAAGGGGTGGTTGGATATTTTAAAATGATATTTTATTATTTCCTGCAATGTAACTTTTTGTGCTTGAATGACTTGACCCTAAATTAAGCGCCGGGAGGAAATTTCATGAATATTAAATAAGGAAGAGGAGGAGGATGTTCTGGGTGGATTTTTGCCCCCCCCCCTCCAATAAAATAAAAACATTTCAAACTCAAAGTTATATGTCTATGTTGAAATGCGAGACGTCTGCTACAGATAGTTAAAGTTAACAGGAGTTACCTACTTACGCACATTATCTACAGGGATAATACACTCATATTTGTTTTTATTGTCGCGGCATTTCGGTCATTGTAATTCGATATCTGTCTATATTTCTGAGATGAGGTATTATGTACATTATTTACATTATTCGGACTATTGTCCTCATCTTTGTCACCATATTTATTACAACGTTTCGGCATTTCTGTATCTGTCTATATTTCTGAGATGAGGTATTATGTACACTATTTACATTATTCGGACTATTGTCCTCATCTTTGTCGCCATATTTATTACAACGTTTCGGCCTTTCAGTATCTGTCTATATTTCTGAGATGAGGTATTATGTACACTATTTACATTATTCGGACTATTGTCCTCATCTTTGTCGCCATATTTATTACAACGTTTCGGCCTTTCAGTATCTTTCTATATTTCTGAGATGAGGTATTATGTACATTATTTAAACTATTCGGACTATTGTTTTCATCTTTGTCGCCATATTTATTACAACGTTTCGGCCTTTCAGTATCTGTCTATATTTCTGAGATGAGGTATTATGTACATTATTTAAACTATTCGGACTATTGTTTTCATCTTTGTCGCCATATTTATTACAACGTTTCGGCCTTTCAGTATCTGTCTATATTTCTGAGATGAGGTATTATGTACACTATTTACATTATTCGGACTATTGTCCTCATCTTTGTCACCATATTTATTACAACGTTTCGGCCTTTCAGTATCTGTCTATATTTCTGAGATGAGGTATTATGTACACTATTTACATTATTCGGACTATTGTCCTCATCTTTGTCGCCATATTTATTACAACGTTTCGGCCTTTCAGTATCTGTCTATATTTCTGAGATGAGGTATTACGTACATTATTTACATTATTCGGACTATTGTCCTCATCATTGTCGCCATATTTATTACAACGTTTCGGCCGTTACGTTGGAATATCGAACTGAACCCTTTATTTCGCTCACTGGGGTAGACTGTTCTAGTTCCACGTGACATGTTTATCAATTATCTCTTGTTAATTTAGCCGGGTATTGAACTCACACTCTTTGGGTCTTTTCACTGGATCTAACCAACGCCTTTATCCACTGTGCCATGTGTCCTTGAGGACATCTGTGTATGAATTTCTGGGTATTCTAAACCTAATGTCTTCAGCAATTTTTTTTACCAGTTCTCATATTGCAATTTTTGCTGTTATCATTGCATGTTTTTACCAGACAAAGCATAGAAATGAATACAATATGGGAACCAGTAATAAGGAGTGCCAGAGAAAAATGATAATAACAACGAAAATTGCAATATGAGCTCTGGTAATAACATGTAATGATAACGGCAAAAATTGCAATATGAGCACCGGTTAAAAATGATCCTGAAGACATTACGTTTATTGAATATTCAACACCATCAAATTCTTTGTAATAAAGACAGAGGGAGGCAACGGCGCGTTTGTGAGAGAGCGGCTGCAGACGAGATGCCAGATCAGGACCAATTACATTGCATATCCGTCTTTGGATTTTATCAAGGAACTTGAAACAATTAGAAGGGGCTCCAGACCATATATGGCAGCAATCCTTCATGCAAGGTCGAATGTAGATTTGAAGGATCGACTCCGGTGGCAAAAATTTCCAGGCGCGGCATAGGGAGCCAACTTTCCATGTGGTGGACAAAGCTATTGACTCAATGTATTCGTTCCATCTCGGGTCAGCTGACAATGTGAGATCGAGCAGTCGCAAAGAGGTGCTTTCGTGGAGTTGAGCGCCAGACATTATAATGGGAGGCAGGGATGGTTCTCTCTGGTGAGTAATAGAAAGCAGTTATGTGTTTGAGTCATTAAAGTTAACCAGCCAATACCTGCCCCAGTCCACAACCGTTTGGAGGTCCTTTTCAAGACAAACGGCCAGGTTAGTTTTGTTGGCGACACTAGATTTGTTTTTGAGGCAGGAGTAAATTTACCAGGGAAAGCGCTTTAGTAGCTATTCTTTTCCCTGTTAAACATTTTCCTGTTGTTCGCTCAATTCAAGGCCAAAGAGGCTTTCAAGGTAGAGGTATACTGAATGAAGATATGGTTAGAGGAAGAAATAAGTGCAGATTGTAATGATAACGGTTGACTCGGAGAGGTTAATATTGTAGTGCTCACGGAAGCATTCTCTCGACAGTCTTTTACCTTAAATTTGCGACGTTTCCTCCGTGGAAAATAATTCATCATACAAAAGACCACGTAGTCGCTTTTGAACTCTGTGAAATTTGGAAAGTGATAATTGTGTGAAATCCAGAACAGAAATTTCCCAGTAAGATATTACTACGTGTGTATCATGCTACCCACGGATTCTCGCCTTTCAGTGCAATCAAGAGATACTGACTAAGAGTGATTGAATTACAAAAAAAAAAAAAACATGTTTTAAATGCCATGTCTCTGCAGGAAGAAGGCGGTCAGGGCTTTCCACATTCTATTCTTGTTTTACTATATTTAAATTGCTATGATATTTTTGAAGAGATAGTGGAGTAGTTTTCTGTAACTTTCTCTACGGTTTAGAATGTGCCTTCTTTAAGAATGCTTCTTATCCAAATCTAGAGAAACGACTATACCCATTTCATTAAGATCTGGTGAATTCAAAGTTTCTACAAAGACATTTTTGAGAAAGTGAACAAGACAGAAAGAGTAGGAATTTGAACTCGGCCCGCTGATTTCATCGAAGGCATATCCGGAAACATATTTCAGAAAATTTTATTGTTAACTGTTTTATTATAATTAACATTATTATTATATTTATTATTATTATTGTTTTTATTTCCTTTCATTTCTGGCGTGTACACACGTCTTTCCGGGTCCCACCCAGCGACCTAAGTTCACAAATAGCATCATGACACTTTCTACTGACAAAAAAATCATAACATGTTTTACATAGATAAATCCCTTCGTAAAGTGTGGGCTGTAGTTGTGAGAACAGCTTTTGGTATTTTTTTAGGCATGGGCTTCCAGGAATCCCTTCAATTAGTCTATTGTAAATCTTTTCGAACAAATCCTAGAGCTCCAATTACAAGAGTGATTGTTGATGTTCCGATGTTCCACATTTTTGAGATTTCGATTTCAAGCTCCTTGTATTTTGACAGCTTTATTATTATTATTATTATTATTATTATTATTTTTATTATTATTATTATTTTATTTCCTTTGATTTCGGTTGTGTACTCATTTCTTTTCGGGTCCCGACCTGAGGCCGAAGGTCAGAAATGGCATCATGAAATTTTCCACTGAGCAATTTTGAAAAAAAAACAAACAAACACATATTTTACATAGATAGGGCGCTTCGTAAGGTGTGGACTGTACTCGTGAAAATATTTTTGTATTTCTTTAAGGCATGGACGACCAGGGATCCCTTCAACGAGTCTGTTAGAATCTTTTCCAATCAATCCTGTCGCTCCAGCTGCAATTGTTGATGTCCTCATGTGCCACATTTTTTTAGATTTAGATTTCAAGGTCTTTGTATTTTGAAAGTTTTTTTGAAGATCTTCAAAGATACATTGCAGTCGACAGGGGCTGCTATATATATAAGTTGGTATATTTTGTCTGTGGGGTCTCTAATCACAATGTCTGGGCGATTAGATTTGATTTTTCTATCTGTATATATATATTTTTATTTTTTATTTTTTTTATTATTATTATTATTATTATTGTTATTGTTGTTATTATTATTATTATTATTATTATTATTATTATTATTATTATTATTATTATTATTATTATTATTATTATTATTCCTTTGAATTCTGGTTTATCTTTATTTCTTTTCGGAACCCAACCAGAGATCTCAGCTCAGCAATGGTAGCATGACATTTGCCACTATGCATTTTTTGAAGAAACGAAACAATAAATCTAAGATCACACACATTTTACATAGATAATGACCTTCGTATGGTGTGAACTGTACTTTATAGTACAATTATTTTTATTGATTTAAGGCATGGATTACTAGGGATCCCTTCAATGAGTCTATCGGGACATTTTCCAATCAAACCGTGGGCTCTAACTACAGCTAGGATTAATGATGTACCCATGTGCCACATTTTGGAGATTTCGATTTTAATGTTCTGTTTTGACAGGGTTTTTTTTTGATGATCTTCAAAGATACATTAGTCTGCAGGGACTACCATGTCAATAAGAAGGCTTATTTTGTCTGTGTGTTCCCTGATCACGATGTCTGGGTGATTAGCTTTGATTGTTTTGTATGTGTGTATTGTAAAATCCCATAAAATTGTTACAAGTCCTATCTCCGAAACCGGGTGTCTTTGCGGTTCATACGAATTTCTTGCAGTTTCCTTTCCGTAAAAGTTGCAGATTTTTCCACTAGAGATATTGGCCACTCTGTCATGCCAAGATTTATATTCAGTGGCTGCCAATACCACGTAACCTGATATAAGATATTCATTTGTTTCTGGATATTTATCACAGAATCTGCATTTTGGGATATTACAATTTTTCAGTATGCGTGCTTGATAATTTCTAGTTAGCATGCATTTGGTCCTGTGCAGCAAGAATAAAACGTTTAGTTTCAACGTTTAACTCTGCATTACTTAACAACTGATGGGTTTGTCTACATCATCTTGTTTGGTACGGCTAATGTATTGATCATGAAGACGCTTAACTGCCTTTGGTACGTTGCATTTGCCTTCTTTATTAGGTTTATGCCGCTGCAGTATGTGCATTATTTACATTTCCTCACCAAGTCGAAATTCTCTTTGGAACTTGTTGGCTTTATTACGTAGCCGAGTGGTTAGAACGTTCGCATTCTAAACATGTGACCCGGGTTCGAATCTCACCATGGTCGATTTTTTTTAAGAAGGAGAGTTCCTGATGCTATCGGATAAGAGGGGTCGATCACATTTTGCGGCACTTTTGGAAAGTGTCTGAAAAACATACCACGTGTTGACCCAAGCCTTATGAATGAAACTGGGTAGACGCAACCCTTGGGTGCCGTCGACAGCTGTGCTAGCACGAAGTCACAAGTCATCGTGGCCGAAGGCTTAAACGTGCTGGCCTTGTTCAAATTCTTGATCACATTAGATAACACGCTCTTTTCCAGAAACTGTAACTAAGGTCTGCTCAGCATAGTTGCAGTATAAACCACATGTAGGCTCTGTGGGTTTTGAATAAACACAAAAGCGCCTGAGCAAACGTCTGCAATAGGGACTGGCTAGCCGTCCTCGCAGGCAGGTATCCTCGTATACGTGTGACCAGTTATTCACACATACATTAGAGAAAAAAGTTTCTTATTTCTCTCGTGTTCTTTGACATTTTTACTATTACTATTCCTTTGATATTCAATAGATAAACAAGATGATAAATACTGAAATGTGTTATTTAAATATGAAACTAAATGCGCCAATTCATACTTATTAATATAAACTTGTTTTCCTTCACCCATCACTATGTCCTGAAGTTTGATTTTACTTTTGACTCTTTGTCTCTCGAATGCATTTGGAGCTTCTCTTTCCGAAAGAATTATTATTCAGCATGAATATTATTTTTAATGTTACATGTTAATAAATACTTTGGTTAAGTAAGAACATTGCTTGAGACCATTCCTTAATCTCCAAAGAATTCGACAGCTTCTCTAATTTTATTCTTGGACTTTCTTATCTTTCTTCACCTATATACTTTCCTATGCAACGTTTTATCTTCAGTTACTACCTATCTCTGTATATCTGAAACTGTGGAGATTGCAGATATAAAACGTCGCTTTTGATTCTATTAATAAAGGTAAAGATAACAAACACACACACACACACACACACACACATATATATATATATATATATATATATATATATATATGTTTGTATATATATATATATATATATATATATATATATATATATATGTTTGTATATATATATATATATATATATATATATATAGGTAAAAAAATGTAATTGTTAGAAAGATTCTGTACAAAACTTGTTGTATAGACTAAAATAAGATTTGAGGAAAAAGTACTTAATATTTAAATTTGTTTATATGTATTTTTACAGAGAAATATTGAAATTAAAACTTTGTTACTTACTGGATTTTTAGTGTTTTTTTTTTATTTTTCATAGAAAAATGATTTCTTATTTTACGTTTTTAATTTAACCGTTTTCGCTAAATTTTACATAAGTTTTTAAGTTTCTTGCTCCACTTGTTGACGCGTATGTATTGAACATATATATATATATATATATGTAATTATTTATTCGAAAATTATAACATAAATAAGTTATAAAATCACTTAAAAAATAGCCATTTTGTATCACTACTTCTGGTGTCTTATCAAGTGATGGTGTTGAATGATTTTATTCCGTATACACCAATCCTATACTTGGATACATACATATACATACATATATATATATATATATATATATATATATATGGAACGAGTCAATATAGATATCAAGTTATATCAGATGATAATATCTGAAGGTACATATATATATATATATATATATATATATATATATATATATATATATATATTAAAACATTTTTATGTTTATGCATTCTTTTTAAAGATACAAATATTAAGTAAATGCTCTGTTTATAATAAACGATATTAAACAACATTTACCGGCCTGAATCATCGAAGATTGTAGTTTAAAGACAGTAAAATCGACCTTGCTAACCGAACGCTCCTCTGTAGCCCAATCGGTTAAGGGCACGTCTGACTATATGACGGTTCCGTACAGGTTCGATTCCTGTCGGAGGACAAATATTTTCTATGAAAATTTCGCGGACATTCAGGCCGGTAAATGATGTTTAATACTGTTTATTATAAACAGAACATTTACTTAAATATTTGTATCTATAAAAATGTATAAACATAAAAATGTCTTAACATATATATATATATGTATTTCTAAATGAATATATATATATATATATATATATATATATATATATATATATATATATATATAAAGATAAATCAATATATAAAGCTAGCTATATATATATATATATAATGCCTATATCTATAATGAGATAATAGATATCAATGATAGAATGATATATAAAGAGAGGATATATATAATCTATATTTTTAAAGACATATATCAAGTTATTAACATCGATTTTAATATTATTACTAAACAGTATATATGTCTATTAATTTTAGTTTGAATCCTTTCAAGTCCATGGATTAATTTGGTGGTGGCGGTAAAAAAAAAAATCCAAAATTTTATT
>OZ038475.1:13818304-13843304 GCA_964036315.1 Acanthosepion esculentum
ATATATATATATATATACACAAGCTAACTCACGCGAGTGTTTTTCTTCTGTGTTCTGGTTGGCCGTTTTTCGTCTTGATTTTTCATTTAATATTGTTTCGGGAAGCTGCTATAAAAAAGAAAGAACAATACTTGGAAAATTGAAGTGGGCTAGATTCTTGATAAAAAACTCCAAGCAATTCCCTTAAATTAGGAAGAGCGATTTATGCTTCCTTTTTTAACCTGTGAATCAAGGTTTCAATTATTGCATATTTCCAGATAAAATACAGAAATCGCTTTTGGTTTGAAATTTGTTCTACGGTCAAAAAAACATCTTGTTTTTTGTTGTTGTTGTTGTTTATTTGTGTTATTCCTCACGTAGACACATAAAGCAGTTAGAACGTTTCTCACAACGCCGTCTCAGAAAAATACTAAATATCTATTGATCTTGCCAAAATCTTCATTATGTTGTCCTTTAATAAGTTCTCAAGGCAATTATCCGTAATCATCGACTGCAGTGGCAGGCCACCTGGTATGTCTTTGGGACGAACGAATGCCTAAGAAATCGTTCTTTGGAGAAATTAAAAGCGATAATTGACTCAAAGTCCAGGAAACGTTTCAAAGATTTTTTTTATCGAACATTATTCTATGTAGAAATGTAGAAGAGAGCAAGGTGTGCGCAGTTAGACAAATCTGTACTTTTTTAAAGACATAGGCGATCGTAGCACTCTACAATTTCCGTTTCATTTATCATTGTGAAATACTATAACTTTTGCGAAAGATCAGAGAGTAACTATGTTTCTCTCAGTTTTCGAGATATTCTGAATAGCATTTCTCCTTGACTGTCTGCCACTCGGGTATATTAAACCTAGTCTACCCTACTATTTAACCAATAGTTGATGTTATGGGATAAGAAATTTATAAATTCTTCACAGTTAATAAACCGAAAGTTAACGCAGTAGACGCGTCCGTAAATTGAACTCGGCTCGAGAATTTCATTTTCCATTCCAATAACCTTTATGATACTAGCACGTGTTTGACTATTTTGTTGCCCATATTCCAGTAAAACAAATAAAACATAGTTATCCCAATTGTCAACCCTCATAGGGTCCAATATACGTTTCTCTTTTGATTTTTATTCTTTTTTAATATTGCTCGCCATATGCAAAGCCTAAGTGCCACTCAAGGCAGTGGATTACTGCATAGGGATGTTTAAGTGCTTATAGTGAGGGAACAAGGCTTACATATTATATAAGATACATAATGGTTGATTTCAACATGAAATACTTACTTGCATTATTTACATTATTCGGACTGTTATCCTCATCTTCATTGCCATATTCACAACGTTTCGGCCCAGTGGATAAAGACGTTCTTCAAATCAAGAGACTAGACCCAAAGGGTTGTGAGTTCAATATTAAGCCACAGCAGTGGTGAAACAAAACTTGGAAAGGAATTAAAGGGAAATAACTGAGACATCCGGAAGAGGTATGACACGTGGAACTAGAACAATCTACCTCGGTGGACGAAACGAGGGTTCGGTTCGAAATTTCAATCACCCGAAGAAGGCTGGAGCGTATAACAGCCGAATCCTTGTGAATATAGCAATGAGGATAACAGTCCGAGTAACGTAAATAATGTAAGTAATCATAATATCTCATCTCAGAGATCTAGACAGATTTTAAAGATATGGCTAGAAAACATAGAAGACGTAAAATTGGAGATCTCCAAATATTGCCAATGGGGAAGAGAGATTTGAATTTATGGAGAGATTGAAATTGATATATTATTACAAGCAGAATAAACTATTTTTACTTGGAAGCTTAAAGATGACATGAGCTATTTTATTGATTAGAAAATAATATGTTTAGTGAATGTGACAGAATTTACTTTTCATTTTCGAGGTTTTACAGGTTCTGTTTAAAATTCCAATCAGCTGAAGAAGGGCGGGGCGTATAAGCACAGAAACGTTGTGAATATGGCAATGAAGATGAGGATAACAATCCGAATAATGTAAATAATGCAAGTAATCATAATACCTCATCTCACAGATATAGACAGATATATAGAAAGACATAGACATAAAGGCTGGATCGTATAACGGCCGAAATGTTGTGAATATGGCAATGAAGATGAAGATAACAGTTCGAATAATGTAAACAATGTAAGTAATCATAATTATTCATCTCAGAGATATATACAGCTATTTAGAGACATAGACATAAAGGTCGAAGCGTGCAACGGGGAAAACGTTGTGAATATGGCAATGAAGATGAAGATAACAGTCGGAATAATGTAAATAATGTAAGTAATCATAATACCTCATCTCAGAGATATAGACAGATATTGAATAAATAGTTAAGATTGTATTGATCAGAAAACATCCTCTTGGGAGTTCATTATAAATTGGCGCAGTTTTGAAGAAAGAATATTGAGTGAAAATAAATTCTTACCAGTAGAATATGAAGGGAAGGAGGGTGAGTGGCGTGCGGCCGGACCAATGCTTTCAGCTGATCATATTAATATAGATACATATGATCCAAAACGAATCCTTTGAACGTAATATCAGGATGTGACGCCGACAGAGTTCGGGAGCCTGTTTCTGTTAGAACCCCTTCCCCTTCATCCAATTTTCACCAGAAGACTTGAATGACAAGGGCATATCCGAAGGATGACGCCTGAAAGTTTTCACGGGGTCCACAGGAATATTCTGATATAAACTTGCAATATGAAACGACACAGGGACTCAGCGTCGTAACATTTTTGTCCGGAGTGCTTCGCTTGGTTGACGTGCAAAAGAAAAAGACGAATCCATATAACTAACAACCCCATAATAAATGACAGTCATTACGGCACAGGGTAAAAGCAACATCAGAAACGCATGTGACGTTTGATAGTATAACAACACAACTTATGACGCCAAATGCAACGACAATTTTCTTCTTCTTCTTAGCCTGTAAATATCCTTTGTTAGGCGTATGACTTTCCCAGATTCATGGGGAGGAAAAGCCGTTACACTATCAATACCTGTTGGTAGGTGGGGAGCTCTGTCTGTCTGGTTGATACATTTTCACTTGATATCCATCCAACCGATTTTGACCAAAATTGGCACATACATTGTACAATGTAAGAAACAGCTTCTTAGCGTAAAAAAATCGATAATTTAAAAAAATCAATAATCGATAAAGCCGATAAAAATCGATAAATTCAACTTTTTTATTCTGATTTCATCCAAACTCGGTGTATAGGTTACTTACATGATGATGAGCTCAACAATACCTCAATTTTAATTTTACGCTACTGCGTTTAGCAAAAAACACACATTTTAAACTAAAGTCTCCCTCAATTTTCAAGCAATCTAATACAAATTTCATTCAATTGTAGCCAACAATAAATTAATTGTTTTACAATCATTTAACTTGATAATTGAGTCCACCCATATAGTGAAAACCCGCGTAAATAGCGAAAAATGGCGATTTTTACTGGTTTCTTTCTCATTTTTCGTTTATCTTTCAAACTTAAATTTTCATCAAACTTAACAATTGCTTTATATATGTATCCTCTTTGGCATCCCTGACAGCACACTGACAAATTGAATTTCAAAAACTCCAAAATAATTGTGGTCTGAAGTGGGTCTTCACATTGCCTGTTTTACTTCTTCATATCCTCGTCTAACTTCGATTGAATAAATACAGACTACTTCTGTTGTATAAGTAACTGCATTAATTCAAAATGTTTTTTTAATTTAATTGAAGAAGATAGACTCTGTTACATGTAAACATGATGCTGTTTTTGCTCCATTCTAATTGAACGCTTTCTCTGGTCGACCAGCGCGGTATGGTTGCTAGTTTCTAATATTTTGTCTTCTTAATCTTAATGCCTTCCTTTTAATAGTTCTAATACACCTTGGTATATCTTACAAGTAATTCTAAATTAACGATGCAAAACACCCAAGCGATGTGTATCCATCTAGCCTTTTGTTTTTGTGTTCAAAAATGAACTAAATTTCAAACGTATATATTCTCTTTGTTGCAAAATGTATTAATTACGCTATATGCTCGTTACATGTGATCAGAGCCTTTTTTGCACAAGCCAAAAACAATGCTCATGTGGTAGGATGCTTAGACGTAGCGTCGAAGTGTATTGAGGTCTTCTCAGATCAAGACGTGACATACGGGGAAAAATGCTGGGTTGGTTAGACGCCATTTTATTGCAGTTTCCCAATCTGTAAAATGACCACACCATAAATTGGGTTCATAGAATTAAAGATTTATTTTCTTCATTTTCTGTTTCCTGTTTTTTTCTATATTCATAACTTTCTTCATTTTGTTTATGCTTTTATTCTCATTTCAAATCGTTTTTCTCTCAGATCCTTGTATTTTCTTCGTCTTGTTTAATATTATGACGGCCATTCATTCTCTTTTTATAATCTTTAATGTTTAAATCTTGCACAGTAGAGTAATGGATAGCGGCTCGGATTTATGAATCGGAGGGCCGAGTTCGAATTCCAGTCGAATCCATTACATTTACTTACGTGCTAATATCCTTGCGAAAGTTATGAATCCTCTTCTTCTCCCCACAGCTATAGGTAAATATCTGGACAGGTCCTATAACCTTGGATGGCAACTGGTCTACCTCAGAAAGAAATGGCATCCTAGTGCGGGAAAACATCTGCTTCATCAGTCAAGTATCGAAAGATACATGATCGCCTACGCGTGTATCAGGCATGACACATAACTGACTGAGTATTTATTCTTCTTTAAATCTTTCTCTTAGGTTTTACCATTCTCTTTTGATGTTCTACTGTATGAGTAGAAATACTTTAACCGTTAACATACTGAGGTGATTTTACTTGCAAAGTAACGTTTTTATCCTGCCATTCCAAGCGACTCAGATGAACGAATAATAGCGTGTTTGAATTTTGCTGTTGTGTTGTCATATCCTGCTATGGCAACAGAAAATAACCATGACAATAATTAAGTAGTGCAGTAGAGGAGCCTTGAAGACACAATGCAATAGAAAGGAATATCGTGAATAATGCGGTGTTTTAAAAGTTAATTGTTGGCAACAAAAACGTGAGTAAAAATTATGTTGGCATCTCTGTAATATGAGAGAAAGCAATGTTTTTCGACATAAAAAAGATTAGCCTGTCGAATATATTATTTAATATTACATATTTATTAAATAATTTTAATTTGTATTTAAATTAATCAATAATTTTATTGGCAGAATATTGTACTTTGTTTTAAGTAAATAATCCTTCTCATTAGAATCATATTGGATTGTTATTTGAAGGAATAATTGTTTATATGAGAATGATATTCTATTCGGATTTAAAAGGAATAACTCATTTTTTGAAAATAATATGCAATAGTGATTTTAGTGATTTACGCTAACCTTTTTTATCAGAAAGTTTTTCTATAGTGTTTTAGTTAATTACTATTCTTTATCAGAAAATGTTCTCTTCCGTCAGTTCAATAAAAACTTAGGTAAATATATAAAATGTTATAAATTTTGCATTTTTTGATGGAGTTGCTTTACAATGAAAACAAAAACCTTCAAATTTTAGCCTTCAGTTCTTCAGATTCCACAATACTGATTTTACAGAATATTTATCTCGTAACAATTTATGTGAGAAAAATTATCTTGCATCAAATCTATACCATTGTTCAAATTAATTGAAACAAAACGAATAATTCCGTTATTATTTTTCTTATTTTTTCTATAAAAATAGACTCAGTGCACATGTTAGTATTTCTATGTCCATTCCACGAAGCCGTTCCTTGCAGATTGACCACAGATTCTCGATTGGATTTAAATCAGGAGGCTTTCCGTGATAGTCTATAGTACTTTGATTTGCTCAGTGGTAAGGCTTGCCAGTGTGTTCGTGCAGTGTTTCAATTTTCGTAAGTTTTCTTGGAGTAACATCCATCGCATACAATGGTCATAGGACAGCTAATCGACAGTCGAGACAGTAGTGTCTGGGCGTGATAAAAATCTGATGCTATCACGGATGACGCAATATTTTTGAAGGCCAAATTAATTTCATCATAAGGCCCGAAAATATTAGGTCATCCCATATGTTCTGTCCGAATTTTAACTTTTTGGTAAAATGATCGTAATTTAAAGAGTATTTTATAATGTCTAATGGAGCTGAACATTATTTTTATGTTTAGATGCATTTAAACTTTTCAAATTGTATTTCAGAGAACAATAAAATTAAATTTTGTTTGATTAAAACCCTGCTAACATGGAAGTACCCAAGAATCATTTGAGGCACATAATGCTTTATGAGTTCAAGAAAGGAAACTCAGCAGCCGAAGCGGCTAGAAACATTCACTCAGTTTATGGAGAGGAATGTGTGAATGAAAGAACTTGCAGAAGATGGTTTGCAAAATTCAGAGGTGGAGATTTTACCCTTGAAGATGAAGATCGAACCGGACGTACAGTTGAGTTTGATGAAAAGCTTCTTGAAGCAGTCCTTGAGGAAAATCCTGCTTTATCAGTTGAGGAATTGGCAGTGGTTCTCAGTTCAAACCACACAACTGTTCTTCGTCATCTTCAACAACTTGGAAAAGTTCCTAAACTTGGAAAATGGGTGCCTCATGAATTGTCTGAAAAACAACCTGAAATCCCGAGTTGACATCTGCTCTTCTCTCCATTCTCGCCAACTTGTTTCACGTTTTTTGGATAGACTTGTGACTGGTGACGGAAAATGGATCTTTTATCGAAATGTTAAGCGTCGTAGACAGTGGCTTGTTAAAGGGGAAGGACCCCAGCTACAGCCGAGAAGGGAACTTCATGGGCAAAAGTTTCTTCTTTCTATCTGATGTGGTTGCCAAGGAATAATCCACTTTGAATTCTTACCACCTAATGCAACAATTAATGCTCAAATATACTGTCAGCAATTAGAGCGTTTGAACCAAGCTTTGAGGAAAAAAGACCTGCTCTATTGAATCGAAAACGGGTGATGTTTCATCAGGGCAATGCGCGACCACACACAGCAAGAATCAACTTGGTTGGGAGAAAATTCCTCATCCATCTTATTCTCACGACTTTGCTCCTTCAGACTACCATTTGTTTCATAGCTTACATAATCATTTGGAAGAAACAGCTTTTGTAACACAGGAAGAGTTTAAAACTGACATTTGTGAGTTCTTCGAATCAAAGCCAAAATAATTTTACAGTAATGGAATTAGTAAGCTTGTTAATAGATAGAAGGAAGTCATAGATAATCAGGGAAAATACATTGTTGATTAAATCTGTAATTAAATGTAACATTTGGTCACTTGTTTTCTTTATTCCAAATTCGGACAGAACTTATGGGATGACCTGATAGTTTCATATTACTGCACATCTCTGCAAATAATCTAACCTGAGGAAAAAATAGAAATCGATTACACCCTGTCATTCCAGTGGGGCTAAAATTGACCGTATCTTAAAGAAGGGAACTAAAGCGGTTGTTTAAATTAATTTACTCAAGTGTGTTGGGTCTTGTTATCAGAAGTTGACTTCGGATTAACGCAAAAAAACGACAGAAAACAGTAGAAACGTAACTCATTCATCTTTGTTCAAAAGTGTCTTATCGACCTATACACGAGTAATATGCATTTGTTTTTGTTTCTTTTACTTTCTAATTTGATTCTTTTTCATATCCGTTTCTTTAAAGATGTTTACAGTTTCGCTTCTTCTCTTTATTTCTCTCTCTTTGTCCTCTTTTAGAAGTTTCCAAATGCTCCCAAAATTACTTATTCATCTACGCCATTTTCCCCCATTCTTCAATCTCCCCTCCCGAAACCTTTATCGTTATTCTGCTGCAGTAGGTGAACCCTGCCCCCTGCCAGGCCCTTACTGCATCCTTGGTGTTCCATTCCAATGCGTATTTGCCAGTCGACGAACCGTCAATGTCGAACGTGAACCCTTTCTGATAAATTTGCAATTCTCGGATTACTATTTTAAAAAAAAAAAAAAACATATAAACCATACTACCCTACTCGATTTCCGTTTACGAAGCTGACACTATCTATTTCTTTACTTAAAATTACACAAACAAAACTCGCTTCGTCTGCCACCAATATAAAGCCATTCTTTTTTTTCAATTAATAGATAATGTTAATATATTTAGTTCATAACAGTCGACATCTGCGCTTAATATTGGTTGATTTGAACATACGTTAATAACGCACATACGAGGAAGAAAATCAATAGGGCTCCATACAAAACAAATACAGCTTTATGCACACAACACGAATAATTATATACTTTTACACATTAGCCTATGTGTTATATATATATGTGTGTGTGTATGTTATGTGTGTTTGTTATATATGTGTGTGTGTGCGTGTGTGTGTTATATATGTGTGTGTATGTTATAAATATATGGGTGTGTTATATATGTGTGTGTTATATATATGTGTGTTATATGTGTGTTATATATGTGTGTGTATATATATGTGTGTGTGTATATATGTATATATGTATGTGCGTGCATATATTATATATATATATATATGTGTGTGTGTGTGGATATATATATATATATGTGTGTGTGTATATATATATATATATATACATATATATATATATATATATGTGTGTGTGTGTGTGTGTGTGTGTGTGTGTGTTTTGAACAATATAAAAACTTAAATTTTCCGACACACTCGGTTGTAATTCATATTATTTTTTGTTTTATTATTACAATTAGGTTCCTCGTGTAGAGGTTCGGCCAGTATAGCCAGCATCAGGAGAAAAAAAAGAATTCCTGCTTTTTAGTAGCAGTTAACTACAGGAATGAATGACATTCTAAAGAAAATTAAATTTATCTGTAGTTTTCATTTGTTTTTTTATCATTAATTTTGGTCAGTCCTTGTGTTGGTCAAACGGCCTTTTTTAAGCTGTTTTTAAGATAGAGGCTGGGGAGATTCAGAATTTCCTTCTTGGTCATTTTGACAGTTTTCCTGGCTGCTGGGAAAGGAATGTGCATCGGTGGAGAGTAGGTTATCTTTTAGTTCTTTGGGTGTGAGTATGATGTGTATATATTAGTATGGGTGTGTGTATAAGTGTGAGGCATCAAAATCTCCGCAAGCATGTCGTTTTGTGTGGGTGAGAAATGTGGGTGAGGGTTGATTTATGGGGTTGTATATTAATTCTATCTATGTTGTTAAATTTGTAGTTCAGCCCGTCTGGACGAAGTATTTTGAGGCGTAAAATCCATTTGTCTTCATGTGCTTCTAAAATTTTTCTATGGTAATATTTTCTATCTATTTCCATTTTTTTCAATTATGGTGAATTTAGTATGGTTTTTAAAATCATGTTTTTCTAGGCGGAAGTGTTGTTCTACGAGTAATAATCTTTCGTGGGAAGCCGACTTGATTCGATTAAAATAACTATTAATTCTATAGTGAAAGGGTCATTCAGATTTCCCCACATAGTGTTTCTGGCATAGTGTGCATTCTAATAGTTAAATTATGTTATGACTTCTACACTTAAAGTTGTGGTAGAATTTGAATGTAGATTTAGTGACTGAGCTAGTGAACGAATTGGTGTCCTTTTGTTGTTACATGATTGAGAAAATTCTGTTGTTTTTATTTTATGTCTATTACGGATTACCTTATTATCTGAAATTTCGTTATTACCTCGAAGTTCTTTAAGGTTCTTAGGTCTACGCTATGCTAGAAGGCTGGGTTCCTGAAACAAAATTTTTAGGTCTGGTTTGAGATGAATTATTTCCCGGCGACTTTTGATTATCTGAGGTTGTGGAGGAAGAGTGGTGTTGAAAGTGATTACTAGAGGGATGCGTCTGGATTTATTATTTTATTTTTAATTTGATGCATTAGGGTGTCTTCTTGGGGTGTGGAAATAGCTTTAATTACTTGTTTCCTCGTTAGGTGTTCCATATCGCCAAGTGAATTGGTGCTTGAGATTTTGAGTGTATATATTTAGTTCTTCATTGTTGGCAAATATTCTTCTTCATATACATGTGCATACATATATATATATATATATATATATATATATATATATATATATGCACGTGTTGCGTGTATGTGTGTGTGTTAGAGAGATTGAGACAGGATAGGTAGATAGATAGATAAATAGATATTGCTTAAAACGGAAGAATGCACTGGGCCATAAAACAATTAGTTCCGCTCTCTGTATACACACACACACACACACACACACACACACACTCTCTCTCTCTCACTCAGACACACACATATCATGAACATGAACAACGCAATCGTCAGGTGAAACAACCTGGTTCAATCCACACACACACACACACACACACACACACACACACACACACACACACAATGAGCTTACAAAGGAGATTGGACCTTATTGCTTCACATGAAGATTGCGTTGTGCATGAAACTCCGAGTCGTACTAAGTTTGTTAATATATACTTAACAGCTCTATTATATTACATGGAACATACGTTTAAAATAATATCTGTATGTTTGCTATAAATCTACTACAAATACAAACACATACACACGCACACACATATATGTACACACACTCTCACCCGCGTACACACACAGACACACACACACACACACACATATATATATATATATATATGTGTATATATATATATATATATATATATATATATATATATATATATATATATGTGTATATATATATATATATATATATATATATGTGTATATATATATATATATATATATATATATATATATATATATATATATATATATATATATATATATATGCATGATTAGTTTAAAACCACTGACGAGTTGTGGTGGTTGATTTTTTCTTATATAATTTTTCACGTGTTGGCGTATTTTTTTCTTTTCAGGACATAAATTATGTAACAATTAATATTAATAAAAAAAGAAAAGGCCAACACTCAATCATATCAACTATGAACACGGCCACAATATGCTGACCATGTTTGGAAAATAAAATATTACTATAACTCGATATATAATAAAACAATGTATACATTCATTTAAAAGTAAAATAAAATTCAGCATTTAAAATGGCTAAAAGTATAGCCGAAACTGCTTGTAATACATACATACATACATACATACTTACATACTCGACTCTCCCGTCGAATTCGACGTATGAGTGTCAAGCAGATCAGTTCATAGGAAACTGACAACACGACACTAGCACATGAGATTTGATTATAGTGGGGAAGAATTGTGCAGAACGATCCGCACTTTTTGAAGGGCCGAATACAGAGACTTGGTGCACTACGTGACACAGGGTCCCCAAACGACCGCAGTTAAGAAAAATTTGGTAATCCGTATAGGTAGTGCCAAGGAGGATGAAATCCTGAGAGCTCAATGTAAATTCAGAGCTAATAATTTAAAAAAAAAAAAAAACACTTTAAGGCCCCATGTAATAATTTATTTCACCATAGCCCCTTTAAAGGACGCTGGAACATCAGACTGCACTTCCAAGAGGTGAAACGAAAAATATATATAATGAATATGGAAATTAAATTTAACTTTAATATAAATAAAAGCCGAGATGAATGAGAAAGCGAAATTGCTAATAAAGATTCCAAAACTGACGGAAATAATAAAACGCAGGGAGAAACGTCAAGTTATTAAACGCGATCGTTTACGAGAAAGGAAGTCATTTTAAAGACATAAATAAAAAGAGCGAAAACCACTTTCCTTTTTCTGTCACGCCACTGTCATACACATCTCACCTTTCTCCAGCACATCCCTTCCTTTTCCTCATTTCCATCTGCAGTTTCCTTTTTTTCCCCTTTGTTTAATAAACTAGCTTATCTCCATAAAAAAATATTTTTTCTTTTACCGCCATCCACCACGTTTCCCTACGTTGCTTTCCATCCCATCAACACCATTTCTTTTCCCCACTCCTGCGTTCGATGGTCCTCGTTTCTAAGCAGTGTGGTGGACCGGTGCCCAAAGTCACACTTACCTGCCACTGCAAATAGAGTCCCTAACACACTTCTTCTAGTTCTTCCTTTCATCACTCTCCCTTGCTACCCCACCCTGTCGCTCCCTTGTTCTTCATTCTCGTCTCTTTTTACTCGGTCTTTTACGGTCCAATAACGTTGGTTCCACTTTGTTATCTGGGAAATGTCGGATTCACCGTTCACACTTGACTGAAATTGATTACTCCGTACTCCCCACCGCAACCCGTGACAAATTTTCTTTTCTTTCTCTTTTTCTTTTGTTGTTTGTTTGTTTGTTTCTTTATCTTTATATTTTCCCTAATTTCCTTCTTTAGCATTCAGTCTTTTTTCACTCATCCTTCATTTTTCTCTATTCTTTTTACTGTTTGTGTTTTGCATAGAAATTTGTCCTTTGTTTTTTTCGTTTCCAGTCCATACACCTTTTTATATTCTTTCTTTCTTTCTTTCTTTCTTTCATTCTTTCTTTCTTTCTTTCTTTCATTCTTTCTTTCTTTCTTTCTTTCTTTCTTTCTTTCTTTCTTCACCCCCTCCTTGTCTTTTGCTTTTCGCGTTTTCTTTTTGTTAAAATTTTGCTTTGTTGGTTTATTTCGTTTCTACTTTTACCTTTCTTTCTGTCTATCAATTCATGTATTTTTCTTTCTTTATTCTTTCTTTCTTTATTCTTTCTTTCTTTCACTCAATTCTTTCTTTTTTTCTTTCTTTCTTTCTTTTTTCTTTCTTTCTTTCTTTTTTCTTTCTTTCTTTCTTTCTTTCTTTCTTTCTTTCTTTCTTCTCTCCGTGTATTTCATTTGCCGGTTTTCTTGTTTTTAATATAATTTCTTGCCTTTTCTTCTTTCTTTCTTTCTTTCTTTCTTTCTTTCTTTCTTTCTTTCTTTCTTTCTTTCTTTCTTTCTTTCTTTCTTTCTTTGGTGTTTTTCTTTTTGTGCTTTCACTTCTCATGCACCTTTTTCTTCTTTTTTATATCATTTTTATTTCATTATTATTTCTCTACACTTTTTTTCTATAAATTATTTGTTTCATTATTCTCTTTTAAACTTTTGCTTTCCTTCAATTCACTTTCTTCAAATTATTCATTCACATTTTGCTTTCACTTTTCTTCGTTAATTCTTGTGTTTATTTTTCGTTTTCTTTCTTTTCCATTATTTTCTTTCTCGTGTTTTCACTTTAATTTTTCTACTTCTTATTTCCTTTTCTAGGGCAATTACTTCCTCCATTATTTTTTCTTCTTTTCTTTCTTTTTCGTTACTTTTCTTTCTCTCTTTCTTTTTCTTTCTTTCTTTCTTTCTTTCTTCGTTAATTTTTTTGTTCTTCTATTTCTGTTTCTTCTTTATAAATTTCTCTCTCATTTGCCATTTTCTTTCGTATTGTTATCAGTTTTTCTTCCTTAATTTGTCTTCCATCCTTCTCTTTTTTCTCATTTTTCCTTTCTTCATATATTTTTCTCTTTCCTATTTTCATTTCTTTTTCATTCATTTTGGTCTCTTTCTGGAAATTTCTTCAGATTTTCTTTCAGTTCTTCATTCATTTCTTCATTCATTCTTCAGATTTTCTCTCCTTTTTTTCACTTTTCTTTCTGTTAATTCTTAACTATACTTATCCCTTTAATTTCTTGTCAATTCTTTCTTTCTTTCTTTCTTTCTTTTGCTTTTATTCTTAACTTCCTCTGTATATTCCTTTCTGTTAATTTTTATTCTTTTTCATAAATATTTCATTTTTTAAAATTATTTTTTCTTCATTTTCATTCATTCGTTTTTTTTCATTTATTCCATTTTTCTCCACATTCTGTCATATTTTTCCCGCCTTGTTGACTTTCTGATCGCCATTTCTCTTCTCGTTCATTCAAATATTTACCAAGTCTTTCATGTTTTCATCAACCTTCTCACTACTACTTTGGCGTTCCTTTCATCCACCCACGCAATCCGTTAATTCCTCCCACCCACCCTCACTCATGATTTCTCTATTATTCTTTTTTCAGTTTTTATGACTCTTATGGGCTTTTTCTCTTTTGCGCATCTCTGCTCATTGCCATTGTTATTTAGGGATTACATTTGATGACTTTTTCTCCTCATTTTCTCTTTTCAAAGAATTTCTTTCGCTTTTATTTTGACTATCCGTTTATTATTATTATTATTTTTTCCACTCCCTTCTTTTTCATTGCTACTGTCTTCTCTCTTTCCATTCTACCGCCCCGCCCTTCTCTCTCTCCAGCATCTTTTATCGCTTGCATTTTCTCCCTGTTTTATTATTTCATATATCAAATTTATTCCGAGATAGAAAAATAGCAAGAGGAAGATTTTTAAGCATTTAGTTTCATGGTTAAAACATTACATTATATTTCTTCTGCTTAGGTTAAAAAGGTGACAGCGGCTTTGTTTTATTTTTGTTTTTTGTAGTTTTTGTTTTGTAGGGGGGGATTTTTTTTTTTCTGTTCAGTTAAAAAATATTAAACTAGAGTAAAATGTATAGAAAAATAAATTTGCCGGGAGCAGTCTTCACTGTCACTGAAGTGTGACACGTTTATAGAATTGTTGGTTTGAGAAAGAAAGAAAGAAAGAAAGAAAGAAAGAAAGAAAGAAAGAAAGAAAGAAAGAAAGAAAGAAAGTACTGTATCAACTCTTCTGCCACCCCTACCTAAGACTAAACCTGCGCTCCCCGACCGTCAACCTAGGGAACTCCTAAGCATCTCATAACAGCGGCATTCAGCGGATTGTAGTTTAGCAACATTTGCCCATTGTCTGGGCACGCAGACACAATAGAAAGCACGCACATACGCCAACTGTAAAATGAAAAAAGCGGAATCGCGCTCACTCACGCCCTGTCATACTCAGAAGAACGAATTTCGCGCATAGCAGTACGCGCATGCTTACGATCGCACGACGAAGCCGAAAAGACACGTAGGCACGGCGGCGCACTAACAAAAAGGAAAGCAGGAAGGCGCGTACAAGTGTAAACACGTCCTTCTCAAGTTGACGATGCGTACAGACGATAGTGTTGTCGTTTGTGGGCATGCGTGAGTGTTTCAAGAAACACATTCCTTATTTTTTCGTGGAGATATTTATCGTTCTCAGTGCCGATATTTCCAGTGCTACTTACTGAGGGTGGATGCCCGTATTTCGGTCAAGCAGGGATACTGGTGTCTACGTACGGATATTCAAAAAGCTCCTAACGTGTTTGCTTTCATTTAATCGATATACGCACAAAATTCTTCTGAACTTTAGGAATCACTACTTTGAGCATAAAATACATTTTTTCCACTTTTCTGTTACAATTGGTAGTTGCAAAAATATTTTATAAGAAAATTATGCTGCATAAGATGCCTCTTTATAATTCCAAAGTTGAAAACATTTCGTAATTTTTTTTCTTTGAATTCAGTCAAATTTTTATTCGATGATTCTATGACGGAATATAAAGATACTCTTCTATCCAATTTGGGATAAACATTACACAGTTACGGATAATTACAATCGATTCATTGGAGTTTTTATTTTATCGGAATAACTCAGTTTTATTAACTGGAATCACACCAGGTAATTTTTCGGAATAACTCACTTCTATTAACTGGAATCACACCAGGTAATTTTTTTTTATATGCTTTGTTTGACTTTTTTGTTGAATTGTGTTTCTTGGGTAAAAAACAAAACAAAACAAAAACAAAAAAAAACTGTAATTCTTCATATAAATCCTTTTTACTTTCGTTTGTTTTAATTGAAGAATTTATAAGTTTTAGTTTGAATATTAAAAACATATAACAAGAGAAAATTCATTTCAATAATAATGATATTACTTCTACTACTACTACTACTACTAATATAACTAGTACTACTACTACTAGTAATAATAATAACAAATATTATTTATGATGATGATGATGATGATGATGATGATGATGATGAACTTAGGTGATAATGGAAAAAACAGAAATAGACTAAACTTTTGAGTTTATTATTTTCGAAAATATATAAACCAAGGGGTCTTCGGGATCCAGGCCACATTCCTTCACACAAGATCCCATGTTTTCCTGAAGTCTTCTCGCATATTAAATTGTCACTTACTAATTTCTGCACCTTCATGCTTATGATTTGTGCATATGAATGAAATTCCTCCTCAACCCCCCCCCCCCGCCCCCAGCCAACATTCCTCCTTTTGGATTTGAAATTCCGTAAATTCTTCCCTTGCGAGCCAAGTGCTTTCCGCAAAAGAATCGCATACAGAAACAATTTCTCTAATTTTTCTTTTATTTACTGAGCGACATGCGTATAATTTATCTGCTTACAAAGTGCAAATAGCACGACAAACCCTCTCTTTCATTACTTAGGAAAACCTTCAAAATTATAACAATCTTTGGGATTCAGTATTCTTGTGCGTGCCTGCTTGCGTATGTGCGTGTCTGCGTACCTGCAAGTTTGCGTGTGTTTGTGTTTGTGATTGCGTGTGTATGGGTGTATTTGTGCATGTGTTCGTGCTTTTCTTCACGCTCACTTGAATATGGCACAAGGTTGTGTTTATAGAGAGAGTCAAACACGTGAATAATTACAGATAAAAAAATTCTTAAAATCCCTTGGCATTTTGGGGGCATTTCAGACCGCAGGGTTTATCCCAAACCCCTACTTTGTGTGAGAGACTGCCTGAGTGTCTTTATGTGTATGTGTTTGTGTGCGCGCGCTCACGCGTATGTGTGTGTGTGTGTGTGTGTGTGTGCACGCGAGTGCGGACGGGTGCAATGTACTGGAAGCAAAAGATTTGATGCTTACCATATTTAGTTTAGTAAAGCACAAGCCCAATAGAAAAAAGGAACGATAGTAAGTAATTAAGGATCTACTCTGGTTAACTAAAGTTATTCAGTAATGAGCTTCATCCGCACTAGGTACTCCAAAGTAGTGTCCTTGTGCCAAACTAAGATAAGCTTAATAGATCATAACAGCAGCGGAAAAATCATGTGCGGTGACAACCTGCCAACTATGAAGTGACTGCTTTATTACTTTGAAAATAATTATTCACTATCCTTGATTTTAACGGCTCGAATACAGACCTCTGGACATAAGTGGGGGGATATCTCATTACCCCCGCAACAACGTCGAGTTTTAAGTCCGGGTTGCAAAGAATTCGCGAAGATATTACAGTATTACTATTTACGCAAGATTTTAATTTTTAAGCATTTTTCCACAGGGAAGCGTCTCTTTCCTTAGTGTGATACAAGGCCACATATGTGGGGTACCCAATTAGGATATAAATCAACCTTGTAAAATGATCTGAAAGATATGCATATGCTTCTTCTTTTATGGTCTTCAGGACGTTGGCGATCGTGGCTCTCTGCAACTTTGTAGCTCAAAGCAACGTTTCTCCCTTACTCTCCCTTACTCTCCTATTCAGTCCTTTTTAAGGAAACGGCAAATATTACCATTACCGTTACTATTTGCAGAAGTTCGTTCGTTAGGTTGCTCACTATTTCACTACACCTCTTCCCTGTGAATATCAAATTCTCCAAGTCCTCTTTCCTCATTATGTATTGCAGAAAAATTAACTGTCGCTTTCTGATTCTAATTACAAGTGTTCTTTTTAGTTTTTCTTTTTCTTAAAACGCCCTCGTTACTCGTCATTGGAATTCCCAGTTTTCCTAGAATTATTTTATTCTCTGTTGCCTCAAGTTATCTCTTTGTCTGTGAGGAAATTGTCCAGTATTCACTACCATATACGAGGACAGATATTATTTTAAATCGATTCCACCTCAGGCAACGCAAGGTAGTAAAGCCACTAAGACACAAGGGGTTATTGGGTGCGGAAGAATAAGGAACAGAAACGTTACTAGTGAGAAAGAAAAGAGCAATCTGGAGGACAGTAGATAGCGATTGACATTGTGTTTAAATTTTTTAAGATTAAAGTTGACTGGAATGTATGTAGCCGGAAGGGATTTCCCCGCGCGAGAAGTCAGAGGTAAAAAACTGTTAGTGTAGAATTTACGGTTACATCTTGCCAGTTCAACTGTGAAATGATTAGATCTTGACGCTAGTCTAGTACTGTGTTTAAATTCAACATGTCTAGGTACCATAGAGAAGAGTTCATCCAAACAATTACCATGAAAATATTTATAGAAAAAACAAAGAGGTAACCGTACGGAACATTGTTTCTAATTAATTTTTCTTGTTTCTTAATAATTAGTTTAGATATTCCGCTTCGCAACCAGATTCGACATCTACGCTATCAACTGTTATAACACTTTCCATATAAGCTTCTGTACTTGCCTGAAATCATCATTTCGTAGCCCAGATCGTAGGCCATCTTTCTTGCTAGCGACAAAGGATTAGGCATCTTAGAATTGATGGTAGCCACATCTCACCGCTTCCATTTACTACTCTGTCTAGGAGTTCTAGCAGTTTGTTTTGTGTACCTCTAATCAATGTGCTGTTTTCTGCGTATCTTATGTAAGCAAATACATATTCCTCCTGAAACAGCAGGGATGGACACTTGTATTAACAGTTTTATGGACGTTAGAATATGCACTGTTGGAGATTAGTGTGAAAGATCCTGTTCAAAACACACACACAGATTTACGCCGGAAAAATCTCCCGTGACGTCAGTTTAAAATAATAAGGTTTGGTAAAGCTCGAATATAAATATTTCCACAATAAACATTGTCAAAATCGTGTAACAGCAAAATTGCCCAATTGTTAGATTAAGCTTTGAACCGTTGTTTTGTAGAAATGATTAAAGATATCTCACTGGAATTCTCCGAGGTGTTTATAACACCGTTGAGCTCTCCTCTAAGCAATAAAAATGTGCAATTACTCTCTAAGATCTTAAACGAAAATGAGACCTTCATCATTAGTTAATAATAGATCGAAAGATCATGAAGGAGTGAAATAAGTTCAAATATATATATATATATATATATATATATATATATATATATATATATATATATATATATATATATATAAAGAAATATAGTTTGAAGGTGTGCTATATTTATGGGATAAAGTGCTCAATATCAGAGGTAGAGCATATGTAAATATAAATATAAAAGTGAACATTGAAATCAATAATGAAGGCGACAGGCTGATTCATGCTTGACGCAATCGTATATATATATATATATATATATATATATATATATATATATATATATATATATTATTCCATTTTTTTTCAACGTATTCAAAATGATCTTTGCCCTCTTTAACATTCTAACTTTATGTCCTGGAGTAACAAGGTACCTCATAGGTTTAACATACGATTTCATTTTCAAGTCTTTTTTCACTGCTCTTTGGACTCTCATAGGAGAAACTCCTCACTCACGTGCCAAACGTCTTGTGAAATGAGTTGAATCTTTTCTATTTGATCTCTTTAGCTCTAAGTTGAAATGATGATCCCTCTTCCAGTTGTGACCTCCTGATCCAGTTTTCCTCTATGCTGTTCCCTCTTTTTTAAACGTATTCACCGTTCCCTTGTGGGTTTTTGAATGCATTTTGAAGATGGAAGCCAGAGTATGAATGCTAGTAAAATTACTGAAGGTCTGAATGATATTTTCCTCTCACTATTGCTCAGTTGAAAAGACCGTAGTTCCGAGACAAAACAATTTTAACAGCTCTCTTTTTAGCTTAATATGGGCTTTTCAGTGATTCTTGCGAAAAATGATGTCAGGATTGCTAAGAATCTCACCTGAAAACCTGGAAAAAAGAAACTCAATTAGTTTAGTGGTTTATTTATATATTAAATGTTTTGTGGGATGGAAAATTATTTTGTTACATGATTTTGACAATTTTACTGTTACACTCGATAATTGCAAATCATCAGCAAGCATTTCCGTAATTTCCACCGGCCATGATGAACAGTTGTACCCTCAGTAAAGCTCCTTACTCCTTAAATATCTACTGGCACTAAAGTTGGTCCCAGAATTCTAATGGAACTCATACGATCAATCACCAAAATACAGTAAAAATGGTCAGTTACTTTTATCGCTCAAGAAAGTACCCGACTCTACCTGTCATGCTCAAGAGTCAGTTAAGCTTCAACAATACACCCTTGTGCAAATTAACTGAAACAAAAAATATTTCCGTTATTATTTACTATTTGTTTCGTATTTTTTCAATGAAACATGCCCCAGTGAACATGTTAGTACTTCGTATATCCATTCCACGAAGTCGTTCCTTGCAGATTGAGTACAGATTCTCGATTGGATTTAAATCAGGAAACTTTCCGAATCACTCTATAGTACTTTGATTTGCTCACTGTTAAGGCTTGCCAGTATGTCCGGGCAGCGTTACAATTTTCGTACGTTTTCTTGGAGTAACGTCCATCGCATAGGACAACTAATCGATAGTTGAGACAACAGTGTCTGCACGTGATAAAAATCGGACACAACCACGGATAAGACAATATTATTCAATGCCAAAGAGATTTCATTATACAGAAATCGATTACAGCTTGTCACTCCAGTGGGTCTAAATCCGACCGTATGTTGAAAGAAAGAAATTAAGCGGTTGTTTTAATTAATTT
The DNA here is from genome assembly GCA_964036315.1 of Acanthosepion esculentum. NCBI lineage: Eukaryota > Metazoa > Mollusca > Cephalopoda > Sepiida > Sepiidae > Acanthosepion > Acanthosepion esculentum. The sequence continues at coordinate 13,838,708 of OZ038475.1, forward strand.
GCACAAGGGTGTAGTTCAAAAGTGCTTACGCGGCCTTGGGTTCGGGAAAGATGATTTATTTTCTACATTCTATCCCTTATCCACAAATGAAACGTTGTCAACCTTCCATTACAATATCGCTATTACTATGGCAGATGTTCGGATGGTGTTCATCCCTTTGCTCCACCAAATCGGATCTTCAGAGCCAGGGCTCGTCTTGCCGTATTCACGGTGACAGATCATCCCCATTGCCTTCATGTTCCATTGACAAAAAGCAAGTTCCACTGAAAGAGATTCTTCCCTAAAACTGTTATTTTTGGAACAAATTCCCGAGAGGAATGCATTCCTGGCAATTACAATCTTGGTCTCTTTAAACCTCGGATTGACGCACATCTATCATACTAGTCCACATATTTTTTTACAGTAATGTTCACAAGGAGCCACTCGAGGTAGAGTAGCTTAGATGGGCAGGAGGGGGAAGATAACGGTTCACTCTAGACTTGAACATGTTAAGATTGTCGTGATCGAGTAAACATCCGGGAGGGACTCTGTTCCACAGGGCAGTGGTTCGCGGGGAGAAGCTGTTTCAGTGGAACTTACTTCTCGCCGATGGAATGCGGTGGTGTGGGTGGTTTGCTGGCAATGTAACGGTGTAACTTGCATGTCGGCTCCTAGCTGCGAAGATTTCAGTTCCTTCGAGCACTTTCCATGGTAATAGCGATCGGGCAGTGAGAGACTCTCCACATCCCGCCTGTGAGAGAGAAGATGGAGTATGGAAAATAATTCTTCTCCAATAAGGACCCGGGGACACTTTTCAACTCTATCAACGCTGGAAAGTGATGTCTGGGCTGCTCCGGCCCAAATATGGCAACAGTACTCCATTTTCGGACTGATCTGATTCTTATTAAGGTAGAGGATAGCATGAGAAGTTAGGTATTCACTGGAGCGCTATATTTTACCTGCATACTTCTCTTACCCTCTCCCTCATAGCCTCACTCATTAACCCTCTACATTGAGTTGCTCTTAAGACTTGTACTAGGTGAGCTATCAGTAAAATAAAAAGACAATAAATGAACTATTGTTGTCATATTCAGACTGGAGGGCACTTCGACGTGATGTAATGATTAGCAAGCTTGTCTCGTTAGTTCAATTACGAATTTTCACTAATGCTTTTCAGCCTTGTGCCACTTCCAAGCTAGGCTTCGTAAATCGTCATATCTGGGCTGGCATTGTCTATTCCTCACTTTCCAGCTTTGACAGGTGTCAAAAGAATTTGCGCGGCCTTGTGGGCAATGAATTATTTTCATCTCTACAGACTCAGTCGAAACATAAACATTTCTTTCGTATCCTGTTGGTAAGAAGGCATTTCTACGCAGAGAGCTTCTCGAGAATCGATAATTTGTGGAACAGTTTCTCGAAAGGATGACTTCCTCATCATTACAATCTTGACCTCTTTTAGGGTCAACCTACATATACTCATGATCTACACTTCCTCCTCTTACGGCCATAAAACAACCTCATTCAGTAACACCCTAACTTGAGTGCCTTTTAGGCCTTGTATTGGGTGAATATTTATCATATATATATATATATATATATATATATATATATATATATATACACATCGTGTCAGAAAAAATATGCTTAGTAATTATTTATCATCCCAGGAATAATTTCACACGACCAAGTAATGACGTGCATGTTGTTACTACTGTCAGGAGTTCAATCCTCAGAGACTCCTAAGAAGATAAATAAAACTTGTCATGGAACAATGGTTATCAAGATGATCTTGTTAACGGTAGTGAAGTCGATCCTCATTGGGTACTCTACACATACGATTTTGCGCTAGACGGCCTCTAGTCATCAGGATATGTTGGCATTCTAACGGTTAGAAAGACAATTCAGCAGGCCAATTTCGAATTCCAACTGAGATTATTACGTTCACTTTATCCACAATACCTTTTTTTAACGCACCCCATAATAATTATTTTTCTTCATGTAGCTACCACCTAAAGAGTGATAAAACGTGCTTCGTCAGACTATCTTTCCCTAGACACGCCACTGAAGCTGCAGCTGCAGTACAAGTGATGTATCTACGGTCCTAGCAGCCTAAGGGTGTATTAACGCGTGACGACTAGTCGTTAGGGAGTTTTCCCCCTGGAGCTGAGATAAGAAAAAGACATGCTATAGCTATTGTTGTGAATGAGATCTTCACTAGTTATCCCGAAATAGTGGTCTTAAGCCAGAGTAAATTAATTAAATATAATTTTAATTGTTCCTATTTTTTCTTATCAGTGAAATGCCACGCGTAAAACAGAGTGGAATGGTTTCCCGTTTTCTTCTGTACGGTTTTTAATTCAGAGTAGTCTCACTCGAGACTGGCTACTACTGAAGGTTAGACAGACAAATTTACCCTGCTATTTAACCCATGGCGATGAGGATGAGGAAAAAGGATTAGCTTTCTCGGAGAGACTTATGAAATGATCGCAGTAGACTATGTGGGAGATTGAACCTGCCGATTCAATTTCCCAGTGCCTGTAATGCTTTTGCAGCCAGGACATATTTTCTTCAGAAATACTTTAAATTAATTTCGTTAAATCATAAATATCAAACTCGAAAAACAAACAATCTTAGATCCTAAAACTAAACAAAGGTGCGTTACTAAAGTAGAATTTTCATAAAGGCTTTACTAAAAGCTTTATCACCAGAACCACTAAACCGAAGCTTCATAAAAGAAAATTAATTTTTTATTGTTTTCAGGATTTTGCTCTCTTATGAGTTTAAACCATGAACACGATCATTACCGGAAATACAATTTTAGTTTTCTTTGAATGAAAATAAATTCAATTCGAATAACATGATTTTAATATTAATATTTGTTTGATTCGAGGATCGTATATTTTGGGTTGCGTCAAATCCTGTTGCACTGCTTACCGGTTAAACGACTTTCTGTCCATTTTATTTGCTTTGCATTTATTCCCAAGCGACCACATGCGTTGATTCACATTCATACGCAACCAAGCGTGAAGAGTGAGGCATGCTTAAATAAAATAAACAAATAACACCTTTATTGGTCCGAACTGCTCAGCATGCGCTTAAATTGCTCTCTGCGGGTTCAGAATGGGTGTGAGAAGAGAGAGACTAGCATGAAAGAATTCGCCGACCAAAAGCGCCAACGGTTTAAAAAAAGAGGAAAAAAAAGCTCCTTTTTAGATAAGTCGCTGGGAAAAGATCAGAAGACATTGGACATGCAGTTTGATTCCTGTAAAGGATTTGTGTTATAACAAGGAGTAAATATAAAATATTAAGATGTTAGAAGTTTTCTCTTTTATTAAGGGTTAATTATATATATAGTTATTTCATCTTTCAATTATAATATTTAAAAGATGTGGATTGCAGAGATTTCCTCCCCCCCACAATAAACTGATATTTTGAAAAAGTATACACCTTACTCTCTCTCTTTCTTTCTCCGTCTGTCTGTCTGTCTGTCTGTATCTATTTAGCTATCTACACACACACACACACACACACACACACACACACACACACACACACACACACACACACATATATATATATATATATGTGTGTGTGTATGTATATATAGTGCAGGTAATAAATCCGATGGTATAAAAACCAAGTGTATCCTAGTAATATCAAATATTATAACTGGTCCACAAAAAGAAAGCAATGTATTTATTATAACAGGGTATATAAATTACACAAAAAAATCCAAAATCTCCCCGTATGAGGTAAATTTGGATTATGTTGTGTAATATATATTTGTACCTCTAAAGATCGGCTTAAATGTAGGTTACATGGAAAATAAATGCCCCAAACTTAATAAAAAAACGTTTTATTATCAAGCAAAGATTAAAGGATACTTGATGTAAAAATTATTTTTTAAATCATTTTTGTAAAATTCACAAATTTTTCTAAAAATAACACTAATACATAATATTAGAAAAACCCTAATACATAATATTAAAATAATAATAATACCTAATATTAGAAAAACCCTAACACATAATATTACAATAACCCTAATGCATAATATTAGAAAAACCCTAATACATAATATTAGAATAAGGCTAATACATAATATTAGAATAACACTAATATATAACATTAGAAAAACCCTAATACATAATATTAGAAAACACCTAACACATAAGATCAGAATAACCATAATATAATATTAGAAAAACCAAAACACATAATATTAGAAAATCCCTAATACATAATTAGAATTACCCTAATTCATAATATTAGAATAATCATATATAATATTAGAAAAACCCTAACACATAATATTATAATAACCCTAATATATAATATTAGAAAAATCATAACACATAATATTAGAATAACACTAATATAAACTATTAGAAAACGCTAATGCATAATATGAGAATAACCATAATACATATTAGAATAACCCTAATACATAATATTAGAATAACCATAATACATAATATTAGAATAACACTAATATATAATATTAGAAAACGCTAATACATAATATTAGAAAAAACCTAATGCATAATATTAGAATAACCCTAATATATAATATTTGAAAAACACTAATGCATAATATTAGAATAACCCTAATACATAA
>OZ038475.1:13848304-13888304 GCA_964036315.1 Acanthosepion esculentum
TCAGTCTGTCCATATCTATCTATCTATCTATCTATCTATCTATCTATCTATCTATCTATCTATCTATCTATCTATCTATCTCAGTCTGTCCATATCTATCTATCTATCTATCTATCTATCTATCTATCTATCTCAGTCTGTCCATATCTATCTATCTATCTATCTCAGTCTGCCCATATCTATCTATCAATCTATCTATCTATCTCAGTCTGTCCCTATCTATCTATCAATCTATCTATCTATCTATCTCAGTCTGTCCCTATCTATCTATCAATCTATCTATCTATCTATCTCAGTCTGTCCCTATCTATCTATCTATCTATCTATCTATCTATCTATCTATCTATCTCAGTCTGTCCATATCTATCTATCTATCTATCTATCTATCTATCTATCTCAGTCTGCCCATATCTATCTATCTTTCTATCTATCTATCTATCTATCTATATATATATATATATATATATATATATATATATATATATATATATGTATGTATATATATATATATATATATATATATATATATCTCAGTCTGTCCATATCTATCTATCTGTCTGTCTGTCTATTTTTGTGGGGACGGAGGGACCGGAGAGCCGAGATCGAATTCCATTTGAGTTCGTTACATTCACTTACGTGAAATGGCAAATTGGGAAATGTATGAATCCGTATCTTCTCCCCACAGCTATGGCTAAAAGAGCAGAACAGACTGAGCCCTTAAAGCCTTGGGTGTAGGAGAACAACAACTCTGAATTCAGAAACTAAGGGTCTTCTTTTGGGGTTCTTGTGCATCAGTTCTCTTCACTCGGCTCTTCCAAAAAGTCTGATCGTTCTGCACAAGCCTTCACAACTATAATCAAATCATATGTACGGGTAGTCTGACTATTCGTTCCTAGGAACCGAGCTGCTGGACCCTAATACGTCGAAAAAGTTGTATCGATGTATGCCTAAATACAATTTACGCACCTAAACACACACACACACACCCGTGTGTGGTGAGAGAGAGAGAAAGAGAGAGAAAGAGAGAGAGAGAGAGAGAGAGAGAAAAGAATAGACCCTGGCTTTTGTTTTTCGACGAGTGTCCAGCAATCGAGTTCTTAGGAGAGAACGGCCAGACTCTCCGAACATATGATTCGATTATAGTTGTGAAGGCTTGTGCAGAACGATCAGACTTTTTGAAAGAACAAAATAAAAGGAACTGATGCATAGTTTGCTGCAAGGTCCCCAAACGTTCTCAGTTTTGATTATATATATATATATATATATATATATATATATATATATATATGGGGAGAGAGAGAGTGAGAGAGAGAGAGAGAGAGAGTTAAGTATATTTTCTGAGAACCAAGAAGAAGTTTGCATAGAAATCACCCGAGAATTTGGTAGGCACAAAGCGCCAATTCTCGCACCTGAATAAAGAGGAAAGTAAACGAAATATGAAACCAAAAGTTATATGGAACCAAAGTTCTGTTGCTTTCATTATTTACGCTAGGCCATGGGAGGAAGTTTTAATTCTTTAAACAATGCTACCTTTGAAGATCATGTCCCTTCATAATTTCCTGTCCTTTTTAGCTCATAGTAATTTGTTTTTTTGTCATCTCTCCTATTCCCTGTTCTACCATCCATTTACACAAATTCGATAGGGGTAGGTTACTCGCTGCTTTCCTCTGCACCTCTTGCCTTCAATAATTCCAGTATATGTCGAATTTCCAAGCTCTTTTCTCCTCATGAAGCGCCCGAGATATTTTATCGCCTTTTTCTTATTCTAAATATGTATTCTTTTTGTTTCAATTTTCCTTGAATCTTCGTCGTTATCACAGCATCAATCCAAATCATTCACAGCACCCTTCCGGAATTTGGGTTTGGTTTGGTTTGGTTTTGTTTTTGTTTTATGGCATATCAACACCTCAATGGGTTATTTAATGCCGACAACATATTTAGGATAGGTTCATATGAATAGAATATGTATTCTTTGGTTTAGTTTTATTTGGTTTGGTTTGTTTTACGGCATATCAACCTCAATGGGTTATTTAATGCCGACAAAATCTTTATTGCTGGTAATGTTTTTCTTCAAAAATCTATTTCTGGGAATATTCCTCATTGAAGAAATCTCTGGCTGGTCATATTTTTTTCACAGAATGTATAACTCTTTGTATCGCTGGTATTTTTTTTAAGTATTGCTGATAATAATTTATCCTTCAATAATTATTGCTGGTAACAATTTTTTTTATTATAAAGTATTTCTGGTATTAAAACCTATTTTTACACAGTTTGGGTGTTAACTATTTGCCCATAGCTGGGACCCTAACAGGTGCTACCACCCCAGGTCAGGGTGGACCTGGGTACACCAGCAATTAAGAGGTAGTTCCACACCCCTCAAAACCTCCTGATCAAAGGCCTTGCTGTTGGACGTAGTTTATCGTCTTACCCTGGACGCGGATGTAGTTTATCGTCATACCCAGGACGACAGGAACTTGGAAGGTGATTTGTAATAGATGAGAATAGCAAATCTTTGTTTATGTGGCCATATTCTGCCGTGATGTCAACATAGCAGGTATACAATTTCTTATTAGAGAGCTATGTAATTTCCTGGAGTGGTTTGAGGACACCTATGTCATCATTACGTGACTTACCAGATTTGTGAAGAGTTAATTCTATGTTTCTGTTGATTTTGTTTTCATCTATTAAGACATGGTTCAAAAGTTGCTTCCATATAGAATGTTCAAGAATCTTTTCTGTTGCTTAATACTTTGCTTAACTTTTAGAAGCCATCTTTTCTACTCAAATGCGCATTCGAATGTCGACGTCGGATTTCTGTCCTCTGTTAAAAAAAAACACATCCTATGTTTGTAAATTATTGTACTGACTTGATTTTGGTATCTCCATTTTAGAGCTAGCATCTTGGGCTGCTCTTTTAGCGACAACTATACATTCTGCATTCTTATAATTGATGTTTAGTCCCTTTTGCATTTTGTGGAAATTACTATCGCTGTGATCGGCGTATCTAATTTTGTTAAGCTTGTGACTGTCAATAATGAATCCTGGTAGGACTTCTAATTCTCTCAGGATTACTTCATTGTAAATGTTGAATACGTCATGTTAGAAAACACATCGTTGTCTTACTGCAGTTTCTATTTTTTGGATTTTAATGAATGTATTTTCCATGCAATGTGACTTCGAATATCGATGACGCACTCTCCCGTCGTTAAAACACTTCCGACATATTTCACTTATTGTACTTGACTTTGCTGCCTCTAGTTTCTAGTTCCCAACTTTTGGATATTCCTTCTACTGACCCGTCCTGGTTATGACGATAAACTGCATCCGAGTCCTGGGTAAGACGATAAACTACATCCAACAGCAAGAGGTTCAGGAGGTTTGGAGGAGCGTGGAACCACCTCTTAATTGCTGGTGTTCCCAGGTCCACCCTGACCCGGGGTGGTAGCACCTGTTAGGGTGCCAGCGGTGGGCAAATAGTTAACTCCCAGACTTGTGTGAAAACTCTATGAAAGTGTGAAAATAGGTTTTAATACAAGAAATACTTTGTAATAAAAAATTATTAGCAGCAATTCATTTTTGAAAAAAAAATATATCAGCAATAAAAATTGTGTCAGCATTAAATGACCCATTGAGTTTGATATGCCGTAAAACAAAACAAACCAAACCAATCAAAACCAAAGAATATATATTCTATTCATATGAACCTATCCTAAAAATCTTGTCAGCATTAAATAACCCATTGAGTTTGATATGCCGTAAAACAAAATAAACCAAACCAATCAAAACCAAAGAATACATATTCTATTCATATGAAATTCTCCTAAAAATGTTGTCGGTATTAAATGACCCATTGAGGTGTTGATATGCCGTAAAACAAAACAAACAAAACAAAACTAAACCAAAGAATACATATTCTATTCATATGAACCTATCCTAAACATCTTGTCGGTATTAAATAACCCATTGAGATTGATATGCCGTAAAACAAACCAAAACCAAAGGAAACTAAACCAAAGAATACATATTCTATTCATATGAATCTATCCTAAAAGTCTTGTCAACATTAAATAACCCATTGAGGTTGATATGCCGTAAAACAAAATAAACCAAACCAATCAAAACCAAAGAATACATATTCTATTCATATGAACCTATCCTAAACATCTTGTCGGTATTAAATAACCCATTGAGATTGATATGCCGTAAAACAAATCAAACCAAAGGAAACTAAACCAAAGAATACATATTCTATTCATATGAACCTATCCTAAAAATGTTGTCGGCATTAAATAACCCATTGAGGTTGTTATGCCATAAAACAAAGCAAAACCAAACCAGTGATTAATTTAAAAAAAAAAAGTTTTTACGAAAATAAAACCATCCAAGATTGTAAATTTCCTAAGAAAAAAGTTGGATTGTACTCAAAACCTCCGGGTAATTGAAAAATGGTACAATTATATATGTATACATACACACCTCTTTTTACCAAACTATCGCTATGAATCTATTTTTAAATTTTGTTGCCATTAAATAGCCCACTGAGGTTGATATGTCATAAAACAAAACAACCAAACCAAATCTTCTACTGACAACCATACATAATGGGAATAATGTATTGAAATTTAGATTTAGTTAATTGCAAAAGAATTCTCTGTTACTGATTTAGGAAGGGAAATCAAATCCTATCGTTATTATGTAACTGTTAATGCATATAAAGCCATAGGATTTTTTAAAAAGTTTATTATAAATTGTTTATTCTAGGGATCTTCAAATAATTGGATAATATTAACTGATTCATGAAAGCCCTTATTATTTGTGTAAAAAAAAGAAAGTCTAATTAATTACTTTCGGGTAGTATAAGATGAAATTAAATTGGCTAAATATCTTTCCCATCGACGATTCTTTTCTCCCGATGACGTCTGTTCGGGTTTGTTTTTTTTTTTGTTTTACGTCATATCAACTTCAATGGGTATATTTAATGCCGACAAGATTTTTATTGCTGGTAATTTTTTTTTCCAAAAATGTATTGCTGGTAATATTTTTCTTTTTTATAAATAGCGGCTCGGATTAAGGAATCGAACACCCGACTTCGAATTCCAGTCGAATCCATTACATTCATTTGCGTGCTAATACATTCTCCCCCCACCCGGGTAAATAGCAGGACAGACCAGGTTCTATAACCTTTGAATGTAACTGGTTTACCGCAGAAAGAAATGGCTAGCGCAGGAGCATGAAAAATCTGCCTCGTCAGTTATGTATCGAAAGATATATGATTGCCTAAGCGTTTATCATGCATGGCACATAATTTACTGATTGCTGGTAAAATTTTTCTTTTTCAAAAATTTACCTCTGGTAATATTTTTTCCAAAAATGTATTGCTGGTATTAAAACCATATTTTATACTTTCCTATTGTTATGACCCCTTTTAAGGGGTTAATTATTGGCCTATAGCTGGGACCCTGACAGGTGCTACCACCCCGGGTCAGGGTGGACCTGGAAACACCAGCAATTAAGAGGTGTTTCCATGCTCCTCAAAACCTCCAGAGCAAAGGCCTTGCTGTGGCATGTAGTTTATCGTCTTACCCAGACGGATGTCTGTTCTGAGTGCTTGAACAAAGACCTAACCTCTGAGGTAGCAATAGATAAGTTCAGTTCGATACGAGCATCCATATGTTGTGGTCTGTAACATTGGCTCAGGAATAAATCAATAAATGTGTAGATGAGATCGGACGAGCTTGATATTTCGGTCAGTCAGTCGATTGGCTAAACGACCATTGTCAAAGAGTTGCAGGAATATATTGTTATGTGGTCAACTCCTGCGAAATTCCAAGAACGTAAGCTGTACCTCGTGGCTTGACTGACAGACCACGAGAAATAAGCCACACTTTAATTCAAGAAAAACCAACATGCAGTAATTTGACGTTGTTACGTCAAACTCGTTCTTAAATTTGACACATGATATCAAAAATTTATAAGTGTCTCTTTGCAGATTGTCTGTGACTTTGAGAGGAGTCATTAATATTTTATGCTTTTAACGTCTTCTTTGTGTTGTTGATGTTATCGTAATATTCAAATAGCATATTACGAATATTATTTTGAATTTATTATGAGATGAAGTAATATCAATTATCATGATTGTTTTTACTTGTTTTACTCTTATTTCTTTTATTTCTATTGATTTTTCTCATAGCAGTAATAGTTTTAAGCTGTTTGAATTTCTTAGATGTAGCATTGACAATTATTATCCATTTTACTAGTGTTTCGTTCATCTTATTTCTCTTACTTTATGCTTATTAGATATGCTTCCTGAGTAAGACGATTGACTACATCCGACAGCAAGGCCTTTGATCAGGTTTTGAGGAGTGTGTAGCCACCTCTTAATTGCTGGTTTTCCCAGGTCCATCAAAACCCGGTGTTGTAGCGCTTGTCAGGGTCTCAGCTATGGGCAAATAGTTAACCCCAGATTGGCCTCAATGTATTATGAACGTGTAAAACTAGGATTTAATACCAGCAATACGTTTTTGAGTAAAATAATATTACCAGAAGTTTACTAACAATATATTTTTGAAATAAATGTATTAACAGCAATAATATTTTGAAAAAAAAATATTACAAGCAATACATTTAAAAAAAAAATTACCAACAATACATTTTTGAAAAAAAAAACATTTACCAGCAATACATTTTTGAAAAAATATTTTTTATTTTAAAAATATATATGTTTGAAAAAAAATATTACCAGCAATACATTTTTGAAAAAAAAACAAACATTTACCAACAATACATTTTTGAAACAAAAAGCAAAAACATTTACCAGCAATAGATTTTTGAAAAAAAAAAATTACCAGCAATACAATCTTTTAAAAAATATTTTTTATTTACGCAGTATATTTTTGAAAAGAAATATTACCAGCAATACATTTTTGAAAAAAAAAAAAACATTTACCAACAATACATATTTGAAAAAAGAATCAAAATCATTTACCAGCAATACATTTTTGAAATAAAAAACAAATACATTTACTCGCAATACACTTTTGAAGAAATATTTTTTATTTAAACAATATATTTTTGAAAAAAATATTACCAGCAATAAAAATCTAGTCGACGTTAAATAACTCATTGAGGTTGACACACCTTAAACCAAACCAAACCAAACCAAACCAAACCAAACCAAACCATTCACCTGTCCAATGTAGGTAGTAGATAGACATATAATGTTATAACTGATAATTTCTTTTATATAATGCGCTGCACGTTTTACTTCTGCCCAAATCGATTTTATTCACATTTCTTGCAATTTAATTCAAATAAAACAAATAATATCAATAAAAAAGTACAGGAGAAAAAATTATAGCAAATATATTTTATGTAATAAAAAATATTACCAGAAATAAAAATCTTGTTGGCATTAAATAACCCACTGAGGTTGATATGTCGTTAAAAAAAAACCCAAAGCAAACCAAACCTATTAGTAATAGGTTTATATTGTCTGAAACTTTCAGATAACTTATTGTCAATTTTTTTTTCTTACTCGCATTAGCCTTCTTTTCAGTTCAATTGCTTTTACATCTAGTAGTAATAGCAATGTTTGAATGTCTTTGATAAAGCTTTGTCAAATAATTTGTTTTAATTTTGTCTCGTAAATTATCATTTTTCTCATGCTTTTCAAAGCAAATTTCAGATCATTCAAACAAAACTTATACTGCTTACCAACTGTAATAATTTTTCTGCCTAAAAATTGCAATGAAATACAATTGAGTGAAGATAAAATATCGATTCGTTTTCTACAACTTATCACCCGTTCTTCAGGTTGTTTAAATCAGAAAATATCTTTAGATTGTTAGAATTTTCTTCTGGAAATAATAATGGTTTAGTGATATAAATTAAAGTAAATTACCAATAGCTGTGAATTCATACATTTCCCAAATCTATTTGCACGTAAGTGAATATATAAATTCCACACCCTGTAACCCCATGTGTTTTAGTGCCATTACTGCCTTGCTTGGGGTGATTCTGATTTAAAAAAAAAGAATCAACTAGAATTTGAACTCGGTTCTCTGATTAACAATTTGGAGCCATTGCCCATTGCACCAGCCAAACATCCCCACTTACTGCACCGGGTATTCCCAAGCGGTCATCCATCTAGGTACTGATAATTTTCGATGTTCTTTAACTCCGATGATCGTATGATCATCGATTTTTAACGTGATGTGGCTAGGACTAAGATAAAATAAATCCTTGGTAGCGCTTTATTTAAACTTCTTTATTTCATTGTCATATTATTTCAAATATTAATGGCTCTCCACCATTTCCGTTTTATTTTGTCCCTCGAAGTTTTTTTTTACCTTTTCAAGCAATTTGTTCTTTTATTGTTTCACTCAAAGTAGTTAAATAGGTTAGTCGATATTTCCCCGTTTATCTTGCTGCTCTGTGAGTATTAAATTCTCCAAGCCTTCTTTCCTCATTATCTATCTCTTTCAGATTTCAAGTGTTATTTTCTACTGTAGTTTCTATTTTCATGAAAACTTCTTCTTTACTCACTTGCTCTCTCTAAACTGTTCTACGCATTCATCGGTAGAACCACATCTCAGTCGCTTCAAGCCTCTTCTTCACCTGTAAAAAAATTGCCAAGCATTCATTTCTATATATGAACTAAGATGCTAGATAGCGTGAATAAATATTTTCTTTGTTTCTAACGTAAGTTTCATGTTTCATAATTCTTTGCTTTGTTTCTCCAAAACATCTTACGCTATTCCACTGCGCCTTCAGATTTGTGTCTGTTAAAAATATTTCTATTAATACTAATAATGTATGAAAGCAGTTGATCAAAGCTAACCCCGACGCGGGCTTTCTGATAAAATAAATAATGATACCTATAAGCGTAGTTTTGTGATTTTGTAATCGATAATCATTAAGTTAGATCTTCCGTTCAAGCAGGCTTCACGCGGAAAATGTGTGTCCGAATCTCAACGCAGGTTTAGTCTTTGTTTCTGATGCTTATTAACGGCCATAGTTTTACGTTTGCAGATGAATATTTTATTTGTATTGATTATTAGAATGACTAAGAGAGGTAATAACTCATAAATTTACTAAGTTAATTTACCTCCCTTCCCACTACATATGGGACAGGAAATATATAAAATACACTGAAAATATAAAAAAGAAATATACATTGATAATTATTATAGGGTTTGTTAATTTATTTTTCTCTTTCAACGTTTTCTGTCTTGTAAACACTATGTATACTACAGCGTTGCTCAGTTTTTTATGACATTGCATTAATTTAGTAAGAAAAACTATATTTGAGTAGGCATTGGCAGAAATGATCATGGACTCTTCTTGATGCAGCCGCTAAATTAAGCCGCCGTTATTTTCAATGAGTGATTCAATACAATGTTTGAACTATTAACAAGCCGAAATCGGATGATCTTTGTCTATTCTGGACATTTTCTAGTTATGGCAAACTTTAGAGATTTTCTAGTGTTATGTAGGCGTTTATTGGCTTCCATTTCCGTACCTCGTAGTAGAACGGATTCAGGTCCGTAGAACTAGGAGGCCATGCGTTTGGTATGACGTGATTATAAAATGCTTCAGTTAATCCATTCTAGCGTTGTCTCGACATTATGAAATTCATGAGGTTTGGGATAAAATGCAGCAAAACTAAAACAGCTGAATAAAAATCAACGTTTAATAAGCCTGGGTACGAATCCGCTTTTAATAAGCCTGGGTACGAATCAACATATAATAAGAGAGGTATGAATTAGCGTTTAATAAGCGTGGGTACGAATTACCGTTTAATAAATCAGGGTACGAATAAGCGTTTAATAAACCTGAGTAGGAAACAACGTTTTATAAGCCTGGGTACGAATCAGCGTTTAATAAACCTGGGTACAAATTAACGTTTAATAAGCCTGGGTAGGAATTAGCGTTTAATAAACCTGGGTACGAATTAACGTTTAATAAACCAAGGTACAAATAAGCGTTTAATGAGCCTGGTACGAATTAACGTTTTATAAACCTGAGTACGAAACAACGTTTAATAAACCTGAGTACGAAACAACGTTTTATAAGACTGGGTACGAATTAACGTTTAATAAGCCTGGGTACGAATTAACGTTTAATAAGCCTGGGTACGAATTAGCGTTTAATAAACCAGGGTATGAATAAGCGTTTAATAAACCTGAGTAGGAAACAACGTTTTATAAACCTGGGTACAAATTAACGTTTAATAAGCCTGGGTACGAATCAGCGTTTAATAAACCTGGGTATGAAGCAACTTTTAATAAGCCTGTGTACGAATTAGCGTTTAATAAGCCTGGGTATGATTCAAATTTAATAAACCTGGGTACGAATCAAATTTAATAAACCTGGGTAGTACGAATCAAATTTAATAAGCCTGGCTACGAATTAACGTTTAATAAGCCTGGGTACGAATCAGCGTTTAATAAACCTGGGTATGAAGCAACCTTTAATAAGCCTGGGTACGAATTAGCGTTTAATAAGCCTGGGTATGATTCAAATTTAATAAACCTGGGTACGAATCAAATTTAATAAACCTGGGTAGTACGAATCAAATTTAATAAGCCTGGCTACGAATTAACGTTTAATAAGCCTGGGTACGAATCAGCGTTTAATAAACCTGGGTATGAAGCAACCTTTAATAAGCCTGGGTACGAATTAGCGTTTAATAAACCTGGGTATGATTCAAATTTAATAAACCTGGGTACGAATCAAATTTAATAAACCTGGGTAGTACGAATCAAATTTAATAAGCCTGGCTACGAATTAACGTTTAATAAGCCTGGGTACGAATCAGCGTTTAATAAACCTGGGTATGAAACAACCTTTAATAAGCCTGGGTACGAATCAGCGTTTAATAAGCCTGGGTAGTACGAATCAAATTTAATAAGCCTGGGTACGAACTAACGTTTAATAATCCTGGGACATCCAAGGTATATAACTTTGTAAAGTGTACTTAATATTGCAAGTATTGCATGGACAAACTCCTTCATTGTATTGTTGGTGGGTTTTACCGCAGCGATTCAGTCGTTCTTGTTTACGACCTGTTATCTTCCCCAGAAGATAGCGACAGAAAAATGCCAACATATTCAATTCATCTGAGACATGCAGAATACAGAGAAGATGCAATAAAAGTGACATCTATGAAACTTAGTTGATCGAATTTATCCATTTAGTGTCGGATGATCATTTTGACATCTTCATGTTGGGAAGATGAGCGCCCATTCTCTTTCCTAGTGAACTGGACACGTTAAGTAAAGTGGATGAGAGAAACCTCAACAATACAAGAAACACATCTCCCAATACAGAACTATATTTGATATCGTTTCATTATCAGAGGTAACACAATTCCAATTCCGATTTACGTGCAGATTTTATTTCATATAAATAATTTTATTATAAAATCATTATTTTATCGTACGCCTTTATTATATGTTAAGGTTAGTGGCGTGAGTAAGTTTTATATTTTTTACACTATTGTTCAAAAGGCACAAGAGCCACTTACGGTAAATGGTTGCTGTAAGAAGTTTTAGGAACCTAAGAGGAAGTCTTAAGAAGTACATATGAGTATATGTAGGTTAGATAACAGATAGCCCTAGACACGAAGAGGTTAAGATTATAGTGATCAGGGAAACATCATCTCGAACGAATATTCCTCAAATTAACTGTTCTGGAAGAAGAAGTTGTCTGAATAGAAATCCCATCTTATCAATGGAATACGAAAGAGTTCATTCGACCCTTTGGCGGTTTTTAAATGTAAGCTTTTGAACTGGTGGGAGTAAGGAATGTAGGCCATTCGAATGTTTGCTATGTTGATAGAGATTGAATATCGAGAGGCATGCATCGTTTCGTCGCTGGGAAAGAGGTTAGTGAGGCTAGCAAGTTCGGGTATTACGGTTGTATTTTAGGCACATGAAGATTATCAGGGCTCTTGTTTGAAAACGTGAGATTGAATACAAAGACGCAAATATGTTTCTTACTCTCGAAATGTTATGCTTATCATGATTGTTTAAACAAAAGATTTTGATTTACAATTTTCTCGTGGTTAGGATGCGTCAGTTGTAGCCATTGACTTTGAAGAAATGTTTCAGATACGATTACTTTACTCTTCATTAAATAAATTCTCTTTTCTCCACTGAATCACTTTTATTCTTTAAGAATCTCATCTTCGCCATTTTGGCAATAAACAGATTTCTTTCTTTTCTTTACAAAACCACTTCCTTTCATATATCGTATCTGATGGCAAAGAAAAACATTCCTTTTTCATAGAAAGGCTGAGAAATATTACCAGGTTATGACATACGAAAGTACGTTTCCTGCATCTAATATTGTCACCAGATTCTGCAGATGACCAGTACTTGTACTTGCGTTAAGTCTACTGTAATGGTAATGAAAATGTTAATATTGACCGTTTCATTATACGGAAAGATTTGGCATTCATTTACCGAACAGCCAGTTTGTAGGAGTAGAGGTTTATCAATTGTTTCCTCTTTAGGATTAGGTTTCCGGTTCATCCTAAAATCTTCTCATTAACTTTCACTCTCAGTAGCCCCTTATCTTTTAGCGACATTAACGCCTTGCTTGGGGTTAAATGATATAAAAAAAACGTTGAAAGCTATAAATTTATTCTCGTTTCAGGTTTCTCATTCCAGTATTGATATGGGTTCCCGCCCTAAATTTTTGTTTGAATTAAAGTCGAATGTTAACATCTTATGCTTTCTTCAAGTTACATACGATATCCATTTTAGTTTCTGCTGCAATATTGAATGTAAATAAGTGGTTCTTATATGCAATCAAACATAGTATATTGTATGTTTCATGTTCTCTTTATAAAACAGAGATAATGTCTTTATATTTCATGTGACAAACAGAGATAATGTCTTTATATTTCGTGTGACAAACAGAGATAATGTCTTTATATTTCATGAGAAAAGATTGACAAACAAAATATTTGCCTGTGACAAACTCTCGTTCTATTACAGGATGTATAAATAATATTATCTAAACAAATTTATTTGTTGTCTGGAATTATATGTTCTATTCATTCAAAAATAAATGTTACAATAATCAAGTATTGTGTGATAATTAACTTCGACTTGAAAAACGCTATTCTCTTTCCAAATATGTTCAGCTGTTCTGAGAAATTAACTTAGTAACGCTCTTTTGCATATATGCGTCTTCTTAAAAGGTCGCTATATTACACCCACCGAGTGTTGCACACGGAGCGTTGCATAGGGTGTTAAAGTTTAAAATGTGCATGGATTTTCAAGGTTGAGGCAAACTAGAAGATGTTTGGGAGTGCCTGCATTGGCAGTTGGGGTCAACATCGGTTGCATATCCCTATTTCTGAAGGTTGATTCAACAGCGACCAACAGCTGTTTGGTGGTGGTTAAGGGCGCCAGAATAGCCAGGCATCACTGTGGCAAAGAGAGAGGGATTCTGTAGGGCTGGGAGATAGAGCGTGTGTTCCACGTTGCTATGGTGACTGCCCCACAGGCACAGACGCTGACTAGGAGATATGTTGTTTAGTGGTTCTTCTGAGTGTAAAAAGATCTGTCTTGACTTGATCCTCTTTGTCATTGGTTCACAACCGTCGAGTGGACATCGAGGATCAGTTTTCTGCTTTAAATTCTCGAGTGAAACAAGAACACATAATTGTTTTTTGGGGTTTTTTCTCATCTACTATTCATCATACACTATATTCAATAAACTAAAACTGCAATTGCATTTAAAGTATGCACAAGTGGGCATTTCTATGTATATATTCCTAATTTCATCAGAAATATATAAACTGTCCTTCTTATGTCAGGGGGAGCAATGGCACTAAACAAGTAGAGGTCATCTACTTTGCTTGGCTTGAGGCACCCGCTGATCAACCTGCATTGAATGTGATGACCTGCTCCACACTGGGGAGGTATATACTGCTGGGGAGTAGCAAAGGGCTAGGGCCGATTTTTGGTGTATATATAGGTAACATGACGGTTACCGACATGTAAAGTGGAATCGGTTAGCCGAGTTCGATTTCCCGCGTCCTCTTCTGTGTTCACTTCACACTAATGCCTTTGGGAAAATCATGGATGCCTTCTTCACCAGCTGTGGGTTACATACTTGGGTAGACCGAGCGCTTTAGCATTGGGTGGCAACTAATTTCACGCTGACGTCTGTATTCCCCTAACTCTCTTTCTTTAATACAATGTGGAAGCTGCTGCCACTGGGTTGATATCTCTCGAGTCAGGCGTCGCTCATAATTTTAAGTAGAAGTGAATCGATATCTACACTTCCATCCAAGCCTGCAGATTTGGTTTATTTACCCGTCTCCTCACGATGACAAAATGTGATTGATTTTAATAACCGGGTCCTCGCAACTACTGTCAAACCGGCGTCATTATTCAATTGACCCTCTCGAATTTAGTGCAATGAGGAAGGTGCTGCCTCAAGGTTGGAAACTCCAGGACCAAGCATCCCTAAAAGCTTTTTCTGTATGCTGCTCGAAAACAGAAACACGGCAAATAATATGAATATGGAACAAGGCCAACGATGGCGAGGGCTTGCAATCACTGCCCTATCTTTTAAGCTAGCTAGTCAAAATCAGTGATCCAATAGTACAAATATAGCTCGTAAACCCCAAAGCCTCACATATGTACATACAAGTCATACTATAGACACCATAGTACCTCAATATTTCTATGACGTCCTAACTACTCGCATATTTAGAGGGGTTTGGGCGTGAAGAAGTATAAAATGAAAAGCTACATAAAAGTTTTCCCAATTTAATTTTTCAGTGAAATGATATGAGGAATTATTTTCACACACTACAACCCTTATCTCAGAAACGAAAGTCTATCAATGCTCTATCGTTATATACATGGGAAATGTTCTGGCAAGCGATATTCCTTAGTTCCACCAGCTCAGACTTTCATGGCTAAGACACACCATGCCATGTACACTGGATCGAAAATGAATATCCTATTCCCAAGAACTGCTACTTTATGGTACACTCCGAAACGATGCTTACCGATCCCGAAGTCTTGAAACAATGTATTGAGAGTCAATAAAGCGGAATAATTCATAACTAAAATCCGTTTAATTAACCTTTACATTTTTACACGTACAGTGCTATCTGTGATTCATTGATTACTCCTAGTATTATATAAATTGTACTTTGCTCAATGTCATTTTATGTTAATATCTTTATGAGTTTAATATAACAGTGAAATGAAAATATCTCTAGGAATAAAAAATAAATTAGCAACAGAACGAGAAAGACGACAAGACAGCTGATCCTATTTCAAGATCAACTTGAAGCAAGATGATTACTTAATAGACAAAGGTAGCTGAGTGCCTCACATAAAAGGCTAGAAAAAATAAGACTGCAATCTAAGAAACGTAGGAGTAAATGAACTGATTCATTAAGTGCTTCACTTTGATCGGTATCTATTTGTTAGTGCAGATAAATATTATATTTGTATGGATTATTAGAACGCCAGGGAAGAAATCAGTCATATATTTGCTAAATTAAGTTGATTTACCGCCTTTCCCACTAGATATGGGACAGGAAATATATAAGCTAATGCAGAAGAAATATATAAATAGATACACATTAATAATTATCATAGGTCATGATAATTTTTTTTTCACTTTCATAATATTATTTCTCTTCTCTTTCAGTGTTTTCTGACTCGCAATAACTATGTATATTACAGGATTGCTATGTTTTTTATTGGACATTTGCATGAATTTAGTAAAAGACGGAGAAGTCACGAAAGAATAGCTTTATTTGCGTAGTCATTGGGAGGAATGATCTTGAGGCTCTTCTTGATGAAGTCTCTTAATGAATTTGCCGTTATTATCGATGGGTGATTTAATACAATGTTTGAAATATTAACAAGCCGAAATCTGATTATCTTTCGGACACTATGCTAGTTATGTCAGATTTCAGAGGTTTTATAGTGTTATGGGGGCGTTTACTGGCTTTCCTCTCAACCACGCCCCATACGTAACATTCCAACAGATCCAGGTTTGCAGGTCAAAGTGGCAATATGTTTGGAGTAACATGATTGTGAAAATTGTAACGCATCATATTCTTGCGTTGTTTCGGCTTTATGAAACGACGCGGAGGCTTGGTGATAGATTTACGTTCTTCCTCTGTTCATGATCCCTATCCTAGTCCTCACAACCTTCTCCGGCGTCTCCTTACATTGACCCTTCAAACCTGGGGAAAAGTGATGGGACATGACAATTCGTTACTCGTATCTCTTAGAACCATCACTGTTGCAGGAAAATGTGCTTGCATGAGCGTTGGGGCGTCCTTACGCTTTCTACATAAACGTCTGCATTCCATCAGATGAACTTTTGCTCCTGAATAAAGTTTTCTTATTTGCGAAAAACCAAAGCATTCCAGACTCTTGATGTTCCATCTTGATCAACAAGAGCTTTGTGCGAATCAAGCGGTTATCTTTTGTCTTTGCAGATATGAATTGGCCTCTCCGCATCACATATGGCTTTTATCGAAAGTCCTCCCGCATAATTCTTCAGATAGGGTGCTTTGAAACCCTGATCTTCTCAGCAATGCCTTTAATTGATTTCTGCTGTGCTTGTCATTAATTTCCTACTCCTTTCTTACAGATTTTCTTGTTCTCATGGTATTTGGTCACTTAGTAGGCATTTTAGGTTTGGCTGTTGTAGAATCTCCGTCAGTGTCTTTCAGCTTTTGAGAACTTTGAGAAAAATGACCGTGTAGTTTTCAGGAAGCGACCAGTCTCTAAACCAATATGATCTATGTTTAAGGCAACGATATATTTCCTCAGAAATTAATTGAATAATTGTATTTGGGAGTTTGTTTAATTCATTTCTGAGGAAGGACCGAGCTGGTCTGAAATATCAAATATATAAAAACATATAAATAAATACTTTCACAAAAAAACAAAATTTGTCGAATCTTGATGTAACCTGCAGATGGAAATTGGGAGAATTTAGTAATCTCTTGTAAAACTGAGACGAATTTGCGTGTAACATCATTATCTTTCGCTATGTCCGCCCGCGGCAGATTGTGCACTAACAAGAGACGTTTCTCTCCAAAGATTTCGGCTTTGAGTGGTTGTATTTAATGCTATTAGATCAACACTGGCACTTCAACGTACAGTGTAACCCGGATATAAGAGAATTGTCGGGACCGGAGAAGTCTCTTATATCCAGGTTACTCTTATATCCGGGTTTGGTATATTTTGTTTATAATTTGTGACCAGATAAAATATCTCTTATATCCGGGTTTCGCTTATATCAGGGTCTCTTATATCCGGGTTACACTGATATAGTCGAGCCATCGTTTGTTTGCCTACCACTATGTCTTTTGTTAATTATCATACCGTCTATAAGGATTCTGAAGAGATCCGATTAAGAGCGTTTTATGTGACCCTATCATCCGACGATTAAATTTCATCCGTCTTCTATTAGCCGTGTCCATTGAGGATATGAGAAATTATGGCTTTCCACAACGTCCCATTCTGCGTAGCTCGTTTGGCATTTACCTTTCTTCTCTTTTCCCGTTCCGCCTTCCTTTCAGATTCGCTTGTCAGCTCGCTGCATATGTCCTCAATGTCCCCCTTCCTTAAAACACCATCGTTGCTCACACGCTCTATTCATAGTATTCTCATCATCCTTCTGTAGATCTGCAATTCTTAACTAAAATGTTCTCCTCATCTGTGAGGAAATTGTCTTTTAAATGGGCATTCGAATTTCGCTGAAATATATTCTATTCTCTGTTAAAATACTTCCCAAATCTGTCTATATTTCCAAGATGAGGTATTATATACACTATTTACATTCTTCTTCTTCAGGCGGTTTGAATGTCGAACGGAACCCTTTATTTCGCTCTATGAGGTAGACTGTTCTAGTTCCACGTTCCATGTCACTTACCTACTATTAATTCCTCTCTGAAAATTCTCCATTGCCTTAACCAGGTATTGAACTCACAATCTTTATGTCATGTCACTGGACCTAACTGACATCTTTATCCACTGTGTCATGTGTCCTTGATGACATCTGTGTATTAATTTCTGGGTATTACAAACCTAATGTCTTAAGCATCATTTTTTACCAGTGCTCATATTGCAATTTTTTCTGTTATCATTTCATTTTTTACCAGAGCTCATATTGCAATTTTTGTTGTTATTATCGCTTTTCTCTGGCACTGCTTATTACTGGTTCCCATATTGTATTCATTTCTATGTTTGGTCGGCTCAGGAGGTTTTTGTGGCCTAGCATATGTGCTGATTCCTGAAGTTTACGAAGTTTTAACACATTAGGTTTATAATACCCAGAAATTCATACAAGACCCAAAGAATGTGAGTTCAATACCTGGTTAAGAAAGTGGAGATATTTCAGAGGGAAATTAACAGGAGATAACTGACATCCATTAGACATGGCACGTAGAACAATAACAGTTTACCCCAGAGAGCGAAATAAAGGGTTCAATTCGACATTCCAACCACCTGAAGAAAGCCGGAGCGTACAACGGCCGAAACGTTGTGATAAACATGACCACAAAGATGAGGACAATAGTCCGAATAATGTAAATAATGTACTTCCCAAATGTTTAAACTGCTGTACTCATTTTATTTTGACATCTTAAATTCATAGTTCACATAAAAAACAATACACCCGTTTTTGTTTTTTGTTTTTTTTAAATTCTGACCTCTTCTTCACTTCAAATCTGACGCAATCAGCTCGGAGACTACTTGCTGTTCTAAATTTCTTCGTCACAGGAAGAGAAATCCGAAAAAATGTCTCTTTTCTTATCATTTATACATTTTGTCATATCAGAATTACAACACCTCAAACGTTCTAAACCTGACAATCTTATATATTGCGAAATCGACGTACAGAGCGGTATGTACAGTGTTTTCTCGATGTTATCCTCAATTAAGAGGACATTAATCTGAGGCCTAAAGAATTAGATATGAGTGATTGTGAGGCTTTTTTTAGACATCTGTGCTTTTATAACTGACATAATGTATCTTTACATTTCTTCCTGAGAGTGTATTTCTAGACATTTAAACGAAAGTAATCTGAGGTAAGTAATGTCTATCAACTCAGACACAAGCCATAGAGGAATAGGTGTCAGATTAATTTCAATCAGCATGGCTCATTTTGTGCAAATTAACCTCACTGTGGTACTGATGGATACAAATCTGAACATGACTAATTACGAACCCAAGATTTATAAGTCTATATAATTGCAAAACAATAATTATATATTGACATTTCCAGGTATGTTCTCTGTGTGTGTTGCAATTAACGAGACTTAGTCTAACACTAAGATAATATAATCATTACCAAAATGGTTTTAAAAAAAAACGAGCCTTCTTTTTCTTCCATGTACTCTGTGCTTTCAGGACTTTAGCAGTCATTCTTCACAATTTACTGTTATTTGTAGCTCTTAATAAATTGTTTCTTTTTGTTATCTCTCATACACAATGTTCAACTATCCATTTACTAAAAATCGGTAGGCAGGTTATGCCTTATTTTCCTCTGCTATTATTTTTCCTCTGAAAATTTGATACTTAAGAATCAAATTTTCCAAGTCCTCTTTCCTCATTATGTGCCATAAAAGCGAGCTTTAATGGAATTAAATTTGAACTTGGTTGTATAGCAACATATAGCAATTGTTTATATAGAAGGATTGATGCTAGATAACATTTCTTTATTTCTAACGAAATGTTCCTGTTTGTTGGAGCTTTGCTTAGTTTTTGTAAAGTATATTTTGCTATTTAAATGCGCATTCGAATTTCGCTGAAATATATTCTATTCTCTGTTAAAATACTTCCCAAATCTGTCTATATTTCTGAGGTGAGGTATTATGTATATTATTTACATTATTCGGACTATTGTCCTCATCTTTGCCGCCATATATATTACGTTTCGGCCTTTCAGTATACTTGTCTATATTTCTGAGATGAGGTATTATGTGCACTATTTACATTATTCGGACTATTGTCCTCATCTTTGTCGCCACATTTATTACAAAGTTTCGGCCTTTCAGTATCTGTCTTTATTTCTGAGATGAGGTATTATGTAAATTATTTACATTATTCGGACTATTGTCCTCTTCTTTGTCGCCATATTTATCACAGCGTTTCGGCTTTTCAGTATCTGTCTATATTTCTGAGATGAGGTATCATGTACACTATTTACATTATTCGGACTATTGTCCTCATCTTTGTCGCCATATTTATTACAATGTTTCGGCCTTTCAGTATCTGTCTATATTTCTGAGATGAGGTATTATGTACACTATTTACATTCTTCGGACTATTTTCCTCAACTTTGTCGCCATATTTATTACAACGTTTCGGCCTTTCAGTATATGTCTATATTTCTGAGATGAGGTATTATGTGAAGTATTTACATTATTCGGACTATTGTACTCATCTTTGTCTCCATATTTATTACAACGTTTCGGCCTTTCAGTATCTGTCTATATTTCTGAGGTGAGGTATTATGTACACTATTTACATTATTCGGACTATTGTCCACATCTTTCTTGTCTTATTTATTACAACGTTTCGGGCGTTGTACGCTCCAGCCTTCTTCGTGTGATTGGAACATCGAACTGAACCCTTTATTTCACTCACTGGGGTAGACTGTTCTGGTCCCACGTTCCATGTCTAATGGATGTCAGTTATCTTCTAAGTGGGAACTTGACAACTTTCCATGTTTTTAAAATCATTTCACCCCAAGCAAGGCAATGGAGTCACTAGGGCACAAGTGGATTACTGTGTTTTAGAGAATATGAGTAAAAATCCTAGTAAGAAGAAAGAAGAAGAATTACAAAGACAGACGATAACGATTGACATTTTTGAAGATGAAATCAAGCGCCAAAAGCCGAAAGAGAGATCCAAAAGCGTAAGGTGCAATAAAAGAAACTGTTAGCATAGAACTTACAGTTATATCCAGCCATTTCAGTTGTAAACTGATGAGACCTTTCCGCCAGTACTGAGCTTAAATTCATAAAGTCTCGGTACCATAGGTGAAAGTTAATCAGAAATGTTACCATGAAAGGATTTGTAGAAAAGGAAGAGGGAAGCTACGTTACGGCGGTGGGAAAGGAACTGAAGCCGAGATGCTACATTAGGACCAATAACATTTCAGATTCTTTTTTTGGATTTAACAAGAATCACTAAAGATGTAGCAGAAGTAACAGACCAAATGTGGCAGCAATATTCTAAGCGAGGACGAATGGTAGACTTACATATACGAAATATTGGCTTGTGAATAAGCTTGAACGTAGAATCACTGAGGCTGTTAGAAAATAGACATCTACCTCAGAAACGTGTCCGTATCTATCGGTATATATATTTATCTATCAATATCTCAGTCTGTTTATATCTATCTATCTATCTATCTATCTATCTATCTATATATATATATATATATATATATATATATATATATATATATATATATATCTCAGTTCAGTTTCTATCTATCTATCTATCTATCTCAGTTCAGTCTATCTATCTATCTATCTATCTATCTATCTATCTCAGTTCAGTTTCTATCTATCTATCTATCTATCTATCTCAGTTCAGTTTCTATCTATCTATCTATCTATCTATCTATCTCAGTTAAGTCTATCTATCTATCTATCTATCTATCTATCTATCTATCTATCTATCTATCTCAGTTCAGCTATCTATCTATCTATCTATCTATCTATCTATCTATCTATCTATCTATCTCAGTTCAGTTTCTCTCTACTTATCTATCTATCTATCTATCTCAGTCAGTTCAGTTTCTGTCTATCTATCTATCTCTCACTAATATATATATATATATATACATATATATATACACACACACACATATATATATACACACATATATATATATATATATATATACATACATATATATATACATATCAATCGGTATCTATTTCAGTTTGTTTATTTCTATCTATCCATCTGGCTCGCTTGCTACAGTCGCATTCAAAAGTACAGTATATACAAGGCCACTTTGAAAAAATATTTCCTCATCCTAATAATTGGGCTGGACATCCTAAATCCATATTTACTGCTCAAGTTAAAAACTATATCTCGAATTATATTTTGCAAATCATATTGTGTAACTCCAATATCTCAACTCATTAGCAGGTAAGATCTTCAGGCAATTGTAAATGCTAACATTCTCTTGCGCCGTATCAATCTGTGTATCGATTTATCGATCATGTTATTAAGTGCATTTCTATTATATTCACTTCAAAGAAATTTATAATCACACCAGGAGAGACGAAGTCAAAATTTATTATTCAACTTAATACATTCACGAAAAAGAAAGGGATAAAGCTACGAATTGTTGTAAAATTTTCAAGATATCATTATATGAGAAAGAAATATAGTTTAAGACTGTATCCTTACTCATCTAAAATATTGATAACTTGCTTTTAGTGTGTCAGGTTTTATTATGCAAATAAATCAAATGCAACATATATTTTTGTTCTGACTACTGTTTACCGAGCGCGTGATCCTGAAAGAAAAGAATGACTTTAATTGATGACTAATTGGAATTTGTAAACACACGTAAAGTGGTGAAAAATAACAAGGAATACTTTTTTCTTCTATGTTCCATGTTTCTTCAAATCGTTGCTTCCCCAGAAATTCTTGTGTTTGTAGTTCTTAATAATTGTGGTCCTGTTGCTGTCTCTGTTAGACTGTATTCTCCCAACCATTTACAAATGCTCATTAGCTGGGATATACGTTGTTTTCCTATGTCCCGTTGCCTTCAATTTGTCCCGTGAGTGTCCAATTTTCCAAACCGTTTCGATAAGATGGCTTATATACTTATATAATCAAGTAGTTATGCACAGACACGCGTGTCCGCGCTCGAATGGCTAAAATGTTATCGCTGCTACTATGACAGTACCGTTTGGAAATACCTGAAAAACACACCACGGGTAGATCCAAAATAAATGAGTAAAATGAGACAAAATCTGTTAAGTGTGTCTGATCTAAATTCATCAAGCAATTTTGTTTAGAGTAGTGTTCACTCGGGTGCAAGGTTTGAGGGCCACTCTCTGTAGTGGGTTACTGAGCAAGTGGCACATCCTATGCAGGTATGTATGAAAAATAACGTTTCACCCTGGACTTGAAAAGATTAAGATTTTACTGATCGAGGAAGCAATCTCTTGGGACTCGGTTCTACAAGGCAAGTGGTTTATGGGAAGAAGCTGGAATCTACATCTCAACAAGGGAATATGAAGGGAATGACGTTGGCTTGCTACTATGTGCGTAGCATGGTGGGTGTTAGCTGTGAAGGTTAGTACTGGTCCAACTCGGGAAGATACTTCTTCTGTCCACTCTCCATGGAAATAGCGATAGAACAGTGTAGCTAGAGACGTCTCGTCTGAGAAAGAGGCTGTAGGATTGAAAACAAGTCGCCGTCTACAAGGAATCTGAAACACGCATTGGATCGTATGCACGAGGTTCACTTGAAGTCTGGGTTGAATTTAAGTTATGATGGACACTGAAGCCACGGGGCCATTTGTCACGGTTGGTTAAACATCTAGGTCCGATCGGTGATGGCGGAAGGTCACTAGTTTGGTTTTTGAATGTAACCAGACAGTTTTTCCTCCACTGATATCAGCTATTAAGTTTTGGTCATCTAGTGTTTTGGTAGTGAACCCATATAACGTTGTATCATCAGTACAGATATTTACAAATGAACGGAATATAGTCTTAGGAAGATCATTTATTTAAAGGAGGAAAATGATTGAACCTGGTCAGCTTATGTGATTTCGGACGGACACATTTACCTTCGTTCGAAGATATTCTATTTTCCAGTCACTACTTTATTTCATTACATTGGCACCTTTGAAAAATTCAACGTTCAATTTGCCTGATGCACCAGTATATATTCTGTTTTCTTTATTTAATTTCGAAGTTCAAAATAACATTTCATTTCTTATTATGTTAAGTTAAAATTTCTGGAAATATCTTCCTCGGTGTAATGAATTTGAAAGTGACCCAATCGCAATTTTAATCCGTTTTTCTCTATATTAGGCGACCGGAAAAGTGTTCCACCGTCATATCTATCAATCACCTAATTACTCGGAACAACATTTTCAGGAACAAATTAAGTTTGTAATTTTTCTGACCTGTGATTATGTTAAAAACCCGTGAAACTATGTGTAATTTTTTTTCTTTCTAATTTAGAATTGACACATTTTACAGCCTCGTTTTGATAATACTGTAACATGATCCTTGTCTACTGTAGCCTCACTTTCGTTCTGCGTTGGTAAAAATGAAGACAAAGGCAAGATAAAAAAAATGTAGTGTTATTGATATAATCTAATTATATTTGGGGTATTTTTTCAGTAAAAAAAAACATTACAAAAGAAGAAAACTATAGAAAAAATGTTCGGATTCAATTTCATTTGCCGCTGATACTCTTCTTGGTTGGATGACACAGTCTGCATTTGTAGCTTTGTTTTTCATTTGGATATTAAATCTAAAAATGGTCGAAGGGGAAAAGAGTAAAGTCATGTGGAACTGTGATCGGCAATACTCATCGATTGAAGAGAAATGGGCAGCTGTTTCTCCAATACGAGGACAGCGGAGTTAAATGAAAGCTTCCAGACAATAAGATATTAAAAATTAATTTTGAACAGATTATCGATCTGTCAAAAAGAGACACAAACAGGTTTATTCCATTATGCTTCTTTCTTTACAAAGAAAGTAAAATTATAATAATGATCCTGTTTCGGAAGGGGAATAATTATCGCTTTACAAATCCTGGTATTATTTGTCCAACAAAAAATATTATGCGGACTCATGTGAGTCCGGGTAAAAATAGCGACAAAACATGGAATTTAAACAAAAAACAACAAATGTATTAACAAAACATGTTTAGTTAAAATAAGGGAAGATTTGACTTCATCGTTGAAGCTATCGATAGTTTAATATCGTTTTCGTTTGATAAAGAAAAAAAAACACGTTGTCGCTCCCGAAGTCGAAGAGAAAGACAATCAGCCTTTCAAAAATAATTTCCTTAAAGGGCGATAACCCAGCAATCCAAAGAGTGATATTTGTAATTCCCACAGGATATACTGAAAGGCAAGAGAAGCAATGTAAAAAGGAACATAGTGAATAGTCGACCTAATGAGTTTGTGCGAATAGACTGAAAAAAAAAAAACACAATATATAAAAATAGTCCTTCATCAAATGTAACATAGAGCAACAAAAGATAGGAAAACATGGCGAGACATGATTGTGGATATCTTGGCAAATAGATGAATACTGTATTTACTTATCTCTTATCTTCACTCCTCTGCCTCTATTTTTATATTCCAAGATCAAAGACCAATTTCGCTTTGAAAGTCACTAACTTTGGGCAAATTTGCATGCAAAATTGCTGAATCTTTCGTCCCGCTAAATCTCAGATATTATCCATGACTTATCTGCTTTCATTCTAAAGCTTATGAGAGTCGCTTTTGTTTGTTTATGAACTCCCTACATTGTTTCAACAACGTCCTGACCTTTTGAAACTATGATTAGGAAACCCATATAGATGGGGATGGTTATTTTCTTATTCTATGTGCCGCGACCCTTCACAATTTTCTGTCCCTTGTATATATTATACCTGTAAATTCCTTGAGGGACATAGGGCCGGAAGATATCGCTGCAGTTCCTATAACAAACCAGTTTTTAAGTTAGTAGTTTGTTAGCCTATTGCATAACCCCCAATCGGGAGGATCAGTTTTGAATTCAGAGTTGTCCTTCTCCTTAACACCCGAGGCTATATTTGCCCTTCTATTTTGCCCATAGCTAAGTGGAGAAGAAGAGGATTTATACACGACTGGAATTCGAACTCGGCTCTCCGATTCCTCAATCCGAGCCGCTATCCATTACTCCACCTGACCCTTGTAGAAAAATTTGTCTTTTTGCTATCTCTCTTAAATTCGGATCTACTAACCATTTACACGAGTTCATTGGGTACGTTATCCCCGTTTTTCCAAACCCTCATTCCACTTATGTACCCTAGAAAAGTATATCTTTCTGATGATAAGTATAAAAGTCGTTTTTGCTTCCATTTTCTCAAAAGCCTCATCGTTGCTCACATGTTCAGTCCATGGTATTCTCAGCACCCTTCTGTAGAAACACATTTCTATCGCCTCAGTCTTTCTTCTTTATTTCTGATCAGATCTTCCAGCATTCACTAACATATAGGAGGAGTAATATTACGCACTAATTCTTTATTCTTTTCTTTGTTTCTCGCGAAATTTTCTTGTTTTTTAATACTTTGCTTAACTTTTGGAAGGCATTTTTCACTATCCCTATACACCTTCGCCTTTCGGTGTAGCGTTTTCTGTCCTCTGTTAAAACATTTACCAGATATTTAAATTATTGTACTTGGTTGATTTATTCCAATTTGTAATTTGCACAAAGTATGTAAAATGGATTCTTCAAAAACTGCCAACGATTTAACCAAAAGAGAATAAAATATCAAATAAAGAAATTAATTCTTTTGGTTACAAGTGACAACAATCCGGACGCTGACCATATCTGGTCATGGGTTTATATTTGCAGTTCCGGTTAGGATTGAGGCAGTGTCAGGCTGCTTTTTTCGGGTCGAAAGCTATCACTCAAGAGTGAGTCAAAGTTTTCGCTTGTTGAAGGGAAAGTGTAACTTAGCTATGCATAGAAACCGTGCAAGCGAATCGCTGTAATAAACAACAAGATCTATTGCAAATAGGGTTTAAGGTTTTTTGTCTAGCCGAGTAGCTTATTTTTGTGAGCGTGCTGTGGGTCTCTTCCGAATTTTGTGCATATCGATTCGAAGGAGAATAGAGACCGAACGAGATTTTTCATTGTCCGCTTGATGAAAAAATGACAGACGGTTCCGTTATCTTTAAAATCTTCATTTTAGAATTCAATGATTTGGTTTGATTTGTTTTACGACATGTCAACCTCAATGGGTTATTTAATGCCGACAAGATTTTTACTGCTGGTAATATTTCTTTTCAAATGTATTGCTGGTAATTTTTTTCCTTCAAAAATCTATTTCTGGTATTATTTTTCTTCAAAAACGAATCCATTGTAATTTAAAAAAAAAAAGAAGTATGGCTAGTAATATCTTTTTTCAAAAATGTATTGCTGGTAATAATTTTTTCTCCAAAAACTTATTGCTGGTAATAACTTTTTTACAAAGTATCTCTGGTATTAAAACCTATTTTTACACTTTAATAGTGTTTTGACCCTAGTTTAGGGGTTAACTATTTGCCCATTGTTGGGACCCTAACAGGTACTACCCAATCGGGTCAGAGTCGACCTGTAGACACCAGAAATTAAGTGTTAGTTCCATGCTCCTCAAAACCTCCTGATCTGACGCCTTACTGTTGGACGTAGTTTATCGACTTACCCAGGAAGCGGATGTAGTTTATCGTCTTACCCTGGACGCGGATGTAGCTTATCGTCTTACCCTGTACGCGCTTTTCCTAGTAGTCAAATATAAGGTGAATAGCTGAGTCTCAGACAACTGGGTAGGAGGTAGCATGTTCCGACATAAAATATACTTGATAATTCTTTTAGATTTTCTTTATTGAAGTCTCTCTTGTGTCATTGCATTCCCCCGTCAATGACGCCACGTTTTCTACTAACTTATTTTTAAAAGGCATTTATCAGACAATTCCTGATTTTGTAACATTTCTGAACGGCCGAGCCATGATGTCCGTTCATAATCGTGTTTTACACATTTTGACGTACACAGAAAAATTGAATGGATATAGTCGTTACAATTCATGTTATTGTCACATGTGCGACCGAGAAAACGTAAAGAGGTAGTCCCTTTGAGATTACCGTCTGCCAAGGCTGAAGGAAGACAAAATAGGTGCTGTAAGCCTCCTGCAGAAGTTAGCGAAGGAGAAGGATAAGTAGGACTAAGCATAAACTACGAGAAGACAGAATGCATGGTCATCAGTAAAAGGAGGAGCCCGAAAAGGGATTTGTTGTTCGGGGACACTAAAAATCTAGCAGGTGCGGAAATTTTAATATATGGGAAGTGTTTTGACAGAGGACAGCAAGTGCGACACTGAGATCTGTAGACGTATTGAGATAGTCAAGGACGCATTCCAAAAGACGGGCAGATTATTGCGAGACAAGAGGATCTCTTTGGTAACAAAGAAAAGAGTACTATCCTGTTACGTGACATTTATCCTCCTTTGCAGCAGAGAATATTGGATGGTTTCCTTAAAGATGAAGAATAGATTCGAGGCAACGGAGATGTGATTCTACAGAAGGATGCGGAGGATATCATGGAACAAGTGTGTGAGCAACGATGAGGTCTTGGAGAGGATGCAGGCGGGGATGAGGCTTAAACGTAGCATCAGGAAGAGGCAGGTGAAGTTTCTGGGACACGGAATGAGAAGTGAGTTCCTGGAGAATCTGATACTCACGCGTTGAATAGAGGGAAAGAGTCAAGGGAAAGCAATGCATGACATACCTGGCGGGCTTAAGCAATTGGATGACAGAACGTAGTCTAGGGAAGGAGGCAGAGGGACGAAACTTATTGAGAGCTAAAATGGATAAGGGGAAGTGGTGAGCCATAATCGCCTACGTCCTGAAAGGACACGGCACGTAAAAAGAAAAGAAGACTATATAAAGTAGGTACCACCGCAGAAAACGCGATACCACAAGGTTTAAATGAATTTAATAAAATTAAATAATCTTTCTTAAAGCTAATAGATTAAATTTAAGCAAAATAATTTGATTTGAAGTATAATTAATCTGATTTGAAACAGATATTAGTTTCAAATATCGCGGAAATGGATTTTATTAACACAGTGGTAGCTTTTTATTAAGCTGTTGACATGTTTGACAGCTTGATGAAAGATTGAGGTTTATCTAATGTCGTTCTGTGGGGACTTTAGACGTAAAACTTAATTGAATATAACGTGAGCGTCTTTTATCTATAATTTTTATGTACTCAGTAAGCTTAAAAAATTAAGAAAATATTCTCCGTATTCTAATGTTTTATTGAAATTTTAGATACTTTCAGCCTTTAAATTTACTATAGTTATCACTCTTATTTTCTGATAATATCGTGTATGGGCGTCCGTATCTCCAAAAATCGGCACGTTTTTACTAATACAAAAAAATTCAAAATTCTTTTAAATATCTCTCTATATTTCTGAGATGTACACTATTTATATTATTCGCACTATTGTCCTCATCTTTGTCGCCATATATATTACAACATTTCGGCCCTTCAGTATCTATCTATATTTCTGAGATGAGATATTATGTACACTATATACATTATTCGGACTATTGTCCTCATCTTTGTCGCCATATTTATTACAACGTTTCGGCCCTTCAGTATCTATCTATATTTATGAGATGAGGTATTATGTACACTATTTACATTACTCGGACTATTGTCCTCATCTTTGTCACATTATATATTACAACATTTCGGCCCTTCAGTATCTATCTATATTTCTGAGATGAGATATTATGTACACTATATACATTATTCGGACTATTGTCCTCATCTTTGTCGCCATATTTATTACAAAGTTTCGGCCTTTCCGTATCTGTCTATATTTTTGAGATGAGGTATTATGTACATTATTTACAGTGTTCGGACTATTGTCCTTATCTTTGTCGCCATATCTATTAAAACGTTTCGGCCTTTCAGTATATGTCTATATTTCTGAGATGAGGTAATATATACACTATTTACATTGTTCGGACTATTGACCTTATCTTTGTCGCCCTATTTATTACAACGTTTCGGTCGTTGTACGCTCCATCCTTCTTCAGTTGGTTGCAATGTCGAACTGAACCCCTTCTTTCGCTCACTGGGGTAGACTGTTCTAGTTCCACGTGTCATGTCTAATGGATGTCAGTTATCTCCTGCTTAATTCTCTCTCCAAGTTCTCCACCGCCTTAACCAGGTATTGAACTCACACTCTTTGGGTCCTGTCACTGGATCTTACTAACGGCTTTATCTACTCTGCCATGTCTCCTTTTAAATATATTTGTTTTGATAATTTGAACTAAGCTTTTTCATTAATGATTAGCATATATAGTTTTGACTTAATAGCAATATCACCTAAAATGATGAAATTAATAAAGAATTTTAAGATTTAAAACTTAATAAATTATTCTAATTATAAATGAAAACAATTCTTGTAAAAATTCATAATTATTTTATTACATTATTCCTATTAAGTCTATAACGTTCTTAATATATCAAATTTATAAAAGTAATTAAAATATTTTCAAATTAAACAATGTCATAGTTTTATTCATTTTTTCAATTTTTCGATTCAGAGCAGATTTTCAGTAAGTGGTATTTCTGTTTGATAACAACAATTGATAATTTAAATTCTCCAGGGAGTTTTCTTTTTAACTAATATAAATATGAAGAGGCTGAAATTTTAATTTCTCGAAATTTCATAAAATAAATGTTGGCAACTGATGTAAAAGAAATATAATTTTAACAATATTTTCTAAAAAAAGATAAATAATAATGTATTTTTTTGTGTATATTAATTTTCCAAGCGTAGCTTAGATGTGGCACAAGGCTGAAAGTTGGGGGCACCTAGTGAGGATCGAACTCACTACTCAGTAGTAACTATTCTAGCGAGACAAGCTTGCTAACCATTATAACGCCTCGAGATGCCCAGTTCATTTGTTAATAAGTCCTGAAAATTTCAGTCAGATTCGACAATAATTTCATTTTTGAAAAGATTTTCAAAACAATGCTTTTTAATGCAAAAGTCACTAAATATCCCATATTCATTTTTGACCCACCCGCTGACGCCAGAAAAGTAAGATTTTTAACCAAAATTCTGAACGTGTTAGAAAGGATTAAAAACATTTAATAAAATAATCAGAAATACTTTGCTCTTTCCTCTTAATAATAACAACCATTTTGTCTATGAAACACTTTATATCAAGTTTGGGGCCTTTTTTTTCATTATGTTATGTTCTGTTTTAGCGAATGTTTGGATGGGCCTAATTAAAAGAAATCCTGTTTTTAAATATTTCTCGTCTATCTCTTTATATGCTAATTTAATATTGTCTTTTTATTTTTTTTCATTGCAGATGTCTGATCAACGGAAACCCCAGGTATCTCCATACTCTCTGTTATGGTTTACAAGCAACCAGACAGAATATCATCACCGTTACGAACCTCTCCGGGTTCAGCGAAGAAATGGAGAACTTAGCGTTTTCTTTGGATCGCCTGGGCATCTCTCTGACACGGTCATCATTACAGACCGTTCTATTGCTGCTTGTGTGTGCCTCCTCAACTTCATTCTACTCCTAGGTCTGTGCTGTGTGAAAGCAAAAGACAAAAAGCTATTTCGACTTCACTTGGTGAACTTAACACTCATCAGTATCCTGTCAGGTGTCGTAATTCTGGCCTACGCCCTCTATGAAAGGATTCAAGGAATTCATAGCTTTGATGACCTCACCTGTAAGATATTCGTTTTTGCTAAATCCGTTTTAAACGACGCCCTGCCTCTATGTTTATTGGAAATACATCTTGATCGTTTCTTTTGTTTGATTTCGCCGGACACGTATCGACATCCTGTTCATCGTGCCATTGGGGCAATCATGGTCTTCATGCCTTGGGTGGTCGGCATGGCAATGACCCTTCCGGAAATTATATTACAGGGAGTTAAAATACCAAATCCTGACGAACCGTCGCTGTTCGGCTGCAAAGTCGGCGTTAGCGAGGATATGTCCCGCCTTACGCAAATTGTCCGTTACATTCCCTCAGGCCTTGTTGCTGTTAGTTTCCTGCTCACATTGATCGCAGTCTTCATTCTTCTCTCGCCACACTGCTCACCCGATCGAGACGATCGCGGTTCGCTGCTCAACTCGATGGTCGCTCTCCTCTTGGTAGACGTTTTTTTCTTTCTGATGCAAATGATTACGCGAACAATAAGCCTTGTAGCTGCCATATGTCCATCAGGGGTATGTCCCCGAGGACATTTGTACAACATTCACGAAACTATGCTATCCCGGTGGTTGCATAGTGCCAACCCGGGATTGAACCCAATTCTTTGGCTTTGTGATCGCGATATACGAAGAGGTTATCAGGCTCTCTGCTGCCTGGAATGTATTACCAAGAAGAAGCGACGGACGGGCTAAGCTGTTGTAGGCATTTAAATATTGACAAGGCGTAAGTATAATTTTTTACATTTTTGCTTCTTCTTATCACTTTTTCTAAAACGTCAATAACAATTTCTTAGGGAAGAGATTGGTTATTTCTGTATTTTTTTGTTTATTCTGGGGTCACTCGAATTGTATTATGGAATTTGGAATTCAAATTATCAGAGACGTTCAAATCACGTTCTACGACATGCTTGCTTCTTGAGATAAAAGAATATTAATCTTCTGTGAAACCTATAATTTGCTTCGATCGTTTTTTTTTCTTATAGAGAAAACAAATAGATAATGGTGTCATTATGTATGTGCGGGAGGTTTGAAAGGTCCTTGGAAAAAAATAAACGTTAGGTTTCTATGGAAGTGAGATTTATTCTCCCATTTGAATTTCCCCCATTTTGTGCATTATTATATCTGTGATATATTAACACCGTAGTCCACGGGCGTAAAGTAATAACTGAATGGAAAAAGAATGATAAACATGATTAGTTCTCAGAGAATTTTATAATGCTACGTCGTACAGAAACTAAGATATATATGTGTCCCACACAGAGAAATTATAACATATACGCAACACCAAACGGTGTGTAAAAAAGGGAACCTTAATCGCAATATTTCCCGTAGGGAAACCTGGAGTTACAGCGGCTTCTCTATGAATCTGGTTAGGCTATATGAGTCTTTTCCTGTAAGACTTACCGCTTTGGGCTATGGACGTGCTTCTCAGGGTTCTACATCACAACTACACTTTCTCACTCTTCGCCCTCTGATGTAATTCGCCGGACGTCTTTTGACTCCCGTGACTGTCTCAACGAAAGGGATACAATAAACCTTTGTATACCAACAACATAATTTCACTTGACGAACATTTCATCATGTTTTTTCGAAAAGGCTTCTTGGAATGCGAACTTTTCTGCACCCACTCTTTTGTCTACACTTATTTGTTTAAATTTTAAATATAGTGAATACACGTGTTTAGGTAGACATGCTTAAATGTTTACAGCGTGAATCTATGTATACCGTCGTCTGCATTGGAATGTGTAACTATATTGTAGAGACTGCCCAGCCACAGAAAACCTTCATAATCCAGCTAAGTTCAATGTCTCTGTGTAAGAAATGTACATCTGGCGTTCGTCTCTATTAAAACACATATTTGCTTACTTTTGTTTTCGTATCCAAAATATAAGCAGAATGATTTCTAAGGAAATTATTTCTGAAATAATATCCTGTTATATATATCATCGATAGGAACGATCTGTACTTATGTGTAATATATCTATTTGTGCATCATAAGATATAACAATTGTTTGTGTTGTAAGGTAGCCGTTAATAATTAAGTATAACTCAAGACTTCAATGTTAAAATAAAGTAGTATTTAATTACAACCGCAAATAAATACTTAACAAGAACAAAGAAGTAAAAGTCAACCAAAGATAATTAACCATTTCAGTGATTAACTTGTTAGTAGCGCGGCTTGGCTTAACGTCCAATAAATCCTAAATCAAAACCCAAATCATCGAGGCACAATAATTCACACTAATTCGACTGGATAGTTCCACGCAATCGTCACACAATAATCACCTCAGTCAGTAGCCTGACACCGCTATTTATACACCTGGCGGAAAACATATATTCATAAGTCAAGAGTGTCACGTTCGAACCTTGGTGCCAGTAGTTACTCATTTTCTTCCAGTATGATACTATCTAAAAATGACAGTAATCGATTCAAATTATACGTTAGATTATACTGCAAGGTTTTAGGTTCGACTAATAATACACTGAGAACAAATTTAGTGATTTGATCAGAGAACTTGCAGACACTGCTAAAAAAGTCTACACTGACGAGTCAAAACATTAAGGCCAGTTGCTTGTCGGCATTCCATAAACCGGCAAAAACAACGATTACCGATCAGGCATGAACTAAAAAAAAACGTGTCAATTTTCTTCTGCATCACAACAAATCTGGTGAGTTAGCAGCAGGTGTTTAACTGCTGAAATTAATTTAGTTGAAGTTCTACAGAACAAATGTTTCTTGTCCATCACATTTGATTATTGCCCAAAGGGATTCAGATGTGGACAGGTGGCTAGCTAGAACAATATTCAAGTCTTCTTTATTTTCGTGAAACCATTCCCTTAAAACAATACTCTTTTTCTGCATTCACGTTCAACAATAAATTACCTTCCATATGGATGATACGAAACAATGTTTCCAAATAGAATGTTGCCAAAATGATCAAACAGTCTTCATCGTTGTGTATTTATTACAGAGGACATCTTGATGTCTTCGGATACCCAACATAAGAGACGTGCATAGACTCTACTCTCAGCATTCAGAGAAAAAGCAAACTGAAAAAAGCAAAATACACTTCATAACATTTTATTCGGTAAGGTATTATGTTCTCAATAAAACTGATATTATCCAACCAATAATATTAAATTTTATGTTTATCGTACAAATATTACTTCCATTACGAAACTATTTTTTTTATTAATTTAATTACTCTGAAAAACCAACTGTATACAATAAATCTTATCTTGTAATTTATTTTGATTGCCTCAGCGCAACACTGTAAGAATAGAGTCCTGTTCCAAATCGTCTATATGTAGATAGGTATAATATGTTAATTTATATATGACTGGTGATTTGCTTTTATTAAAACAAAATGGTCAATGTCGCATTTTTGCAAAGAGTTTCAACACTATGTTGATTACGTAAAATATAAGAATAGTATAAATATAGATTTGAATTGAATTAATGTGTAATGCTAAGGCGCTGAAATTTCCCGACTAAATTACTTCAACAAATCGGACCGAATGAAAAAAATAGTAGATTTTAATATCCCTTCTTGGATACACAGATCAAATTCAAACGCTTGCACGTATAAAATTTATTGGGAAGTTTTAAATATATGAATGAAATAAAACCCTAAACTTTCAATAGTTTTTCTGAAATGATCCCATTTTTTAAATTTTTATATACATTTTTAAATGGAAGCGTTTTGCTTATACGGAAACATTCGGTATTCATAGACCGACAAACCAGGCTAAAATTTCTAAAATCAATCTATTGAAACAATTTCTAACGAAAATGTAGTTTTATCAAGTCCATTAACTGTTATGCCTCTTTCCAGCATTGATGTCGACTTCCTTCCTAACCTTTTGATTGAAATGTCAACATCTTCATTCTGTTATGATTCCTCTTCGGGTTATATGTAATATTAATTTTAGTTGTTGTAGTTATGGAAAGTCTTTAAGTGGTGAAGTTTCTGCTATTTGGTGCAATTCTTTTTTTGTAATTCTGTAGTGATAATCCACGAGTTTCAAAGAAGTATGCTTCTCGCTAAAACCTACAGACTCCATTCGTTCGCAGCCATCTTGACGATTCATTTGAGAAAGTGGTTGTATAGAGCTGCAAATTTAGATATTTCTGGACGAGTTTGGCGCCCTGCCTGACATCTATCTGATATATACGATCTGTTGCGACAATTTAAGAAAATGAATTGAGTTTTTATGTTAATGTTTTGTTTCTGTAGCAACTTGCCGTGTTGGACGAAACTACTTTTAGTGCAGCTTTTACTATGTCCAATTTCCTTATCTTCCCTACAAAAACTTAACCATCCACTGAGGTATTTGAAGCGTTTAGTATTTGCTACTTCAACATTCTTAATTTTTTAAGTGGATTCAGCGTATGCATCATTACTATTTAAGTTTCAATTCCAGACCATAGATTCTGTATTGGAAAGGTTTAACTTGAGTCTTACTATTTGGAGTACTTGGTAGATAATGTTGATTTTTTGTTCAAAATCATTCAATTCCAACTATCAAAATCTTTGTCATCAGTACTTAAGGAGGTAAAGAAGAATAGGTACTTTTGTATTAGTAGATTCGTTTGGAATGTGGTATGGAATGCTTAAACTAACAGAGTCCATCTAGTCACATATCTGTTTTTATATTCATAGCGCATAGTCTAAGAAATTAAATAGCGTGTCGTATTCGTGATAAGGTTGGAAATGTTTCGGTATTGGGGTCTTCATCAGGACCTATAAAATTCCTCAATCAGATTTAAACATTCAGTGGAGCCAGTGCGTGAAAGACGGTTACTAATGGTCATATACAGTTGCGAGTAGCCAGAAAATATTTGGGTTTTGTCGATTTGCACTCGGTATATTGAGAAACTTTTTCGATCAAGGCGTGAATTGTGCATGGTATTGTTCTGCACAAGCAGAGGCAAGTGAAGTCATCACATCATGAAATGAAACACTGATGATTATTTCAGCGATAAAGAAAACAGTTTTACCAATGGAATATGAGCGCGAAATTTAATTACCGTTTTTGTTACGAGATGCAATTTCGCGCAGTTTTTTTTTCAGAATGACACCAGACTTTTACATAAGGCTATATTTCTGTCCATTTTTATTATTAAAAAAACCTCGTGTGTTTTAATTACATTTTCAATTTCTTCATCTCCGATATCGATCATCGATTCTAGATTTTATAAAAATAAAAGCCAAATATCGATCGACTGAACTAATTTTAACCATAAGGATATTCTAGATAGACAACTGTGTGTTCGCAATAGAGATCTGTGAACTGTATTTGTGTTTGAGAGAAGGTACGCCCTGAGATGTGATTATATTTTAATTTGTCTGTTCTTTTTATCAATCACTCCTCAAAATCTGATTCTATAAAAAAAAAAAGAAACTGCAGAATCCTGGAGATTCAGGTCATTAAAATCTCATGTTGTCTTTTTGAAGATACTCATTTTATCGCAGACGAATTGAGATCCAGACCAAGAAAGCAACACACGGAAGAATGGTTATTAAATTTAGCACGATGCTGACCCGCTGACCATTTCAGTGTGCTCTAAACATGATAGCCTTCTTTCAGACGAATTTACTAAATAAATAATAATAATAAACCTAATAAATAACCTTCTCTCAAATCAGTATCTCTCTGTCTGTCTATCACAGTCTGTTCAAGTCTATCTATCTATCTATCTATCTATCTATCTATCTATCTATCTATCTATCTATCTATCTATCTATCTATCTATCTGTATCAGTCTCTTCATATGTATCTATCTATCTATCTCGGCCTCTTCATATAAATCTATATCAGTCTCTTCATATCTATCTATCTCTCTCGGCCTCTTCATATCTATCTATATCAGTCTCTTCATATCTATCTATCTATTCATCTATCTCGGCTTCTTCATATCTATCTATATCAGTCTCTTTATATCTATCTATCTATCTATCTATCTATCTATCTATCCCTGTCTCGTCATATCTATCTATATCAGTCTCTTCATATCTATCTATATATCTAACTATCTCGGCCTCTTCATATTTATCTATCTATCTATCTATCTATCTATCTATCTTTTGCAGTCTGTTAATTTTCTCCCTTTCTCTCTACATATCCGTTTACTTTGTATCACTATATGCAAAAGATTAAGAAAATTCACAGGACAAATGATACGCTCATCAGCAATTAAAGCAATTAAAGCAAGAGACACTGATAATAAAAGCAGAAACATACTTCAGAGATTACAATAATACACTCGAGAATGAGGAAAACATGCGATACAGAAAATTTTAGAAGGAAGAAAATAAGTATCTACCGACACCGAGGTTCGAGCGTGACACTCTGGGCATATGTATATATGTTTACTGCCAGGTGTATAATTAGCGATGTCAGGCTATTGACTGAAATGATTACTGAGTGACTATTGAGGTCGAATTATTCAGTCGAATTATTATGTAAATTATTATCAGTTACTCTCATTTTTAGACAGTGTCATATAGGAAGAAAATGAGTAACTACCGACACTGATGATCGAACGTGACACTCTGGATTTATGAATATATGTTTTTCTGCCAGGTGTAAATAGCTGTGTGATTATTGAATGACTATTGAGTAGAACTATCCAGTCGAATTAGTGTGAATTATTGTGTGTTGATGATTTGGGTTTTGATTTAGGATTTACCGGACGTTAAGCCGAGCTGCGTTACTAACAAGGTATACATTGAAATGGTTAATTACTTTTCATTGCCTTTTTGTTCTAGTTAAGTATTTATTTGCGGTTGTAATTAAATACTGTTTTTTAACATTGCAGTCTTTAGTATGTCACACAAATTAATGAGTGTTTTAAATGTCTCTCTTTTTCGAGCGGTTTATTTATTTCAATCTTGTTATGATATT
Source organism: Acanthosepion esculentum (assembly GCA_964036315.1). Taxonomy (NCBI): domain Eukaryota; kingdom Metazoa; phylum Mollusca; class Cephalopoda; order Sepiida; family Sepiidae; genus Acanthosepion; species Acanthosepion esculentum. The sequence goes on from OZ038475.1 coordinate 13,886,704, forward strand.
CAAATGTTAAAATAGCTACAAAACCATACTGAACCTCCATTTTGATTTTAGGACACATCTTCAACGTTTCCATAGCGAATATTGCATTAAGAGAAAAACATTTTAAAATACTTGATCAGTAGATTAAGAATGGTTTTTCAGTTGAACGATTTTCACATCTCAGCGTAATTTTAGATGATAATTATCTTGCTAAATCAAAATCCTATTATTTTTCTTAGTAAATTGATTAATACAATTTCAAAATTAAACGCGTAGTTAAATAATGTTAAAGAAAGGATGACATTCTTCATTAGAAAGTTGCTGTTTTTAATCAAATATAAAATCAGAGAAAATTTAATAATTTTTTTTCTGTAGAATGTTTCTCTATTTTATGGATTGATATTTCCCATGCATATTGGAAGCTTTAAAAGCCAGTGCTTACATTTGCTCTCGAAATCGTGATAACAGAAAAATCCGTCATGGTCAACTGTGGGATTCAGAATCTTGTCAATTTAATAATTACTGACAGCATTCCATCTAGTCTCTGTATTTGTTCGAGGTATTTTTTCTTTAACAAACAAAATACATAAAAACCTTAACGAATCTATCTATCTTCTTCTTCTTCTTCTTCTTCTTCTTCTTCTTCTTCTTCTTCTTCTTCTTCTTCTTCTTCTTCTTCTTTTTCTTCTTCTTCTTTTTCTTCTTCTTTTTCTTCTTCTTTTTCTTTTTCTTCTTCTTTTTCTTCTTCTTTTTCTTCTTCTTCTTCTTTTTCTTCTTTTTCTTCTTCTTCTTCTTTTTCTTCTTTTTCTTCTTCTTCTTCTTCTTTTACTTCTTTTTCTTCTTCTTCTTCTTTTACTTCTTCTTCTTTTTCTTCTTCTTCTTCTTCTTCTCCTCCTCATTCTTCTTCTTCTCCTCCTTCTTTTTCCCCTCCTCCTCCTCCTTCTTCTTCTAGACACCGTGTCATTTCAGGACGTTAGCGATCATGACTCTTTTGTCGCTCTTAATAACGTCTTTGCCATCTCTCCCTAATCCTTCTAATCCATACATTAACGCAAACTCTTATCTTCAGTCTATCCTGTGTGTGTCAAATTTTCCAAACCCTCTTTGCACATTATGTGCCCCATAAATTTCAACTGTCTCTTTTTAACTTAATGCAAAACAAAACCCAAATAAAACCAAAGATAATCTTCCTTGATAATATCCTTTCGAATTTTTTTATTTTATAGAATGACCGAAAATCCCATATAACGAATTTAAATAATCAAAACAACAAAAGTGAAGATACTCGTCTGAGTAGTTGACTGAACACTGAAAATAAATGACGACCGAATCTTAGAGATGAACGTCCTTTTGCTTCTCTTCCGATAAACGCCTCGCTTCTTCCCATGCTCAGTGATGAGAATCGGCATCATAGACTATAGTTATAGTTATGAATTCTCAGTTATCCTTATCCTAGATTGGCTCTTGTTTTCTCGGCTATTTAACCCATAGCTGGGGACATATTCATCAGGAAAAGCTGATATCGGTGGGTCCCGAATCTTGTTCCGATCATTACTCCGAAGCTGAGCTTACAGTCACATCAGGTTGAAACACCGGTTCTCTTACGATTACCAAAGTTAAGA
>OZ038475.1:13893304-13898304 GCA_964036315.1 Acanthosepion esculentum
GTAAATAAAAAAATATCTTTTCATGTCAGGTGGCAACTTGTAATGGAATGTTCTCAAATAATGCGTAATGTTCCGAGCATTTTCGACCGTCGTTCGTTAGTTACAAGGGAAAAATCTAGAATGTATATCAGGTTTATGCTCTTAATAGACTTGAATTTGAAATAAACGTGGATTCACTACCATTTTAAATACAATACCTACCCACACACACAATGCCTTTTCAAAATTTATGAAAAAATATAAAACATTTATTTTAAATTACAAATACAAGAATACAAATGATATATTAAATTCATGGAAGCAAACTTTCTTTTTCGCAAATCTTTATTAAAAAAGATATAGGTATTAAAATATATATTTGCATAAATAATCTATTCATTTTGACGGGTACTATGCGAAAATACTAACAATACCATCTGCAGGAAATACTGAGAGATATTTTTTAAATTTTTAATTTAATTTATCATTTGTTATGTGCGGAATTCGACAGGCTGACACGTTAGCAGCTGTGAAGGAACAATTGGAATCTCTTCAAAAAATCAATTTTGAGGAACACAGCCGAGTGATCACTTATCACATGACTGGCCGCATTTTTATTTTTCAAGAACTTCTAGAAAAAAAGTAACACAACAAAATTGGTAGCATATATAAAACAGTATTGAACGGAGTTCGTTGAGAATAACTCTCCATATAACAGTTTCTTTTCTCCCATTTCTCGCTTTTGGAACAACCTTCCGACAACTTTAATCTGCAAAATTATAAATGCAATGACAATCGCTATCTACTGTCCACCTGATTACTATTTTCTTTCCCACACATTATTAATGCTTTTATACCTAATACTTTAACACACAGTAAATATATTACATATATCACATATATAAACACGTATATATATATATATATATATTGGTTATAATTTATTTCATGAATAGCGAAATATTCACTCTTCAGACCAAAGTCACTTAGTATATATATATATATATATATATATATATATATATATATATATATATACAGATGCACAACAGATCATGTAATAGCTGCACGTTTCTTTATCTCAATATAACTTGTGAAAATCATAAAACTGTGAAACCCGTAAATATTCTTAAATTTTCCCGATGCATTTTCAAATTCTTTTTCCTATTGTCTTACCTGCGTGTGATATAACAAAAAACTTAATTTCTCATATATATATATATATATATATATATATATATATATATATATATATATATATATATATATATGAAGAAATATAGTCTTAAAGTGTGCTATATTTATGGGATAAAGTGCTCAGTATCAGACATAGAGCGTGTGTAAATATAAATGTGAACATAGATGTCAACACTTAGAGGCAACAGGCTGTTTCATGCTAGATGCAATCATCGGGCCACATGATTGCATTCTAAGTGTTGACTTCTATGTTCACTTTTATATTTATATATATATATATATATATATATATATATATATATATATATATATATATATATTTATATATATATATGTACTATAAATAGTAAATAGTTATACTCGTTTGGAAAAACCTTAGGTATTTTGGCTTGTAATTTAACAAACCAATGCCCAAAGAAAAATAAGGGTTAAAAAAGAAAGAACTACGAACATGAAATTGAGGCGAAATCAATCGTCCAGAATTCAAGCTCAGAGTCCAAAGAAAATCAATCCAAAACGAGTAAAGCAAAACTAAATACGTAAAGTGATCAATACGCTAAGTAGAGCAAACTTAAATATGAACCTAAAGAGCCAGGTAAACCTATCTAGGTTTCACCTATACGGATCGTCAGGGTTTGCTGACGATCCGCATAGGTGAAAACTTAAGTAGGTTTACCTGGCTCTTTAGGTTCATATATATATATATATATATATATATATATATATATATATATATATATATATATATATATATATATATAATGTGTGTGTGTGTATTTTATACTTATGTTACTATACTCTGACAATAGCCAGAATTATCAATTCGTACGGAAATGATCCTTTGAATTTTGACTGTTACTATGCCGGTTTATTTTACATTACTTGAAGTATTAAAAACTCTATGATGTGCAAGTTAATCTGCGTGGCTGAATTATTTGCTTACTTCTCACCGTCTCACGCTTCTTGTGTTCTTATCAGTTAAAAAGCGACTTTCGAATGTAGAACGTAGAACAAGGAACCTCTTCTCATTTGAAAGAGTCACCTTCCTATTCCTTTTTCCTTCTGCCGTACTCAACGAAACTCAAGCAAAAATATCAACAAAACATCGAAATATAAATCGATTAATGGGGCTGCGTAACCGAAGCCGACATTCTTTAATTTTGACTTGGCTTCTATTGACGATTACAAAGAAAACAATAACATTTTTTTTCTCCAAAATTGATTATTCACTGAAATATTCTGACGAAGCGTCCATGTTTTTTTTGTTTTATTCTCGGTGCCATTCCTAGCATATCTTCTTCGGCTGTAATACTAAAAAAAGAATTTTTGAAGAAGAGTTGTAAATATCCCTAATATAATAAATCCCTTGCATTTAAAATCTATTTATATATATTTATGATCCTCTTCTTTAAATAAAAAGTATAAATTTTGGAAAGAGAAAATAGGCTATGTACTAAAGCTAAAGGCCGAACACAACATGAACTTAGCCCTTAATGGGGCTTCAGTTTACGAATTTAATTCGTTTCTGAAGGCTTTCATGACCTGAAATGTTCGCAAACCGAAACTATTTTCTGCTTGAGACTCACTGGGTCTGTTTTTTTCACGAAAAATGTGTCCACTGAGATTTGTTTTTGCTATATTTTAAAATGTTTTTAAGTGATACATAGCGTTGTCATTGTAAATGTTTATAAGGCGGCTTGCAATTTTTTTATCAGGGCAATCAGTTCTCGATTTGGTATTCATGAGGATGATATAACTATTTACTCCCGTCTTAAAAGGTTCAATAAAATCAAATTTGGTGTTGATCTAAAAAGTGACATTAAATCTGTTATTAACTGGGGCAAGAAATAGCTTTTTAATTTTAAAGCTTTCAAAATGAAATCGCTCTCTCTCTCTCTAAATAAAACCTTTTCTTTTTTTGCCTTTCATTGATATGGCTGATGCTAATCTCCAAGTGAACAACTCACTCCGGTTCCTTCATTTCTCACGTTTTCCAGTGACATGAGGTAGGACGATGATAACGAATCGGTTGCTAAATCTGCTTCTATGAGGTTCGTTCTCGCCAGAATCCATTTTGCACATCTGTAGGTTTACCATTTATAGGTGCATCGAAAATTGCTGCCAAATCCGGTCTGGTTCTCCTCTTTTAAGTTTAGAGATTCTAGATAAAATCCAAAGAATCTCCAAAGTTACCAAACCTAACCTGGTCTCTTGGCTTCAGTCACTTTCCAACCACCGTAAACTAGCTTCCCTGTCATGTCTATAAATATTTTAATGGTAATTGTTCAGATGAGCTTTACTTTTTAGTAGCTCTACGAATTTAAACGTAGTACTACATTAACTGCTAGGACTCATAATTTACTTGTTGAAATTGCTAGTTTCAACGTAGATTCTATACTAATAGATTTTTTTCTCACACTACTCGACTGTGGAAGACTTCCGGCTTCTTGCTTTCCTGTCAATTAGGATTTTCAAAAATGTAAATGCAAAGTTATCCACTGTTTCTTTCGTTCTCAGTTAGCCGTTATTTCATCTTACTGACTTTTATGGCGTTTCTTTTGTTGAAATTATATACTGATTGTAACAGCAAAATTGACCAATTGTTAGATTACGCTTTGGACCGTTGTATCTTGCTGGAATTCTCCGATATTTTTATAAAACTAATGGGCTCTACTTTGAACAATAAGAATGCATTTACCTCTAAGTCGAATTGATGATCCCTCTTGCTGTTGTGACCTTCTGATCTAGTTTTCCTCCTCTGCTGTTCACTTTTTAAAAACTTATTCACCGTTCTCATGATGGTAATAGAATAGATTTTGAAGATGGAAGCCAGAGTATGAAATATTCCTACCATTACTAAAGGCCCGAATGATCATTTTCCTCTCATCATTGCTCAGCTGGGAAGACATTGTCGGTCGGGCTGGTACATAACTATTTTAACAAGTGCTCTTTCTAGCAGAATAACTAAAAGGGGTTTTCAGTAATTCTTACGACAAATGGTATCAAGAGGGCGAGACGTCTTATCTGAAAATCGGGTAAAAAGAATCTCAATTAGTTTAGTGTTTTTTTTTAGATATTAGACATTTTATGAATTGGATAATTATCCCATGCTGCTAAAAGATTTTAACAATATTTTTGTTACACCGGGTACACACACACATATATATATATATATATATATATATATTATATATATATATATGTTATATATATTATATATATATATATATATATATTATATATATATATATATATATATATATATATATATATATATATATTATATATATATATATATATATATTATATATATATTATATATATATATATTATATATATATTATATATATATATATGTTATATATATTATATATATATATATATATATATATTATATATATATATATATATTATATATATATATATATATTATATATATATATATATATATTATATATATATATATATATATTATATATATATATATATATATTATATATATATATATATATATTATATATATATATATATATATTATATATATATATATATATATATAGTGCTCTTCGATAAAAGTGACTCACCTGATTTTATTTTTACTAAATGTTCTCTTCTTCGATGAAACGAAAGTTGAGCTAAATTCAAAGTATAAGCGATCTAAAATCCGAAGAAGACGCTTTGAAAGCTCTTTGAATTTAGCAGTAAGTACCGTCAAGCATCCGTTCAGTATAATGTTCTGGAGATGCTTTTCTTTTCATGGAACTGGTTTCTTAAAACTTATTGAAAAGACCCTCAGGAGCGAGCAGTACAAGAGAATTTTAGAG
>OZ038475.1:13903304-13908304 GCA_964036315.1 Acanthosepion esculentum
ATTCAACATTATCACTTGATATGACACTAGAGGTGTTGAAACAAAATGGCTATTTTTGTATCGATTTTATAACATATTTATGTTATAATTTTCGAATAAATAGTTACATTTGCTCTACTCAGTATTGAGCACTCTTTTAAGAATAGTAATTCTTGGTTATTGGAATTTATTCCGTATACACCAATCCTATACTTGGATATACATATATATATATATATATATATATATATATATATTGCATTCAAACAGACCTTTGCCATTCGATGTTGAGTTTAGTATCCACATTCTTTCTTGTGCCTTTGTGTGAGTCTGTATGTGTGTTTGTGCGTTTATAAATGGCTTTGCAACGTAAAATCAGAATGCTGTTAACTGTGACTATGCGAAACGAGACCCAGCTGCACCTAACACGTAAGGAATTATTTGTCAAGGCACTTTAAAGTTACCCCCGAAACAAAATAAAATACAAACAAGAAAATGAGTCGAAATGCCTGACGGGCTGACAACTTCGAGAATTTTGACTTGTACGCATTCTTTACAATATGACAGATTCACAATTTAAATGGAGATTAATGATCGGCAGATGTTGAAGAGAACTGGATCCAATGACTTGGAACATCATCACAATGGAATCTCCCAACAAAGCCCAAGACCAAAATCAATTCTTTTGCGTCGGGCTGGCAGAGGCGGTGGCAGTGCCGTGTTGGGTAAGGATATATAGGCAATCAATAGAAAATAGTTCGCCCTAGATTCTGGTAGCTTTAAGATGTGTTCCACTATATTCCCTTTACTACGTTTGTGTTGCACTAAGCTTTGTATTTTGCCGCCACTGACCCTGTTTATAAACGACCGTGAGTCGCTTCCTGATTGGGGACAATATGATCGGATTACATCGTGAAATATCATTGCCACTATCTCCGGTGATCCGCACTTACCCCATCTCCCCGCCACGTTAACGCCACACACTAGCGCATTCCCTTCTTATTTTCCTCTGTTTTCTACTCTGGCAAATGAAGCTGCCGACGCCACCGTTCAGCCTGCTGCTGCTGCTGCTGTACGTTTGTATTCAATGCCTGACCGCTTTCTTCATATCTGCCATACCATTCATATTACTAACTTCGTAAGAATCTGTGAATGCTACTCATCGGGATCTCCTCCACCTACAACAAAAGAAAGGACTGAATAAATATGCAAATGTGATGATAAACAGAAAGACAAACGGAAAGAAACTGAAAATTAAAGAAAGAAAATAAGAATGAGGCTGTTTAAAAATGTACACGTAAATGGAAAGGAAGAAAGAGACTGTGTAAAAGCGTACACACCTAAGTAAAAGGAGAGAAAGAAAAAAAATGAATGAAAGGAATAAAGAAAGAAATGCTGAAGAAGTATACAAATATGACGAAAAAAGAAAGAGAAACTGAAAAATTGTAATTGATGGAAAAAAAGAAAAAGACTGCATAAAATGTACACGTAACTAAAACGAAAGAAAGAAAGAGAGAAAGAAAGATGCAAAGGGAAAGAATCTGATAAAAATGTACACATAACTAAGAAAGAAAGAAAGAAAGAAAGAAGGAAAATGGAAAAGAAAAAAGAAAGATAGAAAGAGTCTCAATAAAAAAGTACAGGTAAAACCAAAGAAAGAAAGAAAGAAAGAAAGAAAGACAGAATGCAAAGGAAAAGAGACTGATAAAAATGTACACATAACTAAAAACGAAAGAAAGAAAGAAAATGGAAAAGAAAAAAGAAAGATAGAAAGAGTCTCAATAAAAAAGTACAGCTAAAACCATAGAAAGAAAGAAAGAATGAAAGAAAGAAAGAAAGAAAGAAAAATGCAAAGAAAAAAGAGTCTGGATAAATATGTACACACAACTAAAAACGAAAGATAGAAAGAAAGATAGAAAGAGTCTCAATAAAATGTACACAAGTAAAAACGAAAGTAAGCAAGCAATAAACAAAGACAGAAAGAAAGAAAAGAAAAAGAAAGACTCTCAATAAAATGTACACAAAACGAAAGCAAGCAAGCAATAAACAAAGAAAGAAAGAAAGTGAAAGCAGAAAGAAAGACACTGACTAAAAATGTATACATAACTAAAAACGAAAGAAAAACTGAATAATAATGTAAATATAACGAAAGGAATTAATAACGAAAGACGAATAGACTTAAAAACATGTAAATATAACGAAAAAATTATTAAATATAACAAGAGAAAGAAAGAGAGTCTGAATAAAAAATGTATATATAATAAAAAGAGAAATACTGTATAATGTGATAAGTAAAGAATGAAAGATACTGAAGAAAAGTGTAAACAAAAGTAAGAAAGAAAGTATAAAATTGTGCAAATAAGGAATGAAAGTAAGAAAGAAAATGATTGAGAAATAAATAAAATTTACGAAAAGAAACTAAATGCATGAAATTATATATAACGAAAAAGAGATTGTTTAAAGAACAGATAATGTGCAAGAAAGAAAAAGACTGAATGTAATGAATAAAATGAAAAAATAGAATAGCTTAAATAAAAATTAAAATTAAGAATGAACGAATGGAAATAGTTTGCATAAAATGATAATAAAAATTAAATGAAAAGAAATACCTGAATAAGATAAAATTTTAAATATTGACTAAATAAAAATGTTAATGTTGTTAAAAAAAAAAAAAAATTCCGAAAAATTTACTGAAGTAAAAAAGAAAGAACCGGAATAAATATGTTAAAACGGATGAAATAAATAAATATATACATAAATAAAGAAAAGAAAAGAAAAGGAAGGAAGAAAGAGGTAAAGGTAAGAAACTATATTACACAAAAGAAACCGGAAAATGAAATACACGGAGATAAAAAAAGAAAGAAAGAAAAACTATATTACACAAAAGAAACCGGAAAATGAAATACACGGAGATAAAAAAAGAAAGAAAGAAAGTGTAAAATGAGAGAAGGCAAAAAAATAAAAAAAGAAAAGAAAAGAAAAATGAATTAAATAAAACTGAAATCAGTAAAGAAAAATTATAAAAAAACAAAAAATGATTAGGTAAGAAAGAAAAACGAAAGCAAGAAGTAATGATTATTACATAAAAAAAAAAACACTTTTTCTCTAGAAATTTGCAAAGTAAAACTTCACATGAATTGCATGGTCTGGAACTTTTTTTAAAAAGTATTTTTGCGCATGCGTAAGTGTGCCTGATGCATGCCAATTACTTCTTCTGTTAGGTACATCGAACTCGTCTGCAACGTGAATATGCATATCTTCTGTGGTGCTCATGTATGCGCGCAAATGCTTTGATGTATTCGCACGGAACAGGAACAGAAAGTTCTGCATCTTTTTTCATGCTGCCTAGGGTGAACGCTTAATTCTGCTCACATATCATAATTCTACTCTGGAGTTTATATGAAAACAAAATAGAACGAGACGTCGTCTGTGAAGGAGGTTCGATAATTCATTGATAACAGTTTTTAGATTTCATAAAAGTCGGCCAGAAACTAAAGTTGCTTATACTGTTTTATTTAAGCAACAGGAATTTAAGACAACACACGTAAATAAAAGAACAAACACGCGCGTGTACGCACATAAACACGCATAGATAGATAGATAGATAGATAGATAGAGGAGAGAATGAAATAGATAGATAGATAAAGGAGAGAATGAAATAGATAGATAGATAGATAGATAGATAAAGGAAGGAATGAAATAGATAGATAGATAAATAAAGGAGAGAATGAAATAGATAGATAGATAGATAGATAAAGGAGAGAATGAAATAGATAGATAGATAGATAAAGGAAGGAATGAAATAGATAGATAAATGAGAGAATGAAATAGATAGATAGATAAAGGAAGGAATGAAATAGATAGATAGATGGATAGATAAAGGAGAGAATGAAATATATAGATAGATAGATAAAGGAGAGAATGAAATATATAGATAAAGGAGAGAATGAAATAGATAGATAGATAGATAAAGGAGAGAATGAAATAGATAGATAGATAAAAGAGAGAATGAAATAGATGGATAGATAGATAAAGGGGAGAATGAAATAGATAGATAGATAAAGGAGAGAATGAAATAGATAGATAGATAGATAAAGGAGAGAATGAAATAGATAGATAGATAAAGGAGAGAATGAAATAGATAGATAGATAGATAAAGGAGAGAATGAAATAGATAGATAGATAGATAGATAAAGCAGAGAATGAAATAGATAGATAGATAGATAAAGGAGAGAATGAAATAGATAGATGGATAGGTAGATAGATAAAGGAGAGAATGAAATAGATAGATAGATGGATAGGTAGATAGATAAAGGAGAGAATGAAATAGATAGATAGATAGATAGATAGATAGATAAAGGAGAGAATGAAATAGATAGATAGATAGATAGATAGATAAAGCAGAGAATGAAATAGATAGATGGATAGGTAGATAGATAAAGGAGAGAATGAAATAGATAGATAGATGGATAGGTAGATAGATAAAGGAGAGAATGAAATAGATAGATAGATAGATAGATAGATAGATAAAGGAGAGAATGAAATAGATAGATAGATAGATAGATAGATAAAGCAGAGAATGAAATAGATAGATAGATAGATAAAGGAGAGAATGAAATAGATGGATAGGTAGATAGATAAAGGAGAGAATGAAATAGATAGATAGATGGATGGATAGGTAGATAGATAAAGGAGAGAATGAAATAGATAGATAGATAGATAGATAGATAGATAAAGGAGAGAATGAAATAGATAGATGGATAGATAAAGGAGAGAATAAAATAGATAGATAGGTAAAGGAGAGAATGAAATAGATAGATAGATAGATAAAGGGGAGAATGAAATAGATAGATAGATAAAGGAGAGAATGAAATAGATAGATAGATAGATAAAGGAGAGAATAAAATAGATAGATAGGTAAAGGAGAGAATGAAATAGATAAAGGAGAGGATGAAATAGATAGATAGATAGATAGATAGATAGATAGATAAAGGAGAGAATGAAATAGATAGATAGATAAA
>OZ038475.1:13913304-13915804 GCA_964036315.1 Acanthosepion esculentum
ATAAGCGAGAGTTGCGTGGAGTTTGGTGACAGCTGCGTGTATCCTGTTTGGGAACGGATTTTGTATGTTTTTATACACTTTATCATAACAAAATCGGCTCCAGAATTAAATTATTTATTTATTCCTAATGGGCCTTATAAGGGTCCGTACGATATTTGGTCGGTATCTACCTAAAATAATGATGACTAATACAACAAACATTTTGATTTGTAATCTATGATTTTATTGGTTTGTTTTAAGATGTAAGTGTTTTCTTGATTGTGATTGGTTTATAAATATTCTATTTGATATTTTAGTGGACACTACAATAGCACCCCTATTATACAAACTTTCTTTCACATCATTTCTCTAGTAAAATTATTATAAATGCAGCCTCCCCCCCTTATCCGTCATTTCGTTTTCCGCCGTTTCACTTGACCGCTGCCAGCTCCAGAAATAATTGATATAACTAGTTTAATAATGCTTCCGATGTGCCAATGTATTGATGATGGCTATTGGGTTATTCTAAATAGAAGCTATTAAGTAAATAATTTAAATAAAAAGTAAAACGTCTCAATTTAATCAGGAAAGAAAAATCCTTCGTGTTAACTGCTAATGTCTACGGTAAAAACAACTCTTTTATCCGTCACCTAATTTTCATTACATTATATTGTTATATTTGTCCTATTTTCTTATTAAATATTGTTAATATCTTGTACGTTATTTGCAAATTAAAAATTTTCATAGGTATTTACAGACACAAAAGAGTATATATAGAGTTCGTTACTACTAGCAGTTTCAGACATCCGCTCGGACTCTTGATAGTGACAGATAGTCAAGACCTTCCTGTTCTCGCCCCGAGAACAGGAAGGTCTTGCACTATCTGTTAGTTCAGTGCTTCTCAAACTATTCATGGCGAACCGGCATTTTTTTCTCAATGTGTCACGTACCTGTAATATTTCATAGTAATAATAATTTATACCGGAAACGATATATATAATGAATATAATAAAAGTTAACTATTTTTTTATCTTCCATTTATTTTACAAAAAATAATTCAATATCAAAACATATAAATAAATAAATAAACAGTTTATTAACATAAAAACAAAAATTATATAACCTTAATGATTCCTAAGCATGGCCTGGACATTAGTCGCGTACCGGTAGGTGATATTTCGCGTACCAGCACCGGTTTCGGATCACCAGTTTGAGAATCACTGGGTTAGTTAACCTTCATGACTCTGTATAATTTGCAAATATAACTTCAATTTCCACTGCATATGGCAGCCCCAAATCTGGAGTAATTTACTTCTTGGTTTTAGTCAGTTATTTTATTGTTGCCATAGCAGGACAAGACAACACAACCGTGAAATTCAAATACACTAATGTTTAGTAAATCATCTGCAGTAACAGCAAACAGTTAAAGAGTGTTAAAGGTTAACGTGCCACAGTTATCATAACGATGAAGACGCTCTTATTGGGTACAGAGCCACAGTGTAACCGCACAAGGTGTTGCTGCTGTAGTTTCATCAGCAAGTACTTTTTTTACGGTTGTAATTGGGCGCATCCTCGACCAGTCGGTATTCTTATCCTTCTACACTAGGCTGATTACCAAGCAAAGCTAGAGAGCCCAGTCCACCTTACGATTTAACCCTTAGAAAAGATGGATTCATACCTGTTCAAGTTAATTTGTTAGAAAGTGAACGCAACGAAAATTGAGACGTCTCAGGAATTGAGATTCGAATTACATTCGAATGTCAATTTCTGTGGCGGTAACCACTACGCTAAGCCCACATACATACCGGCTAGCTTTATAAATTAAAAAAAGAAAGAAATTATTTTGAATATGTAATAAAAACGATTTAACCTACAGTGTGCAATGGATAAATTGTCGTCTAAATGGCTCAAAAATGAAAATAACACTGACATCTCATTTTAACAGATATATTTACCAAAATTACACAAAAAATAACCTGAAATACTAAAATTTAAATTTATTCAATAAAATCGCTTTTGGACTTCACTCACGGACTCCAGACGACTTTGGAATCTCCTGAAACTCTTCTGGACGTTCTCCTTGCTTGCGTTGGTGAATGCTGCCATAATTCTTCCCCTTAATTCATCTTTGGTATTACAAGGAGTTTTTCTTTCTTTTTTTTGGGGGGGGGGTCTTTCGCTCAACTGCGCCCCACGCATAATAATCAAGGGGCTTGCAGTCTGGAGAGTTAGTTGATCAGAAGTAAGGCGTGATGTGGTCTCAAAAATTGCCTGACTGCCATGACTCGGTTCTCCCGCTTGTGTGGCATGGTGCAGAGTCCAGTTTCTAACATAGGGTCTTCCAGCAGACACCATCTTTGAACGGGGAACACTACCTCCTTCAAGGCCCTTGATGTAGGTCTCCATGTTGAGTCTGATGTCCTCATCAACACATTCGGAAGTCCTTTTCTTATCAGAACGATTGGGGTGAGTATTGCAAGTTTCTGTACCTTCATAATTACCATTAGACTCATCCAACTCT
>OZ038475.1:13920804-13940804 GCA_964036315.1 Acanthosepion esculentum
CCCACACAGAATCCTGACCTAAAGCCCATTGAAAATTTATGGGCATATTTGAAGAAAAAAGAGGGAAATAATAGACCTTTGAAGGAATTAGAAGCTATTGCCAAAGAATAATGTATCAGAATACCTATCAGTGTGTTTAGTGATCTTGTAAAGCAACTATCAAAAGTGATTAAAGGCAATAATCAAGAATAGAGGTTACAGAATTGAATATTGAGGCAAGATGGCCAATATTTTTGCCCTATGTCAATTCACATTTTTTTTGTCTTTTTTATATTATTGTTTGACGTTAAAATAAGAGTTTTGTTGTGGGCATCACTGCGCATCATTTCAAATCAATTATTTCATCATTTGTTAAAAAATACACATGAAGTTTCCATGAAAATTTGAGGAATTACACCTTTATTTTTAATTATGGAAGTGATGTGGGTGAATAATTTTGTTCCCTGTTGTGAATTCCGGGAATGGAATCATGCACAAATAAATAAACAACGCCAGTAATTGAGATAGAAAAATAAGTGTATTAAACGTAAGAATACAGACTTGAAGTGAAGATTAGTAGTCCAGGAATGCGGGTTAGTAGAAAGTATATGTACAAGTCTCTGTAAGTGAACCCGTAATTATCTCTCTCTCTCTCTGGACTCTCGTATAACTCTCTGTGAACACCATGTGTACTGTGTCCGTATCTCTCACCCTGACTCAACGTATATCCACCTGCAGGTATACTCTCTGTCAGTATAAGTATATTTGGGCGAGTTCATCTCGTGTAAAAGGTGGTCTGCCCCACAACATTCCCAATTGTATGTGTGTGTATTTGTGCCTCCGTCTGTGTGTGTGTGTGTGCATGTGTGCGTGTGTGCGTGTGTGCGTGCGTGTGTGCGTGCGTGCAGTGTATATGCACATCTTTATTTTTCTCATCCGTAATATTTAACGTTAAAAAGAAAAAGGATGAAAAAAAAGCATAAAATGGTGGCAAGCAGAAGGCAGTAAAGAGTTAATGGAGTAAGTCTTTGCCTTGACTTTGAGTCAAGAGGAAAAAAATCCACTTTTTTGAGCGTTTTTCGTTGTTGTTTTTTCCCCACTAATATCAAATACATCAACCAGACACAACATATGCCATATCGTTTTTCGTTTTCACTTAGAACTTTTCTCTTTCTCTCTCTCTTTTACTTTCTTTCTTTCTTTCTTTCTTTTTTCTTTCTTTCTTTCTTTCTGTTCTTTCTTTCTTTCCTTCTTTCTTTCATTCTTTCTTTCTTTCTTTGGTTTTAGTTGTACTTTTTTATTGAGACTCTTTCTATCTTTCTTTTTTCTTTTCCATTTTCTTTCTTTCTTTCGTTTTTAGTTATGTGTACATATTTATCCAGACTCTTTTTTCTTTGCATATTTCTTTCTTTCTTTGGTTATAGTTGTTATTTTCTATTCAGACTCTTTCTATCTTCTTTTTTTTTTTCCATTTTGTTTCTTTCTTTCTTTGTTTGTTTCTTTCTTTGGTTTTAGTTTTACTTTTTTATTGAGACTCTTTCTATCTTTCTTTTTTCTTTTCCATTTTTTTTCTTTCGTTTTTAGTTATGTGTACATTTTTATCAGACTCTTTTCCTTTGCATCTTTCTTTCTTTCTTTCTTTCATTCATTCGCGTTTTCTTTCTCTATTTCTTTCTTTTTCTTTCGTTCTTCATTCGCATTTTTATTTATTTATTTTAAATCTAATTCATTCGTGATATCACTTAAAACAGTAACATTTCTCTATCGATTGTAGATCAGAAAGAATTTTCATTTAAAGGTTTTCTGTTAACGGAGAAGATTCATTTAAGCGAAATGATATCAGTCATATTGGCATGTACGTCGATAAGAACTTTGGTGCCTTTATAAACTAGCTACAACCATGGACATCCTAAAAAAACCGAGGGATTTTAAATAAGTTAAATATCTTCTTTGAAGATAAATTTGGTTTTATTTGAAAGATAATAGCCTAATGCTAATCTAAATTATCAGAATAACAAATTTCCCTATCTAAATAAAGTTTTTAGTCATTTTAAAACAATGACACAATCACTCGTTAATCATTGAATTATGGAACCACTATTATTGATGCACAATATAAAAAGTGGGGGAACACAGCCCAAACATATTACCACAAGGATTTATTTGCTATACAATTAATTTATTACTGAGTATATACTGAAAATTTCGTTTGAATCGTATAATCACCTCATTTTTGGATATTTTTTTAAACTGAAGTTAGCAATCCATTTTTGATGATACCTATTATAAACACTATTATGGGGAGGAACGGTGGAGTAATGGACAGGGGATCGGATTAAGGAAACAGAGAGCCGAGTTCGAATTCCAGTCGAATTACATTCACTTGGGAAAACTATATATCCCTTTTTTCTCCCTCCAGCTATGGGTAAATAGCAGTACAAACTGGGTTCTATACCTTGGTTGGCAAGCCGCCTAGGAAAAAAAATGCCTGAATTTAAAACCGGGCTAGAGAGGGTTGTGCTCCACCGAGCTATCTTGCCCAATTCTACTACGTCTGCAGTACACATGGTGACCCTACGGGTCACGGTATAAAAAATATTATTAACACTAAAACATTGCTCGCAGGTTTTTTTTCTTGGCAGATGGACATTATAGTACTTCCTAGACAATGTAATCAAAAGAAAGCGAGAAGAAAAGACTATCACGTGTAATAAAACAGAAAGTGTGGTTGTCAGCAAAAATGCTGACCATGATGCGTGCTAAGAATTGGAGATATCAACATATAACAAGTAAGCAGTTTAGATATCCCGGAAGTGTTTTAACAGTGAATGGAAAATAAGACAGAGAAACCTGAACACACACTGGATGAAAAAAACAACGCATTCTTAATGCTAAACAAAGTACTATGAGATAGGAATATTTCGTTAGAGACAAAAAATAATGTACTATAATGTAATACCAATCCTCCCTTCTGGAGGTGAATGCGGAATAATTTTCTCACAGATTTAGGGAAAACTTGAAGCAACAGAAATGCTGTTCCACACAAGGTCGTTGACAATATAACGGACGGATCTTTTGACCATCGAAGAAGACTTATGGAAAATGGTAACAAAAAATTTACTTGGAGTAAGAATTGAAAAGACACAATTGAAATTTATTGAGGGAGGAAGGTGTGGAAAATTTGGCACTCACAGGACATATCGAAGGCAAAAAGGAACAAGAAGAAACATGGAGTAACCTAGCTGACAAGCTTCTGTTGATGGCAGAACAGTGAGTGGGAGGGATATTAAGGAATCAAACATTGCTAAGAGCTATAAACGTTTGGAAGTTGTAGATAATGATGATCACCTACGTTTTTGACGGACACGGAACACAAGAAGAAGAAGTATAATAATAATAATAATAATAATAATAATAATAATAATAATAATAATGAGAAGAAGAAGAATGAGAATAATAATAAGAAGAAGAAGAAGAAGAAGTATAATAATAATAATAATATAATAATACTAATAATAATAATAATAAGAAGTATAAGAATAATAATAATATAATAATAATAATAATAATAATAAGAAGAAGAAGAAGAAGAAGAGGAAGAATAAGAAAAATAATAATAATAATAAGTAGAAGACGAATAATAATAAGAAGAAGAAGAAGAAGAAGAAGAGGAAGAATAAGAAAAATAATAATAATAATAAGTAGAAGACGAATAATAATAATAAGAAGAAGAAGAAGAAGAAGAGGAAGAATAAGAAAAATAATAATAAGAAGAAGAAGAAGAAGAAGGAGAATAATAATAAGAAGAAGAAGAAGAAGAAGAAGGAGAATAATAATAATAATAATAAGAAGAAGAAGAAGAAGAAGAAGGAGAATAATAATAATAAGAAGAAGAAGAAGAAGGAGAATAATAATAATAATAAGAAGAAGAAGAAGTAGAAGGAGAATAATAATAATAATAAGAAGAAGAATAAGAAAAATAATAATAAGCAGAATAATAAGAAGAATAAAAATAATAAGAAGAAGAAGAGCAATAATAATAATAATAATGAGAAGAAGAAGAAAATAAGAATAAAAAGAATAATAAGAATAATAGTAATAATAATAATAAGTAGAAGAAGGAGGAGAATAAGAAGAAGAAGAAGAAGGAAGAAGAAAAAAAATAATAAGCAGAATAAGAATAAAAATAATAAGAATAAGAATAAGAAGTATAATAATAATAATAATAATAATAATAATAATAATAATAATAATAATAATAATAGTAATAATAATAATAATAATAAGAATAAGAATAAGAAGAATAAGAATAAGAAGAGTAATAATAATAATAATAATAATAATAATAATAAATAATTTATATCTGAAGAGCGATGAGATATTTAAGGAAAGAATTTGCCTACGGTATTTCTGAAAAAGTGAATGTAACGAATTATGCTCGCCAATTTCGCTATCCGGATGACCGTTACATTAGATTGGCATTTTCTGTATCTACTTGAAATATTAAAAAGAAAACAAAGGCGTATTACATGTTTAAAAGAATCCTAGAAGCAACATATGATCAAATAATAATAAGATCAAAGTGACACTGAACATTGTGTCAGCGTACCACCACCTTGTTTTTACGCATCAGTTATCTTAATGTGGAGCTTCTTGTCAAGATCAGCCATCTTCTCCATGGTTGCAGAATGAATGAATTATCGTGGTACTCACATATTGTCTTCTTCATTACTTTTTAGAGTGTTATGAAATCACGTCTATAATATTTCATTTTCAAAGTCTTTGTATTAAATGTCAAATTAAAACAACTTACAATTACCATAAAGCTAGAGAGCCCAGTCCACCTTACGATTTAACCCTTAGAAAAGATGAATTCATACCTGTCCAAGTTAATTTGCCACAAAGTGAACGAAACGGTCACGGTTTTAATTCGAATCTCAGTTACTGTGGCAGTAACCGCTACGCTAAGCCCAACATCCTTACCAGCTAGCTTTGCTTGGTAATCAGTCCAGTGTAGAAGGACATGAATACTGAATGGTCGAGCATGCCCAATTACAACCGTAAAAAAAGTACTTTCTGATGAAACTACAGCAGCAACACCTTGTGAGGTTAGACTGTGGCTCTGTACCCAACAAGAGCGTTTTCATCGTTAAGATAACTGGGGTACATTCACCTTTAATACTATTTAACTGTTTGCTATTACTACAGATGATTTTATAAAACAATAGTGTATTTGAATTTCACGGCTGGGAAAGAAAGTTTGTATGATAGAGGTGCTACGAAAAAATATTTTGCCGAAAACAACAAATATTTCGATGTCTTTCATAAATTCGCTTAGCTGAAATTTTGTCTGAGTGTCCTACATTACATCATTAGAACAAAGCGCCCTCATAATTTACTTAGTAATAAATGTTTAACAAACTACAGACAAATGGCATTTACAACATTAGCAGTAATATTTTTTTAATCATTTCACCTCGAGCAAGTCGATAATGCCTCTAATACACAAGGGCTTACTGTTAAAAAGCATGATATGATTTTATTTGCAATAAAAAGATCCTGGAAGACGAGAAATTGCGATTGTTGTTGGCGTCTGAGAATATCAAGAATAATAACTGCGATGACCCACTATTTCTCCACAAAAAAAACACAAAATATTCCCCAGGTTCATATGCCAATTTTAGGTATTATTATTTACCCATGTTCACTAGGCTCCCATCACTTGTAACCAGCCTAGGTTCATAATATTGTAATACCGAATAGAAATGGATCTGCTCAGTAGACCCTCAAATACATACTTGACAATATATTAGTATATGAATTTAATATAGGTGAAAGTGTTTGTAAAGTTGATCCAATTCGCAGAAAGAAGAGATCTCATCCTGGATCAGGGAACGGGTGAAAATAGACATGGATAATTGAAATGACAGATTGGCCTGATAAACAAGAATTATTGTCTACGAGGTTTGAAATTATTTCTAGGTTAATAGGGTCGGCAGATTTTACGATATGTCAATCATTGTTGGATATTCAGTGTCGAAATCTTTTTTTATTATATTTGTGTCTAGAGGTAAATATTTTCGAATCTATAGCAGAGTTCGCAGTTAAATATTGACTGGACTTACGTCTGTGATCATTGTTCGAGTTCATACTTGAATCTACATGTACACTTTTGGTCAAGCCTATACTTGTGATTATACGCAAATATTGATCGGGTTTATAGGTTAGTCTGCAGAAAAAAACAATCCAGTTTTTTACTTGAATATACACTACGGTTCAAAAGTTTGAAGCCACCGCAGAATTAGTATGGATGGACATGACAGAAGAATTTAATTAAAAAAAATGAAAAAGAGCTCTTAGAATCATTGACAAAAGAAAGGAATCAATTATCAAACTTATAATTTGAGAAACTTTTGCAATGAATACAAAAGACTAAAGGAGGATATTTTGAAGTGAGCAAAATTTAATCATAAAATGCTTTTTTTTCTTTTTGTCATAATACAATTATTTTAAAAAAAATCATGTCTCACTTATTTTCAACCATGTAAATACATTTCTCTTATTTAAAAAAAACCAAAAAACAAGTAATATTTAGGCTAATTTTAAAAATTATCGGGGACGTGTCAAACGTTTTAATTCTGGTGTATATATAAATATTAATTCGGATTATACTTGAATCTACAGGAAAAGTTTACAATTAACAGTAATTTCTATCCTAATATTTTATTCTCCTGCACTTCTCGCCTGTGGAAATTTCTTCTGACATTGTATTTTCTTTTCAACTAGGATATTCAAAAACTTAAATGCAACATCAATTGTTATTCTTTTCTTTCCTTGAAACCTTTTCTTTCATTGTTCTCTTTGTTTCTTTCACTCTCAGTAACCTCTTGCATCTCAGTGGCTTTTATCGCTGTGTTTGATGTGAAATAATAAAAAAGAGAAACTGTGCATGTGTTTTATAAAACCTTTTGCAAATTAATTGAAACAACTGCCTTAATTTCCTTTCTTTCACCATACGGTCAGTTTTAGACCCACTTAAGTGAACGGGTATCAGAAATTTCTATTTTTTCCTTAGATTATCTCATTTACAGTGGTGTGTAGTAATATGAATCTGTTTTCGGGGTGTATGATGAAATTTGTTTGGCTTTGAAAAATATTGCGTCATCTGTAATTGTAACGGATTTTTATCACGCCCAGACACTATTGTCTCGACTGTCGGTTAGTTGTCCTACAGCCGTTGTTTGCGAATAGGATATCAATCGAAATTCATATCTAATATCTACGAGAGAACGGATGCAAAATTTTAGCCCCTTCCTTTATGTCATGCCCCTTCAGGACATTGTTGATCATGGCTCTCCACATTGTCCTGCTCTTTGTAGTGCTTAATAAATTTTCTCTTTTTATCACTCCTAACCCTTTTTCCGCTATCCATTTACACAAAGCTCGTTAGGTTGGTTTTGCATTGTTTTCCTCTGCCCCACTTGCATTCAATCTGTCCTGTGAGTATCAATTATTCCAAGCCTTCTTTCTTCATTATGTGCCCTAGAAATTTAGATGTTATGTATTTTTGGGCCCATTTTCTCTGAAACTTCATTGCCATTGCACGTTATATTAAATGTAGATGGAACTCGTTTGCAGGCATATAAACTAATAGAATATTTTTCATAATAGCATCGGTGGTCAAGAACATCGACGATTTTGAACGCTGGTCTTGTGTGCTTTGCTTAATACAATTTAGATGTATTTCATAAATTGGCTTAGCTGAAATTTTGTCTGAGTGTCCTACCTTGCATCATTAGAACAAAGCAGACACATAATTTACTTCGTAATAAATGTTTAACAACATACTGGCAAATGGCATTTACAACATTAGCAGTAATATTTTTGTAATCATTTCACCTCGAGCAAGTCGATAATACCTCTAAAACGCAAGGTTAAAAAGCATGATATGACTTTATTTACAATAAAAGAGGAGGATCCCAAAAGACGAGAAATTGCGATTGACGTTGTATTTAAATGTTTGAAGATTGTAGGCAACACCGAATCAAGAAATTAGAATATACTTCCACAGGCGAAAAGAATTTCTTAGTATAGAACTGATGGCTATATCTTGCTATTTTAACAGTAAGACGATGAGACGTATTTGCCAGTCTAGCAGTACCCTTAAATGTAGACAGTCGAGGTACCAAAGAGGAGATACTTAAATAAAAAAGAAGTTTGGTTGAATTAATTCTTCTTCTTTTTATTATTATTATTATTATTATTATTATTGATATATACATTCGAAAAGTATTCAAATGTTTATCTCATGATCAGCTACATGAAGCTATGTCTTGAGTAGAAAATTTAAGTGGACTTATCTTGATGACAAAAAGAATTTAGAAAATGGATGCCTCGCTGAAAATTTTGTTTATGCAGGTATTTTAGAAGTAAGAGATTTTCATGACAGTCTACATTTCTCTGTTCGTAGATCGAGTATTTGATTTGTCTAGGAAATGTAATCTCTATAAGACTATTACGTCTACTTTTATTTGGTGGGAAGCAATAGAGATGAGAGCAATGATATAGCTATATGTCTACATTTAACTTCTTTTAGGGGTTTGGTTTGCTCTGACTAAGGGGTAAGGCGCCTCCCTAGGAGATTACTTCCCTATCCAAATCCTTCTTTTATGTGATGTGTCCTTTCAATGCCCGGGCGTTCATAGCTCTCCATAACTTCCTCTATTTTCTTGATTTAAGTAAACTTTGACTCTTGACCAATCTCATTTATCTGCTTTCTTTTCACACAAACTCGTTAAATAAGTTATTTTCCCTTTTAGTCTCTTGCGTTCAATATATCTCCTGTGCGTGTTAGATTCTCCAAGCCTTGTGTCCTCATTATGTTTCCAAGAAATTTAATTTTAAGTATCCTTTTCCTTCCTGTTTTTATCGTTTATTGCATTCTCTTTTCATGTTATTCTTTGTTAGAGTCATATATCGCTTCTTCATCTGGAAGGAGATTGTACAGCATTTACTGGAAGGAGATTGCACGAGCACACTCTTTCTGCATATGTACAGATCGAAGAATGTATAATAACCTGTGTTATGACTGTCCACCACTTCATGCGTTTTGTTCCTTTAAACAACGTGGCCATTATTATTATTATTATTATTATTATTATTATTATTATTATTGATATAGACATTGGAACATAATTCAAATATTTCCCTCCTGGTTAGCTCTGTGAAGAGAAGCACATTCAAGTGAACTTAATATAATGACAAAAAGAACATTGGAAAACCGAAATTTTGCTGAAAATGTTTATACAGAAATATTAGAGAGGCTAGTATTTGAAAACAACACAACCGAAATTTAACTTTCGACTGGACGAAGCAAAGCTTAGTGAAAGCACAAATGACAGTCTTTTGATATTATCTCAGCTTAGTTTAGTCTAGAACTATTGAAGGATGGAATGAATTAAACAAACGAAAAGGGTCACTGAGACGAACCTCTAATTATCGCCCTGTGTCAGTAGGCCTGTGAGTGTTGTTTTCAAATCGTTTTTTTTCTCTCCAAGACTATTCCAGAGACATGTCACTTTATATTATTTCAAGTTTTTGCGTGTTTTCGGTAAATAGAGATTGACAAATGTCCCATGAAAACGTTTCTGTTTGCCTTTTATTTTGATATCGTGGCCACGAATACAAATTTCCAACAAATGTGTTTAGCTAATTGATAAAAAAATATATCTAAGCACATTCATGAAAGCTGTTTTAAGGTCAGTTCTTATCGTGGGAATCTAAAAAAAAGTGAAACAGAAAATCTTCTGAGTCGCCAGCAGAAAACACTTTGCAAATATAGGTTGGCATATGTAGCTAATAGTAAAATGTCGAAGAGTAAAAATGGTTTTAAGCAGAGTAGATTTTGGAATATCAAAAACTTCAGTGTCAACATTTAACTTTAAAATTTATTCACGCCAATGCACACACGTAATATGGTTGAGTGGTTGAATGGTTCTCTTATAGATCATTTCCATTTAGAACGTTGACAGTCTTTTCCTATCCTTTGTAAATTTATTCATCTAAATGCTACGTAATATTTAATCTCCTATATGACAGTAAATTCTGAACAATTTCCTCAAAGATGAAGACGAAGCAGGAAGTGGTACAGAAAGAATAATTGAGAAATGAAAAGTTTTTAAATTTTTTTGTTATCTGTCTATATTTCTGAGATGAGGTATTATGTACACTATTTACATTATTCGGACTATTTTCTACATATTTGTCGCCATATTTATTACAACGTTTCGGCCTTTCAGTATCTGTCTATATTTCTGAGATGAGGTATTATGTACATTATTTACATTATTCGGACTATTTTCCTCATATTTGTCGTCATATTTATTACAACGTTTCGGCCTTTCAGTATGTGTCTATATTTCTGAGATGAGGTACTATGTACACTATTTACATTATTCGGACTATTTTCCTCATCTTTGTCCCCATATTTATTACGTTTCGGCCTTTCAGTATATTTCTATATTTCTGAGATGAGGTATTATGTACACTATTTACATTATTCGGACTATTGTCCTGATCTTTGTCGCCATATTTATTACAACGTTTCGGCCTTTCAATATCTGTATATATTTCTGAGATGAGGTATTATGTACACTATTTACATTATTCGGACTATTTCCCTCATCTTTGTCGCCATATTTATTACAACGTCTCGGCCGTTATACGCTCCGGCCTTCTTCCTTGAGGACACATGGCACTTTTTGTTTTTAAAACTCTTTCTTTTCTCAATTTTTTTTTTAAGTAATTGGAAAATGATACTAACATACTGAGAGTTAAAATTTCTGGGACAGATGACGAGGAAAGACCACTTGGAGAATTTAACACTCACAGGACATAATGAAGGCAAGAGAAAGAAGGGGAAACAGCAGTATCCTTCTAAACGGATATAAATGAATGACAGATTTTAAAATGGTAAATGTTACTTAGATCAAAAAATATAACCGCACACGATCTGAAAACCATAATAAGGTTTGGAAAAATCTAGCTTCGTTCAAATTAAAATCAGTCTTAAATTGTTGAGAGAGTTGACAGCTTTAGTAGACTGGTTGTACAATCGTATTATATAAAAATAAATGCCATGAATATTCAGGATGTAGGCGATAGTTATTCTCCAGGGATTCACCTTTGTTAGTTGTTAATTGCAATGCCTTTTTTTGGGAAAGTGTGCGGAGTTTTTTCCTGCTGCTTTCTCTACGGTTTTAAATCAGCGATACAATTCACTTTGGCTAGTTACCATCCAAGGCAAGATGAGAACGAATAGAGTACAATCCCAATGTTCGTAACATTTAATTTAAAGGAGGGCTCAATTACAAAGTAGAGCAATATTCTTTATTTTAGGAGAAACATGTCAAAATCGCTACACAATTGCAGTCGTTTTTAGATGCAGTGATACGCATCTCATCAGGCGATTGTAAATTATTGACTCGCCAGTATAAACACGACTTCAACTGTGTAGCGATTTTGACCCGTTTTTCTAGGTAATATCCCAAAATAAATTGTCGAAAGTACTTGGCCCGTCAATTCCATCTGACAACAATTCTAATATAAGGATCATGTTATTCAAGGAATTGATAGTAACATAATGCCTCATTAAGTCATGTTAGCGAACTGATTTCACCATTAATCACATTAACATTGCTAATTAATTCTTTGTATATCAAGCAGAACATTTATTTATTTTCACCTACCGGCCTGAAATTTCGAGTATTCGTATTAATGTAAAATTTGCGCTCTTGTGTAGGAATCGAACATGCATCCCTCAGGGTAGTGAGACACACCGTTTTGCCACGAAGAGACTAATAAGAACATTTAATGTTATAATTAAAAGTATGGCTCTAGTCGTAACTAGATTTTTACGCACACGCGTGTATCTGTATATATATATATATATATACATATACATACATACATATATATATATATATATATATATATATACGCGTGTGCGTAAAAATCTGGTTACGACTAGAGCCATACTTTTATATGATTTAACGTTGTTAAGCGTTTTAGGTTCGGTTTAGGCAATCTAGGCTTCCAGCACTTTACTGAGTAGTTAAGTTTTCTTTTAGACATTTTTTTTCTTTCTTTTTCAGTATTATCGTTTTTCTTTCACACACTATCTATATGAGAAGTCCATCCGTTTCATCAACGGATATATATATATATATATATATATATATATATTCACTTAAACGTTATTATTAGTGGATACCCGTACTTGTGTTCGTGCTTCCTTTATTTATTAAAGACTATATTAATTTTCACCTGCGAGCGTGAAATTTACAGACATCTTATTAAGGAAAAATTTGCGCTCTTCAGAGAGAGAGAGAGAGAGAGAGAGAGAGAGAGAGAGAGAGAGAGAGAGAGAGAGAGAGAGAGAGAGAGAGAGAGAGAGAGAGAGAGAGAGAGAGAGAGAGAGAGAGAGAGAGAGAGAGAGAGAGAGAGAGAGAGAGAGAGAGAGAGAGAGAGAGAGAGAGAGAGAGAGAGAGAGAGAGAGAGAGAGAGAGAGAGAGAGAGAGAGAGAGAGAGAGAGAGAGAGAGAGAGAGAGAGAGAGAGAGAGAGAGAGAGAGAGAGAGAGAGAGAGAGAGAGAGAGAGAGAGAGAGAGAGAGAGAGAGAGAGAGAGAGAGAGAGAGAGAGAGAGAGAGAGAGAGAGAGAGAGAGAGAGAGAGAGCCAGCCAGCCAGCCAGCCATTATAACATTAAATGTTTTTATTAGTCTCTTCGTGGCAAAACGGTGTGTCTCACTACTCTGAGCGATGCATGTTCGATTCCTGCACAAGAGCGCAAATTTTACATTAGTAAGAGTACTCGATAAATGTTCTCCTTGATATACAAAGAATTAATTAGCAATGTTAATGTGATTAATGGTGAAATCAGTTCGCTAACATGACTTAATGAGGCATTATGTTACTATCAGTTCCTTGAATAACATGATCCTTATATTAGAATTGTTGTCAGATGGAATTGACGGGCCAAGTACTTTCGACAATTTCATTATGACAATTTTAAATTGTCGAAAGTACTTCGCGCCGGAAGTTCCAATAAGAACTTTTCAAAGTGTTTGGATATCAATCTGGCGACAATGAAGAGGATTTGGCAAGAGTTGCATGATATACCTAGTAATCACCGTGATGTTTGAAGTGATCACTAATGGTGGCGACGTTGTGCCTCCATTTATCTCTCCACAGAGGCTCAGACTCGACACGGAAGCCTACAGCATGTGCCTAGAAGAGGTGGTGCTGCTGTGGGTCAAGAGGGTGGCTATGTTTGGCAGCAGGTCTCTGCATCATACCACATAACCAGGAAAACACAATCATGGCTGTCAGTCAATTTCTGCGACCACATCAGCGCTTACATCTGCCCAGCTAACCCCCTTGATTATTATCAAATATGAACTAAAAGTAAGGATTATGATAGCATTCACCAACTTAAACAAGGCGACATCCCAGGAGATTTTTAGTAGATTCCGAAATCGTCTGGAGGCCTTAGTTGTTGCCAATGGGGATTTATTGAATAATGTTACTCTTATTTTGTTTTTCATTTTTGTGTAATTTATACAAAGTGTATCAAAAATACGTTTACGAACTTTGAGAGTGGAACCTTTCAAATACTCCCACAATAATGTTATTTTTAAGCATTTCACCCAAAGCAAGGCGGGAGTGCCACTAGAAGGTGAGGGGTTGCAGAGAGTGATAGTAAGATTAAAGAGGGATGTTCGAGGAAATGATATAGAGGAAGACGGGGATCAAGATCAAGGAATCAGATGTCGATTGACATTACATTTGAATATTTGAAGATTGTAGTTATCAGGGAAGCAATTAAGAGGAAGGGAGTTCCACTGTCAGGAAGTGCGAGATAAGAAGCTGTTGGAGTAGAAGAGACAGCTACATTTAACGGTTTCAACAGTAAAACGATGGGACCGATATGCCTCCCTCGCAGGATGCTTAAATTCATGCAGATTGGAAACCAGTTAAAGTAGCTCGTCATAGCATTTGCCATGGAAATACTTGTAAAAAAGACAGAGGGAAAGCCACAGCCCGTATGTGAGAAAATGACTGTAGACGAGATGCCAGATCAGGACATGTCATATTGCATATCCGCCTCTGGATTTTAAACGTATATACCTTAGTTTTATTGATTTTACGCCGTTCAGGGATGAGTAACTTACCTTGTGCTACTGAAGGGAAATATTACCATCATTATTTACAGTGGTACTAATTTTCAAATCATTGCTGTCATTGTCACAGCATTTATCTCTTTGTGTCCTCCGACATTCTTCCTCCTCTGTCCATCCGCTTAAAATTCACGAAATTTTTAACTGAATTTATTCTTTAACATCAATTAAACTGAGCCCGTGTCTGTAGTACCAGACACAGGGATTGAACTATGCCACCAAATAGACGAACCGGCGTTTAATTCTCTTTGACATGAACATATTAAAACTCAGTTGAAACACCGTTAATTAATAACTGAACACTATTGAAAAAATGTTGACATCTAGATATGGATAGAGGAACAAGAAGGATACATTTGTAGATTAAATAAAATCAAAATTCATTAAGTTTACCTGAATAGAAAAATTCATGACAAATGACAGAGTGAACAGCTCCACGACCAAATGGGTTTGATAATAACATCATGTGATGAGCCCGACTTTAAATAATATAACTATTTTGTTTCTTTCTTATTTATAAATTATTTAATACGATGGCCTGTTTCAGAAAAATGTATTTCTGTGTCACGCATTCTATTACTACAATGCATGATTTGCATGTATTCTATACGTAAATAACATCTTAGGCTACATTTTTGTCTCCTAACTATGTATTCTTACGTTTGCGCGTGTTTTTAAAAATCACTAGGACAACGGAATGCAGATCTTATTACAGTTACAATAGCATAATTTTCATTGTAATTTACTCCCTGAAGATCATCTTAGAAAAGGTCAAAAGTACATCGGTTAAAAAACAAAAATCTACGATGACTTCCTAGATGAATTTCATCTTTACATCAAAAGACTGATTAGCGAACTGGAAAGGAGCAGTATAGAAATAAATAGACATAATATGTTTATATTATTCAACGAAACATGTTTAAATGAAGATATACTGCCTTTATATATATATATATATATATATATATATATATATATATATATATATATATATATATATATATATATATATATATATATATCAAATAAGTGGTGCAGTTCAATTTATATTACATGAATCTTCTATACAAAAGATTCAAATCTAATCTTTCGTGTCCCGTTATTACCTGGATGTACTAAAAAAAAACAAATGAATTTCCATGCTTGATGATGTCTGTATGAAGAGATGAAAGTACTAACAAAAAAAGACCTTATACAACTTGAATTTATTAAAAACAGGGATCATAACATTCATCGAGAGGTTT
Organism: Acanthosepion esculentum; assembly: GCA_964036315.1. Lineage (NCBI taxonomy): Eukaryota > Metazoa > Mollusca > Cephalopoda > Sepiida > Sepiidae > Acanthosepion > Acanthosepion esculentum. Next base: position 13,936,262 of record OZ038475.1, read on the forward strand.
AATGTAATTTTAATAAATTTGTTTGCGTTCTGTCATCCACTTGTCTAAGCCCGCTAAGTATGTCATGCATTGTTTTCCATTGTCTCTCTTTCCTTCTATTCAACCCGTGAGTATCAGATTCTCCAGGCCCTTCTTCCTCATTATGTGTCCCGGAAACTTCAGCTGCCGCTTCCTGGTGTTAAGCTTAAGACACCTCCTTGTTTGCATCCTCTCTAAGACCTCATCCTTGTTCACACGCTCGGTTCATGATATTCTCAGCATCCTTCTGTAGAACAGCATATCCGTAGCCTCGATTGTCTTCTTCATCTTTAAGGAAATTTTCCAACATTCGCTGCCATAAAGAAGGACAGAAGGGACGTAACAGCTCAGTATTCTATTCTTTATTACCAAAGAATTCCTCCTGTCTTGCAATACGCTGCCCAACTTTTGGAATGCGTCCTTAGCCATCCCAATACGTCTACGGATCTCACTGTATACAGTAGAACACTCAAAAAATCTAACTAGATAATAGAAACTTCCTACAATGAATACCCAGTTGAAAATCAGATTTTACTGGAAATGTTTGCAAATAATAATAGATAACATTGATATAAAAATTCACGATATATTGATAAGTATAAGATATTTGGCGAATAATCCACTGTTTAGCAGTGATATTAATAGAATTTCCCTCGGAAATATTTACTGTCTAAATTTCACTGATTGATATTCATCAGGACATTATGTACATTGATTAAAAAAGAAACGAGTTTATTGGTTTTCACAAGTAAATGGTTATGAAAAAACAAAAAACAAATGATAGCTGACTGTCTCATTAAATCACTTATTAAATCACGATGACAAAATTTACTCACTAAAACATATGCAAATTCAAAATTATGTTAATGCCGAAACTTTATTAAATGACTAACCTAGTGAATTGGCTGATTGCCGCTTCTATATATTTTAGTTGTCCCTCTACAGAAAACAGGAACGCTCGAGATTATTCTAGATTTCTATGATATTTTGAGCTTGATTGACTATTATTAAAATGGGTTAAAAATGACAAAATTAAAAATATTTTAAGGTGTTATATTTAAAGGTATACAAAACAACAGGTAAAATACATAGATAAAACCTAGTTGCATAATCTGCCTTATGTAAAAGGACTTAGCGAGTATTGAGAAAAAAAAAATTATAATACGATGAAAGAGGAGGGAAGTCGAGCAAAATCAGGAACTGTCAGAGGAATACCGAGAAAAAAAAGCATGTTCCGCGCACCCAAATTACATATAACTGTCAAATCTAATTCAAGAGACAAAAAGTTTAAATTTATTCAGCTGTATTGTTATTAAATTTATATAAAAATAATGAAATCGAGAAAATTGAAAGCATATACTGATATCTCCTGAGGTGTACATCGAACAATTATACAAAGGTTCGTCTATAAAACTTCGGAATCTGCTACAGAGGTACAGCTAAGAAAGAGGGCTGGATGCAATATTAACTAGGACAGATCCTCAATATTTTTCAATTAATTTCCGGTGAACGATCACAACAAAAGTTTTCAGCGTTCTCATGCAATCATCCTATATTGATGTAACGACTGCAGCTTTTCTTGTCTAAATGCTTTAAATCTTACATTCAATTTTATAATTATATATAAAGTATGAAAAAGAAGAATATATTTAATGCGTATATAAGAAGCCGATAATACTTTTATCGCGTGAACAAATATAGCGAATATGAAATCAATATTTTAAAATTTGAATATTTCTGATTTAATCTTAACGGCTCAGAATGCTTTAATAACTTTCCAAATTACTTTATCATATGAACGTTTTCATTCTACATGAACATTCTTCAAACACCTCTGATTAAATTGGAAAAGAAACAAAAGCATAACCACGACAGGCTTATATCTTTATTAAGTCAAAGACAGATAGAGATCGGCATGAAGATTAGCGCTTAAAACAGTAATTTGATGATTTAAACATTAAGTCTTTGATCAACAAAGAACGCATGGATAAAAGCGTTGGCTGAATCCAGTGGCAAGTCTGTTTCTTTGTATTTTTTTGGGGGGGAGGGGGGGAGTTTTAAAAAATTAAAGGAAAAAAAACAAAAAGATTGTTAAACGAAAATTTTCCCAAGTCTTTAACAGCACATGCTTCAATATATATATACATATACAGTTTAACCCGGATATAAGAGAGTTGTCGGGGCCGGGTAAGTCTCTTATATCCGGGTTTCTCTTATATCCGGGTTTGGTCTATTATATATACATTAACACAAGCTCTAATTTGGGACCAAAGAACATCTCTCTTATATCCGAGTCTCTTATATCCGGGTTACACTGTATATATATATATATATATATATATATATATATATATAAAATCTTATAAATATAAGTATACTCGTCCGTAAAAAAACTTGTAACCAATACTCAAGGAAAAATAAGGAATAAAAAAAGAAAGAACTAAGAACATATAATTGAGGCGAAAACAATCGACCAGAATCCAATAGTTTTGTTACAATAAATAAAGTAAATATTAAACAAATTAGCAAATTATTATGACCAAAATAGTAGACTATAAAAAATCAAACCAAAAATCGGACGAAAAAAATAGCTAATCGTTATATAACGATAAAAAAAATGAATAAAAATAAAAATAAAAAACAATATACTACGTTACTTAAAAATTGAAAACCAAAAAGAAAAAATATACAGTATAACAAATAATAACAATTAAAATAAATTGATCTAAAAACATCCAAATATATAAATAAACTAACAATCGATACCGATAAACTAGCCGTTAGAAAAACAAATAAAGATAATCAATCCAAATAAATACATGAAGTAATAAACAAATTAAAACTGTTCCCGCCAAAATAATAGTTAGAACAAATCTACAACGATCAACCCCCAAATTGAACAAATAGCTTTAATTATCAACCCAAACAAAAACTAAACTATTAAATAAGCTATATAAACAAATTTTTACTACGTTAATAAAAACACCGATCAAAATATAAATAAATATATGAAATAGGAAATAAAATAAAAAATAAAAATAAATAAAAACACGCAAAATAATTTAACCCAAATAAATAATTAAACAAATAAACGTCTTCCGATAAAATAACCGCCAAAATAGTCTACCCACAATGCACCACTGATCCGTATATATAAATATCCGAGAAGAATAACAGCACTCGTGGCCTGACGATTGCATATAGCATGAAACAGACTGTCGCCTCTAAGTGTTGACTTCTATGTTCACTTTATATATATATATATATATATATATATATATATATATATATATATATAAAGAGACACCATATTGTGAGTTCAATACCTGGCAAAAGCTGAGGTGAACAAAAATTTGTAGAGCTGAGTTAGAAGGGAGATAACACCCAAATTAAGCAATTTAAACCCTGGTCGGTACCTGGATAGGTAACACGTGAAACTAAAACAATCTATCCAGGATTCAGCTCGAAATTTCAATCACCTGAAGAAGGCTGGAACCTACCACGGTGAAACGTCGTCAATACGACAAGTCCGAATAATGTAAATAGTGTAATGAAGATGAAGATGAGCTGAATTCTCAGTGAAGCATAAAACTGTCAGTTACCATGTAGTGTTGCTCCGATCTTCAGAATATCTAACCGGCTTCCGGCCATATCAAGTTGAACAACCGATTTCCTTACAGTATCTGTCTATATTTCTGAGATGATGTATCATATACACTATTTACATTATTCGGAATATCGTCCTCATATTTGTTGCCATATTTCAGGTTTCAGTTCGACATTCCAAACACCTGAAGAAAGCCGGAGCGTACAACAGCCGAAACGTTGTGATAAATATGGCAACAAAGATGAGGACGATAGTCCGAATAATGTAAATAGTGCGATTTCCTTACGATCACCGAAGTTAAGCAACTTCGACCCTGGTCGGTACCTGGATGGGTGACCACTAGGGAATACCAGGATCTGCAAGATAAAATATGTGCGTGATTTAATGGATCGAAATTGTTAATCTGAGACCCGGGTTCCAATTCCAGTTGGGTTCTTTATATTCATTTACGAACAAATTTCCCTGGGAGAGGTATGAATTCACCTGTTCTCCCTCCAGCTATGGGTAAATTAGTAAGACATGTATCATTAAAACCATTATTATTTAAACTGTTTAGAATTCGATATTAAATGACCAACAAAGGCGTCGATATGCCGTAAAAGATACATAACCAAACAATAACTATCTATATCTATAAACAACCAAACAACAATATATATGTATATCTATTTATATCTATAGATAACCAAACAACAATATCTATCTATATCTATATCCTGATATGTGAAGGATATAGAGAAAAGAAACAAGAATCAATTCAATGGATGCTTAATATCAGTCTAACACCTCAATTTCACTTGCTCTGAAAATCTAAGTGAGACGTGAAACTGTTCACCATGCTGTGTTATTACGATATATATATATATATATATATATATATATATATATATATATATATATATAATATGTATGTATGTA
>OZ038475.1:13945804-13960804 GCA_964036315.1 Acanthosepion esculentum
AGGGACTCGTTAGCAGAGCGCGTCCACGACCGAGAATCGAACCCGGATCGTTACGATACAATGCAAGCATCATACCATTGGGCCAGCGGTGAAGAAGAGGAAACTTAGTAATTAGACACAATATGTCGCAGCTATTCCTATTTCTGGTGGGGATCTTCATCCAAGCATACACAGCCCACAGGACAGAACCCAAGAGCAACAACTTCCCTGACCAAGCCGCTCACTCCAGACCATTAGATGCTGGATCTAACATAGGTATATATAAGTGTTTAGTACCTTTTATATAACTGAATAGTAATTTAGGGGATTATATATATATATATATATATATATATATATATATATATATATATATATATATATATATATATATATATATATATATATATATATATATATATATATATATATATATATATCCCTGTGTATGAGCATATGTGTGTGTGTGTGTGCGTGCGCATATATCTTAGATAGTTTCTTGACGCATGCACATTAGTTAACTTGAAAAAAAATCAGGATTAATTATAAGCATTGGAGACATTTTGGGGCCACGTTGTAGCATTTAATTTTCGGCTCTGAAGATAACGAGTAAAATAAATTTAAATGTTGAAGTGTTTTCAATATGTTCTCGTCTTTTACCTTTGCTGTTCTTTTTATGCTTCGTAAGGTGATTACTTTGCACAAAATTGCATGCGTCAACGCCTGGGTGTGGCTCTTTCTCTTGGCCGACTTTCTAAATGGGATTCGTGCATATACGCACTGCTTTACCGTACAACAGGAATCAACAATTGCTCAACACTTACGACCTCCTTAACAAACGCATACAAAATTTATTTTCAGGTATACAGAGACGTTTTTCTTTGCACAATCAAAATGTTCACGATCATGAATTTCTTAACCGACAAAGTCTGTTAGGTCACTATGTATACGTTTATTCAATGCAAGGTAATTTTTGTCTCAACTTCTGGGAACAATATATATATATAATATGATATCATGATGGCTAGACATTTTATCTCATGCTGATACAGTGAGATCAGCCTTTACATACTGCCTCTTCATATATAAAATTTTGAGAATTTTTATATTGCAGTTCAGTCTTTACAAGGATCGACAGTCACTCAAAGTAGAGTACAAATTTTAAAATAGTTATGATGAATGAAGTCTATGATATGAACGTAACAGAAGGAGGGAGGAAGCTCAGATTATGAGGATAAGGAGGATAGATATCTATTGAACTTTGACTTAAAGAAGTTAAGATTGTACTGCATAGGGAATCATCAATATGAGAGTCTGTAATGTAGCAGATATTGGGTAAAAGCTGTCTGAGGGAAATTTTCAACTAACTATTCAAATATGTAGGAAATCATATATATATATATATATATATATATATATGTGTGTGTGTGTGTGAGAGAGAGTGAGAGAGAGAGAAAGAAAGAGAGAGAGAGACTTTGAGAGGGGTTGCGTACGTACGATATATAGTACGATCCGAAAGAAAAGTGTAGATAATCAGATTAGACAAAGGGAAACTGCTATAAACGACGCATTTCGCCGAGAACGCCTGTTGATATATATATATATATATATATATATATATATATATATATATATATATATATATATATATATATATATATATATATATTATAACTAAACAAACACGTAGATAAACATTTGGCGGTTTCTGGTCGTCGGACCTGATAAAATAATTTTTCTTTCGGATCATATTATATATCGTACATACACAAATTCTCTCACAGTCTCTCTCTCTCTTTCTCTCTCTCTCTCTCACACACACACACACACACACACACACATATATATATATATATATATATATATATATATATATATATATATATATATATATATATATATGATTTGCTACATATTTGAATAGTAAGTTGAAAAAAATTTCCCTGAGATAACTTTTACCCAATTTATGCTACATTACAGATTCCCGGATTGATGATTCCCTATGCAGTACAATCTTAACTTCTTTAAGTCAAAGGACAATATATATCTATCCTCCTTATCCTCATAATCTCCGCTTCCCCCTCCTTCTGTTACGTTCATATCAGAGACCTCATTCATCATAACTCTTTTAAAATTTGTACTCTACTTTGAGTGACTTGTCGTCGTCATCCGTCCGTCTCGAGAGACGATGGAGTAGCGCAGTGCGCTACGAGCCTGGCCGGGATATATGGAGAATTGAGCTGCCTGGACATCTAGTTCCTCATCTCGGCCTTGCTAGCAGAGTCCAAAGGAGAGGATAAACCAATACAGTTTGGTACCAACGCGACACCAAGAGTTGCCGGAATGTAGCACAAAGTGCCGTCCATCCGCCTTCGGGTCTCCACTCCGGGTTTGAATTCAGAGTTGTCCTTCTCCTAGACCAGTTGTCATCCAAGGCTATAGAACCCAGTCTGTCCTGCTATTTACCCATAGCTGGAGGGAGAAGAAGAGGATTCACACCTTTCCCAAGGGTATTAGCACGTAAGTGAATGTAATAGATTCGACTGGAATTTGAACTCGGCTCTCCGATTCCTCAATCGAAGCCGATATCCATTACTCCACTGTGCCTCCTCGAGCCTTGTAAAGACTGAAATTCAATATAAAAAGTCTCAAAATATGGAGAGGCAGCATGTGAAGACTGGTGTCACAGTATCAGAATGATATAAAACTTCTAGACATCAATATATGATAATATTTTTTTTTATTTTGTACTTTTTTATGTAAAAAAATAATATTGTTTGTTTGAGGTTGGAATTTATGGCCATTCTGTCTGGTTAAAATAATTTTTTTGTTTGATTTCATATTTTATTTTCCTTTCAAAAGAAAAGAAATATAATAAAAGAATTTAGACAAAAAATCGAGCATCAAAGAGGTTTTACACGTTCCTAAGCAGTCAATTTTGGATTTTGATCGTTACCAGTTTGGGAGAAAATTCATCCTTTTCACGATGAAACAAGCAAGGACATTGCAATCTACCCTTACACGTCCCCACTGTTTTCCCTGCTTACTCTTTAAGTTCCTCACCCGCCGACACTGGTGATTCAGTGGCATGTTGATTAGATACTTGTCAGAGAATTATTATTTCACATATTCGATTGTATTGCCAGCCATCTCAAAAGAGGGAAGAGGCTGATGTGTCCAGAAATGAATAAAAAACTGACCCAAGGCATTTTTCTGGTCGACGAGCCACAAAGATGTAAAAAGAAACGAATTAATTTCGTTCAATGCAAATTTTTTCATCAATAGAACAAGGAAGAACTGCGCGATCATCTTTGTCTCTGAAAACAAATAACATTAGCTGAAGTCAGCCTCTATTTTGAAAGCATATTTAAGGCATCGTAAAAAGGAACAGGGTTTTAATAACAGCGTGTTCTTTAAAAAAATAAAGTAGGCAGTTTTTAGCGAATGAATAAAAACGTAGTGCCATTATGTTCGTATTGACACATCCAAAGAAAGAATGATGATCCCTATGCATTCTAATTATGTTTTATTTCGAATAAATAATTTTTATAGCATCGAAATTCATATTGGTACAATTTATAGCACCAGTGTTGTAATTTACAAGATGTTTTATTAGAATATACGAATGAAAAACCAAGAACATTTGTCTGAAATCAACGTTGTGTGCATTGGCTTTCTCAATTATACTCTATGTCTCCGAATTTTGAATATTAAGAGCAGAATATGCTTTTAGTCGGTATCACCCCTGCAAGGCAGTAAAGCCACTAAGACATGAGGGGTTACAGAGTGTGGAAGAATTAGAAACAGGAACATTAATAATGAAGGGTAAGAGGAAGGAGTAATCAGAAGGAAAGTAGATAGCGATTGACATTTCATTTAAATATTTGCAGATTAATGTTAACTAGAAAGCATGGAACCAGAAAGGAGTTCCCAAGCTAGAAGTGCGAGGAAAGGAACTGTTAGCTTGGAATTTACGGTAATATCTGGACAGCTTAACTAAAGTGATGAAATCTTGACCAGTACTGCGCTTAGATTAAAGAAGACTAGACACCTTAGCGAAGAGATCATCCAAACAATTACCATGAAAGTATTTATGAAAAAGACATGGAGGCGGTGGGAAGCCGAGCCGCAGATTATGACCGACAATATTGCTGATTCTTCTTTGGATTTTATCAAAGAACTCAAAGTAAATAGCAAGGGCAGCGGACCATATGTGGCAGCATTATTCTAAGCATGAAAGAATGGTAGAGTTATAGATATGGAAGATAGATTTCGGGGAGAAATATTGTGTCGTAGGACACAGTGAACCAACTTTCTTAGCATTTAACGAGCAATGGATGCAATATAATCTTTCAACTTCATGTTAACTGAGGACGTTGGTCCGATAAGGAACATCAAGAACTGTAAAGAATACAAGCATTAGAGATGAAATCCCACGGAAAAATCTAAGTTGTTGCACTATGAAACATTATCAAATAAGAAACAGAGCGTTTATACGACCTCTTATCCACCGTCAAGGAGAGAAAGTCTGAATAGCATGGACACGTCACGAGGGCCAACAATCTTTTCACTGGCATCCTACATCGTACCACCTTTGGCAACAGAAGAGGGGTAGACAGATGTTTTCCAACGTCACTGAGTGGACTAGTACTTACGGCCACGTCCCGTTATACAATCAGCGATGTTAAACAACGTCAAACCTGGTCAGTATATAGATGGGTGACCCCTTGGAGATACCAGGTGCTGCAAACTTGATTGAGCGAGTGGTGTAAAGGATAACGGCTCGAAATTGTTAATCGGAGAGCCGAGTTCCAGTTGGGTTCGTTACATTCATTTACGAGCAAATACTCTTGGGAATGGTATGAATCCACCTTCCCCCAGATATGGGTTAATTAGTAGAAGAAGCTGGTCAGGTACTCACCTGGTTATGGTATAATGATGAAGATATGATGATGATTGATTGTATATTGCATGACAGTGATGAAGGCCGCATAACAGTCGTTGCCTGTGTGATGTTAAAACGTTCAGGAAAGAGAACATTGAATCCATATATAACTGTTCTGGAGGAGCGACACCTCCATCCAAGGATAGATTCGACATCATTGCATCTGGAAAATGACATTTCGGTAGTCATCAAACCCTCATGGACATACTGATAAGCTGAAGAATTTTCCGATTCCTCCATACAAGGCTTTTAGCCTCAATATTCAATGGGGTTTTAGAAAAAAAAGTATCTCTCTTCTGATGCAGAGAATAGAAAATAGATTATATTCATTACTTTACATTTTTTGTTCATTGATGTTTCAATGTACGTATAAGATAGCGTTACATTCGCTTTGATTTTTGTCTAGAACTTTGTTATTATCGGTTCATATCGAACACTTGATACAGTTCGATACCAATGAAATTGACACAACGTTAGAATCTGATTTAGTCAATAGGATAACTTGGCGACACATTAAACATCGTCGCAAAATCTACATTATATGTCAGCATAACCCCAATTAATTTTTTCTTGCCATCGTTAGAATATGAATGCCTCTGGTTATATTTGTTATGATAAAAACAAAAATTGCTCAATAACAAAAACAGAAAAGCAGAAGTCGTAAAATGTACCTGCTGTACTGAGAATACCATGGTCGAAACTTGTGATAAAGGAAGGTCTAAGAAAAATTGGAAAAAAATATCTTAGTTATATATATATATATATATATATATATATATATATATATACTGACGTATAGGTCGCATTAATAGATAGGTCGCACCCTTAGTTTGGGGTTGTCAAAGTGGGTATATGCGGTTGATTCGCAGATAAGTCGCGCTTTAATCTGTTGAGTTACATGGCCCCTTTTTTAAACGTAAATATAACTAATAATTGTTAATTATTTTCAAATATTCACCTTCATTTCAAAACTTTGCTTACATATACTAATACATAAGAAAGTAATCGCGTTGTATTTATTTCTCGAGTACAATACCGGTAATCGTTTCGGTCCTAAAATCACCGTTCTGGGTATGACAATAAACTACATCCGCGTCCTGGGTATGATGATAAACTACATCCGCGTCCTGGGTATGAAGACAAACTACATCCACGACCTGGGTAAGACGATAAACTACATCCGCGTCCTGGGTAAGACGGTAAACTACGTCCAACAGCACCCACAAACCGAGGTCTCGTCCTGGGTATGACGATAAACTACATCCGCTTCCTGGGCATGACGATAAACTCCGTCCAACAGCAAGGCCTCTGATAATACGTTTTTGAAAAAAAATAATGTTATCAGCTGTACGTTTTTAAAAATACTACCAGTTATACATTTTTTTTTGAAAGAATAGTGTTGCCGGCTATACGTTTTTTGAAAAATAATATTACCAGCTATACGTTTTTGAGGAAACAAATATTAACCGAAATAGATTTTTGACAAAACAAAAGTATTACCGGAATAAAAAAAAAGTTGTCGGCATTAAATGACCCATTGAGGTTGATGTGCCGTAAAAGAACACAAACCTAAAATGTTAGTCTTTCGTCAGATAATAAATGATAATTCTTAGCAGTGCAGATCGATCACTTTCATTCTATGTGTAACGCGGTACTGTTGAAAGAGGCTATTGCTATAAAGTCGAAATGTCGGTAAAAATTTATTTTCTTCCTTACTGTCGCTTATGCTAGAGTCCAGAGTACTCGCCTGGACTATTGATACGCGACTGTCTACTTCAGATTCTCTATGATGTCGAGTGGATAGGTCGCACCCTTGATTTTCATCGAAATTTTGGTGAAAAAAAGTTCGATCTATTCTCGGTAATCAGAAAAGCAGCAGTCAACATTTCTGCGACACATGATAAGAAAAGAGTATTTGAAAATCTTTACACTAATAGTGTATATTGATTTGTTTGGGGTTTTATGGCATATAAACCACTATGGGTTATTTAATGCCAGATCCAGTATTTACTAGATATATCAAAAACGTATAGTTGGCAACATCATTGTTTCAAAAACGTATAGCTGGCAACATCATTGTTTCAAAAACGTATAGCTGGCAACATCATTGTTTCAAAAACGTATAGCTGGCAACTGTTTCAAAAACGTATAGCTGGCAACTGTTTCAAAAACGTATAGCTGGCAACTGTTTCAAAAACGTATAGCTGGCAACATCATTGTTTCAAAAAAATGTATCCCTGGCAACATCATTGTTTCAAAAACGTATAGCTGGCAACATCATTGTTTCAAAAACGTATAGCTGGCAACATCATTGTTTCAAAAGCGTATAGCTGGCAACATCATTGTTTCAAAAGCGTATAGCTGGCAACATCATCGTTTCAAAAAACGTATAGCTGGAAACATCATCGTTTCAAAAAACGTATAGCGGGAAAAATCATTGTTTCCCATCACATTTTAGGGGTAAGAATTAGTATATTTAGTGCAGGGTTTAGGAGGGAAAGTTACTTGTAAGTTGTAGTTGTTTTGGGATGGTTAGATGTGATGGGGCATGACATGACCAGCCGATTGATCGGATCGACGGCCTTTTGGATGGACGTAGTTTATCGTCATACCCAGGACGCGGATGTAGTTTATCGTCATACCCAGGATGCGGACACACCTTGGGATTTCACTATTTTCCCATAGCTGGGACCCTAACAGGTGCTAGTACCCCGGGTCAGGGTGGACCTGGGAACATCAGCAATTAAGAGTTGGTTCCACGCTTCTCAAAACCTCCTGATCTGAAGCCTTGCTGGTCGACGCGGATGTAGTTTATCGTCATACCCAGGACGAGTTCTCGGTTTGGGGGTGCTGTTGGATGTAGTTTATCGTCTTACCCAGGACTCGGATGCAGTTTAACGTCATACCCAGGACGCGTGTATATTGAAGGAAACAGAGAAGAACATCAAAGAACCTAAAGAGCCAAATTGATGACCGAAAAGGAACTAGGAGGGTTAATAAGGAGACAAATATGGGTTATAGCTGCAAAGGTTAAGAACTATTTTTGAGAGCCATAAAATGACCATATCCTGAAGGGACAGGGCACTTAAAACAAGAACAATGAAATAGTCTCTCACTGAATTTTGTATTTATAGATTTTATTAAATCTTTAAGGTACAGTTTTGGTAAATAGTTGAAACAATATAAAATAATGCATAACTACTGTTTTCAATAAAAATCTTTAATCGATAGTTAATTTATAAACTCTTAAAGTTACTGATACAGAAGTGATGAATTTTTAAATCAACAATATTAATGCATTGAGTGCATATGCATGTTTTTTATGAACAAGTTATGCATTCGTTCGTGTATTGCTGGCTTGTAAGGCTTTAGCGCTAAAGCTTAGCTTCAAGCTAAGCTTATGTCTGTGTGATTTCTCAGAAAGGCTCTTGATTTTCTTCCGTTTCAATACTCAGTTCGAAACCCAAAGGTAATGTGCATGTGTTCCTTAGCGAAAACAGAAAGAGCAAGGGCAAGAAGGATTTCCGAATTACCTCCGCTTCGTTCTAACTTCATCAATATCAGTGAGATTTTAAAGTCAACCAGTGACAGATGCTGCAAAACCTAATTTCAATTGGCAAGCCACGAGCGGGGAAAGAAGATTAAGTTTTCAAAGCCTCTCTTGTTTGTAGAGTGGTGTACAGAATACAAGAATTTAAAAAAAAATGGATCTTCATCTTCCGTGGAATCAATTACCATAAAGATTGGTGATTTTTTTCCAAATGTGCAATAATACGAAGTTGTCGCTGCCAAAAGCACAGTTACTAACCGGACATTTGCAAATAAAAACAAAGTACTGATAAATCATTAAGAATCAGGAGTTAATTCTTAAACTGTATTTATACAGTAGAATACCTCATATCCGGAATCCCTGATATCCGGAGTGCCTCTTGTCCGGAATCCCTCGTGTCCGGAATCCCTCGTGTCCGGAATCCCTCGTATCCGGAATCCCTCATATCCGGAGTGCCTCTTGTCCGGAATCCCTCATATCCGGAATCCCTCATATCCGGAGTGCCTCATGTCCGAATTCCCTCATGTCCGGAATCCCTCATATCCGGAATCCTTCATATTCGGAGTGTCTCATGTCCGGAATCCTTCATATCCGGAATCCCTCATATCCGGAGTGCCTCATGTCCGAATTCCCTCATGTCCGGAAACCCTCATATCCGGAATCCCTCATATCCGGAGTGTCTCATATCCGGAATCCTGCATATCCTTACATGATTTTGATGTGTATTTGAACTATTTGGGTAATATGTAACTGATTTAAAAATTTGTTTTTCAGGGTATTTACTTTGGATACTTACCTATGCTTATTTCACCCTAAATTACTTGTATTGGTGCAAGAGATGATAGGAATAAAGGAAAGGATGACAACGAGACACATCTGCAACAAGATAGCGACGAGATGCATGATTGTGATGAAACCTAGAATGAAATTGAAAAAGCTATTCAAAAGGTGGCCAGTTTATGGAAAGAAAGTCATCACTCAGCTATGAAGATTGCAATAACACACACAGTTAACAAGTGTCTTTCGTTTAAAGAAATTTCAAAAACAAAAGAAATATATATATGCAACCTTGGATTCTTTATATGGATGTGTTTGTGTGAATTAAAATGCGTACAACTTTATGTATTTGTGTTTATGTGTATGAGAGTATCATTCCAAACAAACGCAGAAGTAAATTCCCCCTCCCACCACCAAACATAGTCAAACAAGCATAAATAGATGTTATTTCAAAAAAAATAAACCAGTTTGTCTGATGATCGCAAAAGCGTGAAATCCAGGGTCACAAACTCATATACATAGTACTGAATATCTTGGCACTATCACTGATATTGAGCGCTTTCCCCTAAGTACTGCGCATGAAATAATATAAATACATACATATATATACATATATATATATGAAGAAATATAGTCTTAAAGTGTGCTATATTTATGGGATAAAGTGTTCAATATCAGAGATATAGCGTGTGTAAATATAAAAGTGAACATAGAAGTCAACACTTAGAGGCGACAGTCTGTTTCATGCTAGATGAAATCGTCAGCCAAGGTTCGTCTAGCATGAAACAGACTGTCGCCTCTAAGTGTTGACTTGTATGTTCACTTTTATATTTATACATATATATATATATATATATATATATATATATATATATGTGTGTGTGTGTGTGTGTGTGTGTGTGTGTGTGTGTGTGTGTGTGTGTGTGTGTGACAGAGAGAGTGTATATTGCCTTTGCATTCGCCCAAAGGATTCAACTTCATATACATAGAGCATTCTGATGATGATGTAATATAATCAGACAGTTATGGTTCGATGAGCACTTATAAAACTAACAGTGACTCGGTGGAGTTGATATATATATATACATACATATATATATATATATATATATATATATATATATATATATATATATATATATATATACATTTTAATTTTTACAAGTTGATGATATTGGTAATAATGATTATTTCCTTAAAGAGTCGTGAGGAGGGCAGTGAAATTTCGGCAGGTTTTCCATCACTTGCATGAAGATGCAAATGAAGACTATATAGGAAAACTATTAGATGTTACATTTATTTAATATATATTTTTTAACTATTATTATTTTTATTAATAATAATTCTCTACCAATTATTTAAACATGGATTGGATATAGCAAGTAAACCTCTGACTGTATTTGAACTCAAATCCCTTTATCCATATAAGATATTCTTACCATAACGGAACATTACCAATTAGATTACAAAGACTTTACTGACAGGACACTGTCAAAATAGCCATATAGTTAAATTCTGTTATGCACACTCTACTCTGCTCAATGTTACTGGTTTGATATACTGCCAGGATTAGCAGTAATGGTATTCAAATTTCTTCCGGAATATTGTCAGTCATTAATTTATCATTTTTATTTCCGACGATTTCTTTTGGTCATAAGATGAAAGAAATACTAATAAAAAATGAATAGTGGTAACAGTGATTTATCTGAGAAATTCAGACATCTTAAGACTATTGTTTTACGTGCTGAAGCACTAGAAATAAAATGAAAGCAATATTAATGAAAAATTAATAGGAGTGACAATGTTTCAGTTGCGAAACTTTCAAAAATATTGAACATATATGAAAGCAAAAAATAAATTTGATTTTCTCTATTTCCTTCCCATCAATTCTATTTTAAGTTCACCTACAGGTTCAAAATGGGGAATCAAAATAATTATATTCAGTTTAAAGTGAGAAAAATAAGGTTTAACTTCACATTTGAATTGCTTCTTGGTTTCTGAAGGAAAATAGAAAATCTTCTAACAGCTTTTAATCACTTATTTGCATTTGAATTATTTACCTTTGTAGATTCCAATTTAAAGCAGATTGATATTACAAATTTCATTTCTAATCCCTTGAATAATAACAATTCTAAAATTATACAGATGTATATACATATTTTATGTTCAGTTTCTCTTCAGTACATGGCTCTCCACAATTTCCTACCATTCGTAGCTCTAAGTTATGTTTGCCTTCTTAATGTCCCTGACAGCCTTTTCTAGCATCCGTTATTATAAACTTGCTAAGTAGGTTGCCCGTGTTTCACGCTGCTCTTCTTTGCTGTCAGTATAATTTCTCTAAAATAACCTTCCTCGTCATATATCTGCGTATGATTCTACATAAAGATATCATCTTTGTCCGCGTTTTTCTTAAAACTTCCTCATATGAGCCAGTAACCTTAGCACCCATTTTGCATTGACTCTCTGTTGACTTAAGTCTCTTCATCATCTGTGAAGAAATTGTTCAGTATTAACTCTGATATAGAGGGATTGATTTCAGTGTCATATATTCCGGATTCAAATAATTCGAAGATATATTAAATTTTTATACTTACTTGATTTTGAATGTGTCCAGTTCATAGCACGCATCTTGGGCTGTTCCACCCCGTATATCCTGTCTTCATACAAATGATAGTCAATTCATCGCACTTTACTAACTTTTCTCGGAGTCCTTGTAGTTTCATTTCTGTGCCTGACATAAACACCATGCCATCCGTATATTTTGTTAAGATAAAACCTACCAATAATAAATCCTGCGAAGACTTCTAGTTCTTTTAAGATCCCCTTGTAAATGGAATCTTCAGAGTATTGTGCCTTATTATTCATGTCAGTATTATAGCTATGTTATTACTGTAAAGGATCGTGCCTTATTATCTTTGTTAGAAATGGGTTCCATATACTTCGCTCAATGAAATATGCAGATAGTATATAGTGATTTATTAAGCGTTGCACAGATGTGGCACAAGGCCGAATGTACGGAGCACCCAGTGAAAATCGATCTCACTAGTCGGTTGTAATTGATCTAGCAAGACAAGCTTGCTAATCCTTATACCACGTCGAAATGTCCAAACCATACTCATTCCTGAATAATTTACATAGCTCAGATGTGGTACAAGGTCGAAAGTATGAAGCACCTAGTGTGGAAAGAACTCAATACACAGTCTTTATTGATTTAGCGATACAACCTTGCTAACCATTACACCACATCAAACTGTACAAAATTAAGCGTAGCTTATTTTGTCGCACCGAGTGAGGATCTAACTCACTACTCAGTGAACTGAATAATAAATGAGCTCTAGTTAAGCTTGTTAACCATTACACCATAGCAAGTGTCCCTGAAAATGGAAAATCAACAACTATTTTCAATTTATTAACAGCTGTTTTATGTATTGCTGGTATTAATTCAGAAGAGATCTTATTGCACATGCATGGAACAGACAGACACCCCTGGGATTATCCAGTCAGTAGTGAGGTTCTATTGCGGGAACTTATGTTCTGTGTAACTATTGCAGTTACAGAGAGAGGGAGATTCCTGAAGAAATTAAGAAAGAACACAAAAGATTAAATAGTATTTCAAGCATTATTCAGAGAAAAAATAGTTTGTGAAATTGTGGTACCAATGTTTCATAGTTGGCAAGGAACCATTTAGAAATAATTTAGGTTTAAGAAGTTTGAAAATTCTGAATTGCGTGTGGGCACAATCAAAAGAAATTGATTGGCAGTGGAATAAATTGAAAACCTGAAGATTCCACAGACTGTCCAGAAGGTGCTTTTTCTTTTTGAATACCTTAATGTCTTCGCATCCCGTGCAGGATATTCTGGCAACATATCACGTCATTCATGTCTTTTAGCCGCCCACATGCAGTTTAAATTTGGCCTGATAGAACTTCTAGCTTCTCCTAAAACTAAAATTGATATTGATGACCATTGATGAGACTAGGGAGGATATGATGAGGCAGGTGATCCTGAAAGAGAAATTTTGGAAAATGGAAGGGATGTTCGGTTCAGTATATGAGTTTCCAAAATGTGTATTCAGAATTAAATGAAAACACTATTGCTCTAAGTAGGCAACTTTATCATTAATATTACCGAACATAAATAGCGTGAAGCCTGATCAGTACTTAGATGGGGGGCGTTGGGAATACCAGTAAGTAACCTCCTATAACCCGAAATATGACACGCTTTAAATAAACCATAAAAGGATGATTAAGCTGTAAAAACAGATGCAAAAATTCAACAGTGGAGAGCTGTTAAATATTAAAATGAATGGATACTAACCACTTATGATACCATCGTTTCCACCGATATTGTTTCGCCGGGTAGACTATTGTAGAAAAAAAGTGGTCAGTATTTCTTAATTATAATATATATATATATATATATATATATATATATATATATATATATATATATATATATATATATATATATATTAATGCATGTTTCATTAAATAATATAGACAAGTTTTGTCTATTTATTTTAAGTAAGTTCCTTTCGTATTGTCTGATAAGCTTAATCACATTATCGTTGAAAGACGAAAGGAAAACACCATATTGACACATGTTTGAATGCAATCAAAGCTTTCGGCTTACATAAGCCATTATCAAAGATGATAATTTTAATAAATCAAACAACACATATACGAAACCACAATAATGACCCGCCGTTGCTGTTTGAATAAGCTCAAAGTAAGGACAAACTCTTATTTACGAGCCAAGGAAGTGAAAAACGCGTCGAAGCTCGTGACGTCAAATATGACCAAGCGAGGGTTGTCTATATTATTTAATAAAACATGCATTAATGAAAAATTGCTGCAGAAATTCATATATATATATATATATATATATATATATATATATATATATATATATATATATATATATATATATATATATATATATTAATTTTAATATGTATATATATATATATATATATATATATATATATATATATATATATATATATATATTTTATAATGTTTTTTAAAAATATGATTCCAGCAGCGCGACACAGAAATTACTGTTTCGAAAATGGTCAGCAATGTTCAAGTTTAAATTCAATGTCAAACCTTAACTACTGGGTGGCAGTCTCATCCTCAAGCGATGTTTAGAATAACTATGCTACGGAACGTTTACTCATTTATAGTTTTGTAATGGAGGTGTGATCTAGTGTTTGTTTTTCATTATCAAGGGGTCACTGCTTTGATGGAGGTAGGGGCGTTTGTTATATGTCAAGTTTTTGGAGTCGTGTAACGTTGTTTTTTTTTTGTCTGGCTATAGGAGTTTTAGCAGGGAGTCTGATGAGATTAGCCACTAATCTCATCAGAGTCCCTGCTAAAACTTTAACTGATTAATTTTATAGTTCCAGTAGTATTTAGTGTTTATTTATCTGTTTTTTTTTTGTTGATGATTTGTTGAAAGGGGCTTTAAGATTATGATTGGGTTGTGTTTTTAAACCTATAGATTTAATTGAACTTGTTAATATATTTAAAAAAAAATTTTTTGTCCATTTATAAAATGCTAATTATTTAAAGCGAATATATAGATATAATACGATATAATACCAATTTGTAATTGGTAGGGGTTATTCCAAGGAGGACTTTAATTTATATCCCCAAAAGACAAAGATTTTAGGGAATTCTAAAATTGGCGGATATACATTTGCAATATTGTTTCTTATTTTATATAGGTACAAACATGTGTGTATGCT
>OZ038475.1:13965804-14003304 GCA_964036315.1 Acanthosepion esculentum
AGCATATTTTCATTAATAAGCTTAATTCATCTATTTATATTATTCTACAGTGGTTATATCAGGATAAATTTATGTTATCACGAGTCAGATTGATTAGAAAAACTGTGAATCATTCTGATAATTATATATACATATATAGAGAGATATCTATGAAGAAATATAGTTTTAAGATGTGCTTTATTTATGGGATAAAGTGCTCATATCAGAGATAGAGCGTATGTAAATATAAATATAAAAGTGAACATAGAAGTCAACACTCATAGGCGACAGTCTGTTCCATGCTAGACGCAATCATCAGGCCGCCTGACGCTTGCGTCCAGCATGAAACAGCCTGTCGCCTGTGAATGTTGATTTCAATGTTCACTTATATATATATATATATATATATATATATATATATATATATATATATATATATATATATATATATATCCGTCCGTCTCTCGGCCTTGCTAGCAGGGTCAAAAGGAGAGGATAAACCAATACATTTTGGTACCAACGCGGCTGCAGGAGTTGCCGGAAGGTAGCACAAAGTGAAGTCCATCCGCCTTCGGGGCTCCACTCCCAGTTTGAATTCAGAGTTGTCTTTCTCCTAGACCAGTTGCCATCCAAGGCTATAGAACCCAGTCTATCCTGCTATTTAACCATAGCTGGAGGGAGAAGAGGAGGATTCTCACTTTTCTCAAGTAAGTGAATGTAATGGATTCGACCGTAATTCGAACTCGGCTCTCCGATTCCTCAATACAAGCCGCTATCCATTACTCCACCGTGCCTCTCCCTCTCTCTCTCTCTCTCTCTCTCTCTCTCTCTCTATATATATATATATATATATATATATATATATATATATATATATATATATATATATATATATATATATATATATATATATATATATATATATATATCGAAAAATGCATCAGTTGACCCATTTATCATTTGGGCACACGACGATGTATGTAGACATGGAAATATTGTCCATATATGCGATCCGAGATAGAAGAATATTGTCAAGTGCTAAATATGGGTTTTATAGGACATTCCCACCATTTTTGCATTATGATGTATGAAATTTGTAGCTCGCATCTTGGACTGTTCATCTTGCAAACAACCATATATCCTGTCTTCTTACAAGTGATA
This sequence comes from Acanthosepion esculentum, assembly GCA_964036315.1. Lineage (NCBI taxonomy): Eukaryota > Metazoa > Mollusca > Cephalopoda > Sepiida > Sepiidae > Acanthosepion > Acanthosepion esculentum. Next base: position 13,966,945 of record OZ038475.1, read on the forward strand.
GTTATTCTTTTATTTGCCCTTTCCTTTACAGCCTTGTCTAGAAATCCATGTAGTTTCCTTTCTGTCTCAGATATGATCATAATCTCATCTGTGTATCTATTAGATTTTCTACCAATAATAATTGCTATTAGGACTTCTAGTTCTCTTAGAAACACCTCGGTGTAAAGCAGTGTTCCTTATTATCTATGATATATAGGTTTCCAGATACCTGACATCAAGGAGGATGGTATCTGCCGATAGTATATATTAATAAAATAAGTTCATTAAAATAAGAAGCATTATGGTTTGTTTGGAAAGTAAAACCCATTTTGAATATCTTAGAAACTGTTTCTATGTATTTCATTGCAAACATTCAGGGAGATATCATTGTACATGCATGGAACACACACTCTCCCATAGGGTTATTCAGTCCGTAGAAAGATGCTGTTACGTGATATGTAACTATTAAATATAACTGTAATATGTAAATATTGCACGTAGAGAAAGTATAAATAAAGTCTTACTGTAAGTACAGTGCAATGTTGCAGATCTTTGGATTTTGTCAAGAATCACGAGATATAAAAACAGAAGTGCTGAACCATGTTTAGCAGAAATATTTGATGCATAGACAAATGGTATACATATAAATATGCAAGATAGATTATGTCGAGAAAAATTTTCTAGCATGGCATGTTGGACTGACTTTTCCAGCACTTGATAGAATATAATAATTTCACTTCAGGAGGATCATACATTTCCTATCCCAAAAGACAGTGTACACCTCTTTGATCGCAAATAACGTGTTCTGAAATGCTTCCACGAGGAAAAATTTGAAAGTTGCCACATCAAGGACGTTCATTTTGATTCCAGCTTATGATGCTGCCAAAATGTCTCGATGACAGCGATATGCCAATTTCAGCCTCGTAGTGCACCAGCCAGTCCTGACAGACTTGTGTTCAGTGGTTTTAAGTTCTTGTGTGGGCGTCTGTGGATGCCTCGTGAAACGATATTTACGTTATTCCATCTTTACTTGAATGTCAGAAGGCATTTTGCCTGAGGACTGCTCAGCATTTTTTCACCAAGGCAAAACAATTTATAGATTATTAATAATTCAAACTCGGCTGCAATAAAACTAATTTTCTGCATCTGATGTTGTGGGATTCCATAATGAAATTGGATGTGATACTTTTTGGAGGGAACCTTTTGGAGATGTGTGTGCATATATATATATATATATATATATATATATATATATATATATATATATATATATATATATATATATATATATATGAGTAAGTTAGAGAGAGAGAGAGAGAGAAAGAACTGAATACAATGTACCTTTTGAGTTGAATAAATTTGAAATAGTCTATACTCATTAGATAATTTTGGATTTCTATATCATATATATATATATATATATATATATATATATATATTCGACTCGACTCTCACGTCCTGTTCGATGTATGAGGGTCAAGCAGTTCAGTTCCTAGGACCGACAGCACATGTGATTTGATTATAGGTGGTGAAGATTTCGCGTAGACCTATACAGAGACCTGATGCACTACGTGCCACAAGGACCCCAAAACGCAGGTTTTTAATTCAGAGTTGTCCTCCTTCTAGACCAGTTGCCATCCAAGGCTATAGAACCCAGTTTGTCCTGCTAATTACCCATACATATATATATATATATATATATATATAAGAAAACAAATGCTTGGCTTTACAAAATCTATATACTATTTTAAAAAGAAGGAATTTATTAATGGTAGTAGTCCCTAAGGCCCTTTCGTCCAACATCTCATCAGGAGAAAATCGTTGGAAAAATTGATAAATTAAACGAAAAGAACAGCAACGAAAATGAAGAGCAAAAAGTGGGGGAAACACGCTAAAATCAATAACGTATAAGTATATATACTTATAACGAGGGGAGGGGAAATTGCGTGTAAATAATTAGCGAGGGACAGTTAAAATAAAATATCCCTCAACAAATTAAGGGACTTCACAAAATCCTTCTGCCGGCAAAGAGAAGGTTTCCGTAATCCTATACAGATTGATTCTAAAATCTTCAAATGATTGTTGGAACCAGCTATGTGAATAATTTTGAACTACTCTTTCGTATACGACTTGGCACAGGCTATATTCCCTACTAGATGTTGAGCAATAGCCGATTCCATATTTGTAAGGGGAAGATAACACATGTTATCTATTTTGCCAAGTCGTATTTTAGAAGGTTCATGTTGATTAATTCTTGTTTATAAATGCAAGGTTGTACGCCCCACACATATATATATATACATACATACATATATATATATATATATATATATATATATATATATATATATATATATATATATATATATATATATATATATTATATATATATATATATATATATATATATATATATATATATATATATATATAAGGTAATAAGGTATACCCTAGTAATATAAAATATTAAAACAGATCCACACAAAGAGCTCAACGTATTTATTATTACAGATCAAAAATTAATATACAATAAGATCCCAAATCATCTCATAAGAAAATAAGCTTCTTTCAATGGATGAAAAAATAAATTGTAAGCCTTATTCCATCCTGATGTAGACGAAAGGCGCGAAAAAGTGGTTGGTGGGAAGTATTTGTCTTAAATGGAAGAGATTTTATAAATTTAAACCCAGATATTAACCTCATGACATTAAATTGCGTTTACATGAATAATGTAATGCTAATTTAAAACTAAGCGAGGAATAAAAAGTGATTTTAAAAAACTAAAATATATAAACGTATATTTAAATATATATATATATATATATATATATATATATATATATATATATATATATATATATATTTAGAAGGTACATGTATATATATATATATATATATATTTAGAAGGTACATGTATATATATATATGTATATATATATGTATATATATATGTATATATATATATATATATATTTAGAAGGTACATGTATATATATATATATGTATATATATATGTATATATATATATATATATATATATATATATATATATATATATATATATATATATATATATATATATATATATATTTAGAAGGTACATATATATATATATATATATATATATATATATATTAAACATTTTACCACAGGGCTAGAGTGCCACTAATATGTAAGAGGCTACAGTGAGTGTAAGTAAGGGGAAAGACTGGGTATTGACAGGAGAAGAAATGATAAAATAAGACTGGATGTGTGTGTGTTTGTATATTTTTATAACTTTAAATGTTATTTTTAGTGGATAACCATATTTAAGTAGATGCTGTTTACTTTTTTGAAAAAAATATTTTATTTTCGTCAACGCGAAGGAATAGTTAAATGCTCCGGTAGACGAATATAAAATACTATAAAAAAAAAACCCAAGATATTTCGATTGATTTGTTTTTTACGGCTTAATACCATTTTAGATAAACAATATAATATTTTTAGATTGAATTATTTTTTTAAATAATAAGAATTTACTTATATTAGTCCTATTAATTAGCTCATAACTGAGGGAGAGAAAGTTGGATTAATACCTTCACCAAATGTATTTTCGCATAAGTAAAATATAACGGACTCGAATTGAATGAAAGATGCGCATCAGAATGTACATAAAACGTTGCATAATAATGCACATATAGATGTTCTATATCTAGAATTACATTCAACAAATAATTGGTAGATGTTCAATGAACAGTACAGAGGGAAAAATAAAAACATCTGAAAAAGAACGAAATTTAAGTTATTTTCTCCTGGTAATTTCAAATAATTTTGTAATAATTGAAATTATTAGAATTGACTGTTGACTGATAAATGTAATTACCTGTTAAGAGAATCTTAATTAAAAACAATATTGTATTACGAAGTAAATTTCTTTTTTCTGTGTAGGAAGACACCCAAAGGAAATGAAAAGAAACCAATTATTGAAACATGTTAAATTTATATGCCTTATTTTAAAATTAAATTAGATGTAACCGATTAAAATACATTTTATTGATATTCTATGATTGCAAAACTTAAAATAAACACATACCTGAGCGCGTGAGCACGCACACATCCGTAGCCGAGCGGTAAGTCGTATTGGTTCAAACAGTGGTTTCTCCTACAAAGAGAGATACAGGTTCGATTCCTGACAGAGATTGCATTTTCCTTATAATTTATCCGATTTCTTATTCTGAACCTTTATACCTTACACCATCCACACATCCCAGCTTACAGAACCTGGTATTCCCAAGCGGTCACCCACATAGGTATTGACCAGACTCAACGTTGATTAAATTCGATGATCAAACGAGAACCGGCAGTTTAACGTAATATTGTCATAAGTTTATATTCGCTTGCGATCATTGCTGAAATCTCAGCAATGTTTTTTTAAGCGCCTTTTTATTGTATACAGGGTGACCACTGAAATGACTGAATGATGTAAAACATAACTTTCACAAACACATGTGTAACTTGGGGTAGCAATGTTTGGACCATTTGAATCCTGCATGGAAACATTTTTAAATCTTGTTTCAGAATTTTCTGAAGCGATGTTCTGGGGATACCGATTTGAGCAGTTGCAAAGACGGTTAAAAGCTGATGGATTGTCATGGAAACTATGCGGTTAAGCTTCCGCAGTAAAAATGTTGCCGGTAATTTCTCTGAGTTTGAATAATTGATCTTTCACCGGAATAGAAAAAATCAATGAGTTTTACTCATTGATGGACATCATACGTAGCCATTTTAAACTCCAAGGGATGGTCTATAACCTGAAAAAAAAGAAAAAGAAAAAAGATTGAAAACAGATAAGTTATGACTTTTTCAAACCCTTCAATTTTTCACTGCACACTCTCTTTCTCTCTCTCATTCTCTCACTATATATATATATATATATACATATATATATATATATATATATATATATATATATATATATATATACATATATATATATATATATATATATATATATATATATATATATATATATATATATTATAACTGGACACTCGTATTCGAGGATACTCGTCTACTAGGGTAGTTAGCCAATCCCTATTGAAGACGCTTGCTCAGGCGCATGTGTGTTTATTCAACACCCACAGAGCCCATCTTTGGTTTATATTGCAACTATGCTGAACAGACCTTAGTTACAGTTTCTGGGAAAGAGCGTGTTTTGTAGCATGATCAACAATTTGAACAATGCCAGGATACTCAAGTCCTCGGCCATGATGACTTGTGACTTCGTGCTTGCACAGATATCGACGACCCCCAAGGGTTCCGTCTACTCAATATCATTCACAAGGCATGGGTCAACACGTGGTATGGTTGTCAGACACTTTTCAAAGGTACTGCACACTGAGATCGACCCCTCCAGTACGATAAGATCAGGAAGTCTTCTTCCTGACAAATCCACCATGATGAGATTCGAACCCATGTCTCATGGTCAGAATGCGAATAAATATAACTTTTAACACTCTTGGATCACCAACAGATATACTATCTTGAAATCAAGCAAGAGGGAGCAAGTTTGACACGATAAGGATAATGACAATTTGAGGATATATTGAAGTCCACAATTTGAAACATTATCTCCCTTATTATGGAAAAATATACAATAACTTCCTGTGTAGTATTTTGGAATATAATTTAAGATGTCGAACAGTTAGCATCTAATCAGTAATACTTTTTTCTCGCTTAAGGATATATATAATTGTTTTATTAAGATTTTTAATGTCAATTTAATATCGGGAAAAGCCGATAGTTCTGTTTCGTTGTTTTATTTGTATGTATCAATATAAAAATAAACGCACACTCAAAAAGGAAGTAAATGTTACTTTCTACGTGATTCCTTCTTGTGAAGAAAAAAACTCTCTTATTCATTAAGTATTGATTTATTGAATATGTTACTGATACAAGAGGGAAATCATCGGCAATCCTTCATAACAAAAACTTATTTGATGACATCTGATCATATTGAGTTGGGAATGTAAACATTTTATTTGTCAAGTGGCAACTGTTAGGAAGGTTCTTTTCACGATAACACAAGATCTGAGTTTTCTCAGAGGAATTTCAAGACAAGTTGATACTTGAATCATCCTGAGACATTTTGTGTTTATTACTGTATACCTTTCTTTCTATTATGACATTTGTTTTCTTTTTTTTTTAAATATATTTATCATGGAAAAATATAATTAACATTTTATTGAAATATACTTAGCATAGTTTAGCACAAAACAGAACAAATAGAAACTGAAAGAATTTGTTGCGCCAACTGCATCTTTATTATAGTTCAATGGATTGCTGTCATTTTTTTTATACTATTGTTCATACAATACAAGGTCCAAAGAGCCACTCAAGTTAACGCGTTACAGAATCTTGTTTTAGAAGAGCATACGGATATGTAGTATATGTAATTGTTGACGTAGACTTGAAATGATTAAGATCGTATGTTCGGGGAGTCTGTTCCGTGAAAATAACAGTTCTGCGGGAGAAGCTACTACGAACATCCTTCTTACGTATAGAATACGAAGGAAAATAGGGTAATTCGACGTTGTGTCAGGCGTCATGCGATTTCTAGATGTAGAGATACGGACTGGCGGAATTAAGGTGTATAGCATTTTCCATGAAAATATTGATAGAATAACGAGAGGAAAGGGACTTAATGCTGGGACAAAACTTATCACCTAAACGCTTTGAACTCTTTCAAGATGAAAAAGGGAGGATTGTACAGTCCAGATAGGGAAAGAGTTCGCGATATTTCGTTTTATCTGATACTTACAAAGATAGAGACAGTAAAGGTTAAAAAATGATCTAAAAGATAATCTGAATACACTGGTCATGGATGTGCAGCATTGGGAAGAACTAACTTGAAATCTTACAGAATGGAAGCCATTTTTAAAGTACATTTGCAACGCCTTTCAGATGAATGTTCCAGGTATGATGAGATATAACTCTGAAGACGCACTGACTGATTTATCAACTACTGCACAGTCGTGGAAATGTGGCGCGCGTGAACGCACGTTGTCGTCGACAGCAGGTTATGTAAACGATCTGTAAGGTATTCATGAGGACCAAAAGTAAGCAAACTATGCCAAACTGTTTAATTGTCCTGCCAACAATACCTTTGTTTATTTGCAGATGATTATCTGATTTGAGAAGGCATATGGGGCACACAGGATTACTGTAGTGTATACTGATCTAAAGAAACCAATCAAGGATACAAAGATTATCTGTCCTTTTAGTGTCAATGAATACCGAAACAAGATGGAAGTCATTAAGCTATGCGAACTATTTTTGTTAGAGACTTGTATGAAATATCCTATATCTGAAAGTTCCAATCCAAAAGCCTAGTTCCGAGGTCGAAACTTTAAAAAGGGTTTTAAGGCTGACTTGACGAATAAAGATAAACTTTTAATAACTTCAAAATTTGCTGAAGTTAAAACAAGTCTGGAAATTGCAAAAGATGTTCGATATGCGTCCTTGATCTGAGAAGGAGTTTCTTGATGAATATCCCTGATGCAATTCTATCAGAATTGCATCAGGGATGTTCAATTGCAAAATATATTCGATATGCGTCCTTGATCTGGGAAGGAATTTCTTGATGAATATCCCTGATGCAATTCTAATTGCATCAGGGATATTCATGAAGAAACTCTTTCCTAGATCAAGGACGCATATCGAACATCTTTTGCAATTTCAAGATTTTATCTCGTACACTGAGTCGCGTAACAATCAGACCGTTATGATATTCCATCTTTGTCATGGTATAAATATTTGAGTGCTTGTGGCCGCGTGGAATTGTCAAAATGATGGCGGTTACTAAATCAAGTACCAAAATATATCAATCACTGGGCCTCCCTTAAAAGAAATTGGGAAATTGGCTGATCTCTAATAAGTCGACAGCACAAAGAGAGCTTTTCAAATGCAGACTTTGAACCTTGGTTCAAGCAGAGGAAACATTTTTTAAAGATGATTTTATTTTACATACAACAGTTTTTCATCAGAAAGGATATAGAAAATTAATGAATACCTAAATTATGTTTCTTTTGATAAAATAGCTGTCAAGTTCGACAGACCTTAAGCCGATACAAAACGTTTGAAGAATTTGAAGAGGTTTAATTGGGTTATCGGAAACTTATAAGCAAAGATGAACTTTGGAAGTGTATTCTACATGGCTAACATCTTTCTTAATATAAAGAAATACGAAGCCTCATTATATTGATAGATTCTAAAACGAACATTATTTATATTATTCGGACTATTGACCTCGTCTTTGTCGCCATATTTTTACAACGTTTCGACCGTTGTAAGCTCCGGGCTTCTTCAGGTGGTTGGAATGTCGAACTGAACCCTTTATTTCGCTAACTGGGGTAGACTGTTCTAGTTCCACGTGCTATGTTTAATGGATGTCAGTTATCGGCTATCTCATGTTAATTTCCTGTTATTTAGCGAAATAAAGGGTTCAGTTCGACATTCCAACCACCTGAGACAGGCCGGAGCGTAAAACGGCCGAAACGTCGAAATAAATATGGCGACAAAGATGAGGACAATAGTCCGAATAATGTAAATAATGTACATAATACCTCATCTCGGAAATATAGACATATTCTAAAACGAATATTAGAATATGGACTTCAATCTACAGTATCGAAAATTAATGTCTCTAAAGATTTACATCCTTGTGCAAATTAATTGAAACAAAACGAATAATTCCGATATTATTTACTTTTTACCGGTGCACATCTTAGTACTTCGTATCTCTATTCCACGAAGAATTTCCTTGTAGATTCACCACATATTCTCGATTGGATTTAAATCAGTATAGTTTCCGTGCCAGTCTAGTACTTTGATTTGCTCGCTGGGAAGCTTTGCCACTGTGTTCGTGTAGCGTTACAATTTGTGCACGCTTCCTTGGAGTAACGCCTGTCGCAGACAATGGCCGTAGAACTACTAATCGACAGTCGAGACAATAGTGTCTGGGCGTGATAAAATCTTATGTCATCATGGATGACGCAATATTTTTCAAGACTAAAGTAATTTCATCAAACACCCCGAATTTAGATTCATATTACTGCACACCACTGCAAATGACCTAATCGGAGGAAAAATAGAAATCAATTACACACTGTCACACCAGTGGGTCTAAAACTGACCGTATGGTGAAAGAAAAGAAACTAAAGCGGTTGTTTCAATTAATTTGCACAAGGATGTAGTGTATTTGTTTAAGCTTTCCTTAAAACTAAAATGCTTTATGTTTGAATTGGTTGATAACTTAAAAACAATATCAAGTTCTTTGATTCTAATCCTATGCCACTTCGGAACGTAGAAGATCCTGTTTCTCCACCATTTCCTCTTCTTTATTCTTTGTCCCTTGCAATCTCGTGGAAAGACACTTTCAGGCTATTTGTTCATTGTATTTGTCGATTATGCATTGCGGATTTTTATGAACAAAATCAAGAAAAATGGATCCATTTTCCAAGAAGCTAGAAGCAAAAGATTTCTGGTAAAACTGATGAAACATGTAGATTTCGCTGATGAATTTGCACTTTCGGAGATAAAATCGTATATGCTGAGTCACTATTGCACAGTGTCTAGAAGACAGTAACAGAAATCTGTCTTCATATAAATGCAGACAAAACAGAGTTCATGTGCTTTAATCAGCAAAACTTCACTAATTCTCTGTCCGTCAAACCGTTACAATGGTCGTTCAGGTCAGCCATCTTAAAAGTAATATCTCTTTCACTAAAAGTGTTGTGAACGCTCCCATTAACAAATTTGGGGGCTGCAACAGACAAACTGTCAATAGTCAGGAAAACTGGTTTACCGGATAAAATGAAACTAGACTTATTCCAAGCCATAGTCATCAGGTTCTTGCTTTATGAAAGAACCGGAATAACATTAACGAAACTATTATCTTGGTGAAACGTATACAAGGATGCTGAGTGTTAGATTGAATTTATCATAGAAATAGCACGCTAAAAAAAGACAACAGAAGCTTTTCCATCTTACAAATCATTTGAAGGAGAACAGCAGCATTTTCGGCGCATTCCTTAAGATGTATAGACGAGTTAATCAGAAACGCTCCCTTGTAGGTACCAAAAGAAGAACACATTTGCATTGGTCAACCTTTCAAGACATACAGTACGTGGCACAAAGTGGACACACCCATAACATTTCGATTTTTGTATTCTTAAAAAAGACGAGTGAGTAATAGTAGTAGGATTTCTCAATTTCAAATGGACCAGTATCAGTAACACAAGATTCTTGTTAATGTAATTTGGATTTCCGCTAAAAACCTTTTTGCCCAAGGTCAACTCTTTACGTTCCAACACGATAACGATCCTAATCATATTTCCTTAAAAAATAAACACTATCTAGAGCGAAGCGCGACGAGAGTAAATTGCAACTCTTCCAGTGGCCGAGTCAGAGTCCTGACCGTAACCCAATTGAAAACCTTTGGCCGATAATGGACAAGCGTGACCGTAATAGGAAAGTTAACACAGAAAATGAGCTTTTCCGCGAATTAAAGAAATGCTGGAAAAATCTGGCGAAGTTACGTTGACTTACTAAAGAATTTAGTTTATATCATGCCATGAAGAATTAAGGTTGTTAATAAAGCAAAAGGTTACGCAACAAAATAGTAAAACATTTTTTGACTTGTATAATTTGCATATGTACACCTGTATTAATACCCTGTATTAATAAACACATTGTATTACTCACTTTTATTGGTAAAAACACAAAAATCGACCTCCTATAAGTGCGTCCACTTTTTTGCCTCGTGTTGTACATCCAGAAAATATATGAATACAGAGAATGCCAGATTAAACATCTACCAGTTGTGATAAATAATCGGGAAAACTGGGGAGAATGAGTTGTGAATATACGTGCAATAGGCATGTCCTTATGATGGTGACGATGAAGATATTTTTGTGATTGAAAGTTTTAGATCACCAACTACTTTCCTCAGTATTCTTGCAGAGCCAGTGTACTATCGTATCGGGATATTTTTAATGTATCTTTGAAATTCTAACCTCGCCTTGTATTTTGCAACTATTCCAAGTGAAAACTGATTCCACTCTAGTATTCTAGAGTTTCCGTATTCGCGACAGACTTCTAAGTAATTTCCTTCATTTTATTTTTTTGATTCGTTTGTACATCCATATCTATGTTTTGTGTAGTATTTACAATGGTTATACAAGGTGTCCATAACGTTCGTGTACACTTTAAAAAAATTATAGCTTTATTTGTATTTGCGATAGAAATAATCTGTAAAAAATGTTATAAAGTTTAATGTACCTCGTTTTAAGTATAGCTAAAATAACTAATGTGATTTCAGGCATTACTGTAAATCAGTTGGCAAATGTTTTCCGTCAACTGCAAAATCGTATTACCCTTTGCATTGCTACTGATGGAGGACATGTGGGAACTTAAATAAAATTTCAATGAAACTTTAAAAAATATAGATTTACTGCTTTCTAATCCTTTTACAAATTATTTCTATCGCAAATACAAATAAAGTTATAAATTTTTTAAAGTGCACACGAACTTTATGGACTCCATGTATAACCATCGTAAATACTACACAAAGCATAGATATGGATGTACAAACGAAGCAAAAGAATAAAATGAAGGAAATTACTTAGAAGTCTGTCGCGAATACGGAAACTCTAGAATACTATAGTGGAATCAGTTTTCACTTGGAACAGTTGCAAAATACAAGGCGAGATTAGAATGTCAAGGATACATTAAAAATATCCTGAATACGATAGCACACTGGCTCTGCAAGAATACTGAGGAAAGTGGTTGGCGATCTGAGGTTTTCTTAATGGACTCCCTGTATATTCCCATTTGCTTCAGTGCAACGACAATTACCAACATGTTAGAACCCAAGTTGTTTCCACATTTTTATTATTAATTCTACTTATTGAATTTTCTAATCAGTCACCCCTCATCAGAATCCATACAACAGTAAAATTTCCTCAATATTTCAGCACATTTCTTTCTCTTTTATTTCTGGCAGACGACTAGTTAGACATCTGTCAGAAATGAAAGAGAAAGAAATGGCTTTAGAAGAAACCGGCAACCCAGTCCTAAACAGGAAACAAGGGATAAACCTCTACTCCTGTTCATGGTATTTAAAAGCTTCGGTCTACCCACAGAGTCTAAGAAATTTATGAAGGAGTCTATGTGCAATCTGAGTGTTTTCGGTTAGGTTTAAGATTTATTGATCTAGAAATACGTTCAATCCAGCCAATCACAGGAACCATGGAAGCCGACTCTAAGACGACCTGTTTCAAATCATGCCAGACTCCAACATCCTAGCGAATTCATTCATTAGTATAGAAATTGCATTTATTTATTACTGCTGATTCATTTCTGGAAACTGCTGTTTCCTTCTGAAACATTGACCAGTGCTTTTATCTCTAATTTATTTTTTCGGACTTAAATTTCCTGGTCACTTTAATTAGCTGATACGGTCTTCTCAAAGTAATTATATAAGGCTATTGAAATCTCTTAATTTTGTCTGCTACGAAATCTAATTACATTCTACCCACGTCTAATCAAATCAGTTAATTTTCTCAGTCAAGATCAATGACGTCATCCTAATTACTTGTCATCATCGAATTTATATTTTAAAAATAATTATTCTAAACTTGCCCTATCAAATTGTATACTTCATATCATCATTCAATGTGGAAGATCTCTAATTGACACAAGACTTATTATTCTATATCATTTTTATCTAACTAAACAACTTATCCATTTCATTTCCTTCTAATCACTGAGATTCTGTTTATAAATATTTATTAACCATTTCCCCAGATTTATTCAGTCATTATATCCAGCCTATGTTAAGGAAGCTAACGACATTATGAGGATTTATTTTTGGTGGGCCTCATCTTAACAATATATGATAAGCAGATGAAACTGTATGGGTGGTTGAAGACTACAGGGAAAGGGCAGGGGAAGAAAACGAGAAAAAAGGACTATCAAGAGCAAGTAGACAGGACGGATGGTCATCAGCAACAGAAAACCTGGAGATAACCACACACAAGCAAGTATAACAGTTTAAATATCCGAGAATTGTTGTAACAGAGGAAGGTAAACGTGACACTGACAACTGAAAAGGGATTGGATTAGAAAAAGTTCCGTTCCAAAAGTTAAGTAAAGTTAGTTAAGTGATGTAATGGAATAACCAGTCACCCCCTATGAATGATTACACTATAGGTAGTAAGTACCTATAAAGTCAACTGTCTAGAGAGACGAGGAAAAGTGAGAGAGATAGAGAGAGAGAGAGAGTGAGAGAGAGAGAGAGTTATCAGTTATCTCCTGTTAATTTTTCCCTCTGAAAGTTCTCCACTGAAAAATTAACAGGAGATAACTGGTAACTGACATCCATTAGACATGGAACGTGGAACTAGAACAGTCTACCCCAGTGAGCAAAATAAAGGGTTCAGTTCGACATTCCAACCACCTAAAGAAGGCCGGGGCGTACAACGGCCGAAACGTTGTAATAAATATGGCGACAAAGATGAGGACAATAGTCCGAATAATGTAAATAATGAATTACATATCTTATTATAAAAAAACATTATTAATTACCAGCTACCTATTTTCAGGTGCCCATTATTTTGATAGGGGATAACTTATATGTGTTTATTAGTATATTATTTTGATTTCTATCACACGGCTTCTTGTTCGATACTTTATTGTAGTAGTAGTAATAGTAGTAGTAGTAGTAGTAGTAGTAGTAGTAGTAGTAGTAGTAGTAGTAGTAGTAGTAGTTATCACGTGATAATGATAGCGCCGTTTTGGTCAAAATTAAGACCTGGGCGATTGTAAATAGAGGCCATTCGCTGACCAGACCACATCTCTCGGCCGTACCGCAACAAGATCCAAAATAATACACGGTAATGCTTTTGGGATTGGTTTGGCTGTAGGCATTGCCGGGAGATTGTCAATGTTGACAGCCAAACGCCTTCGGGGTTCCACTCCGGATTTGCTGTTTGGATTTAATTCTATAGACTGTTTGGATATGATCACAAGTCAAAGGAGTTTTAAAATAACGCTTCTCCTTCCACTTCATGTATGATCTGCCTTGTAAATTCCAGTAGCTTAAAAACAGTGACCTCTTTTGTTATGCAGGGATTACTCGATGAAAAATTGACTCATAACTGGCGATAAAGACTTTTTTTTAATTATAAAACTTGCCTCTTTTTGCTGTTAGGTCTTTGGCTTATGAAAGAAACGTTGCTATTACCTTTAATAAAAAATAAATGGATTGAAAATGATGTATGTAATTCATGACATTTTGAAAGCGAATTCTGAACTAATCTCGAGCAATACCCAAATATAAATATTTACTTATTTTTATGGAAATTGAAGACTGACTTATGGGTGAAGAAACAGTCGTGGTTGGCGTGTTTGGATTCTCGACAAAAAAAGGAACAAAAAAAAAATATTTTTTCCCATAAATGTTGTATTTCGAATTATTCCAGGAATTTTACCTAATATTAATACAGACGCGAAACTGATAAAAATGTCCTCTTAGACTTGTCCAAAGAACATCAGTATACCCTGACAGTATTACGCATAGTTGTAAATTCTAAGTATTAATTTCTAAATATAGCTGGCCACACGTATTCGAGGATACCCGTCTACTAGGGTCGCTAGCCAATCCCTATTGCAGATTCTTGCTAAGGCGCATTTGTGTTTACTTAACACCCACAGAGCCCACCTGTGCAATACTGTGGTTACTGCAACTATGCTGAGAAGACCTTAGTTACAGTTTCTGGGTGAAAGTGTGTTATCTAGCGTGATCAACAATTTGAACAAGGCCAGCACGATCAAGCCCTCGGCCACGATGACCTATGACTTCGTGCTAGCACATCTATCGACGGCTCCCACATGTTCCGTCTATCTAATTTTACTTAGACGGCTTGGGTCAACCTGTCGTATGGTTTTCAGGCACTTTCTAAATTTACTGCCCGCTGGGATCAACGCTTCCAGTCCGATAAGATCAAGAAGTCCCCTTCTTGACAAATCGACCATGGTGAGATTTAGACCCGGGTTTCATGGTCAGAATGGGAACGTTCTACCCACTCGGCCACGTGCCGATACTATTGAAGACAATAGAGACAGAGGAAGGCAGAGAACAACCTACATAAGAGCTACCCAATTTCACTCACAAATCTAGTGTCAACCCGTGGTATGGTTTTCAGGCACTTTCCAAAGGTACCGCACGCTGGGATCGACCCTTCCAATCCGATAACGAGCTTGCAATTTCTAGTTACTTAGAAGGTAAATATCACATTTTCAGAAACTGTCTTCGTTCGTTTTAAACTAGGGTAGATTTTTATGAATGTCTCGAGTAGAAAATCAAATAAAATATAGATAGTAATTTGATTTCGTGTTGTTTGCAAAAATGTCCTGTTTTATTATGATCCACCTATTCGATTAGATTTCCTGAAGTTTCCTGATAGGAAATCAAATAAATATTGATGGTACTTAACATGTTTTCTTGTGAGATAAGTTCTAGGTGAAATTTCGAGAATACTTCTGGTGGGAAATTAACTCAAATATTGATAGTACATGCCTGTAAAATAAGACAAGTTTATTAAGTGAAAAAAGTTTTGAGCTAATATCGAATTCGTCTATGAAACTCATGGACATTGTGTTCCGATTTGAATTAATCAATTACTAGCTACATTAAAAAAATACTAAAATATAGACAAATAGTCTCTCATCAAGGTATTTTAATATCTCGGACTCTCCAAACGTATAAAATATAGCATTATAATGGACAGTAGTTGGTTGGTTGGTTGTTTTCGATTAGCGACATATCAACACTTATATGAGTTATTAAATATTTTGAATTCTATTTTATAACCTTTTTGATGATTTTAGTAATACAAGTCTTACTAATTATAATTAACCCATAGATTGGGGAGAAGAAGTGTATTAATACCCTTCCAGAGGGTATTTGCACGAAAGTGATTATAACGAACCCAACTGGAATCAGCAATCTGATTAAAAATTCCGAGCCATTATACATTACATCATCGGCACATCCAACCTTACAGCACCAAGTGGTCACCCATCTAGTTACAGAACAGCCTCGATGTTGCTTAACTTAGGTGTTCTTACAGGAAAGTGTTTTAATATAATGTGACCGTAAGCTTAACACAAAAGAAGTACTTGTCGAAATAAATTCTTAATAGTGCCTCATTTTAAATTCTTTATTCCATTGTCTTATTATTTCAGGCGATCATAGATCTCCTCCAATCCCGTCTTATATTGTTATAAGTCCGACAGGTGCGTGTAGAGATCCATTAACGCCCACGTCCTGAAAGGACACGGCACGTAGGAGAAGAACATTGGCTTGAATAATTTTATTTTCAGCTTGGTATTATTAATAAGATTTCCAGAGCTGTTAAAAAAACTTTCGGATTTCAGGCCTGGTCCATGTTCCAAACCAACACTAATTCAGGTGACATATTTTCTTGAAATGTCAGCAGACTTATATGCCATTCTAATTATCTAAAGATTGAAAGCCAGAAAATGTCAAAAGATGAACCAGAAAATAATTTCATGTAACAGAAACTAAATACATATCTGACGTCAAGTATAATCAATAGACTGATCATATTATTTCCGGATTAGTATCGTAGTATGTAGTTAGGTGGGGCACTATAGACAATTAGTAATATTTATTAGTGTTTATTTGAGCTTACTTTTTATATAAAGGCTTGAGGAGTCGCAGTGTATTAGGAGAGCCTTTCACTATGAGAACAGTTGTGGCTAACGGCTATCTAATGGATATCTGGGTCGTCATAGGACATGGGGTATGATGTTGCGCGATCCAAAATCCCTAATGAACCAAAGCTAAAAACATCACTGATGATGTGTGCTAGAGCATCGAACAGATTTGTTTCACGAATTACTTAATAAATAATTTTAATTTAATTAATATTAATTAGTATTTTCTTCTTAATATTACAAGATAACCATTATCAATATTCATTCGCACTTTACCATCACAAATATACAGACAATCATTAAATGTTTATTAATATTAACTTGTAACTTATTAGATGAATCGTTCTTAACTATTATTGGTTTTAATTAATATGCATTTCATTTCAATTTTAACTGTTTATCATCGCAAATAACAGAGACTTAAGTGTCCGTTAGAAAAAGAAATCAGTATTATCAGGTTGGTGCAAAGTAATGACCTATATTAAGGGCATATTAAAAATGAAAAAAGTCCATTATTATGAAAATATATATTCGTTAACATAACCTGCTTTGCTTTCTAGAACATCATTCTATCTGTGAACAAGTTTATAAATGTCACGCCTGTAAAATTCATGAGGTTTTGAAGGAATATATTAATCAAATTTGGATGAAATTCTCATGTTAAAGGATCCGCTTCTCGTCACCTGTAAGAAGCCTACATAAAAATTATGCATGAAACCAATGATTCACAACAAGCAACACGATGTTGCAGATTCGCTGGAGACAGTTCACGTAGGTCCCAATTCCCAAGCAATATTTCCCAACCAAGCTCTTCCAAAAGATTTTCAGTCGGCCGAGCTGTGTGAGGACGAGCCTCATTGTGATGGATGATCACACCCTTTCTGCTTACTAAGGAAAGTCGTTTTTGCTTCAAAGCTGTTTTCAAACGACGAAATTGATCTCAGTACATCAGTAGCTGTAATTGTTTGATTGTTGTTTAACAGTTCGTAATGGACAAATTCCTTCAATATTCCACCAGACCCTCAATCTGATCTTCTGTGGATGAAGTTCCCATGTTAAAGGATCCACTTTTCATCACCTGTAAGAAGCCTACCTAAAAATTATGCGTGAAAAAAAATGATTCACAAGCAACACGAGATAGTTCATGTGGGACCCATTTCCCAAACATTGAAACCTTTCCGATTCTTTTAAATTCGTGTAGCACGGTTGTATGGCCTACGTTAAATTGTTCTGCAAGTTCCGTAGATACAATGGTGAAACTGGGACAACAGCTTCCACCTCTTTGGAATCAAGTCTCTTTGGACGACCCCCTCCCACTTTGCTTGTCTTTCAAATTGAAATCCCCACTTCGGAAACGGCAAAGCTTGCAACTTCTTCATTCTCTGCATAATCTCCATAAGCGTTTGCAACAGACTTTGCTGCTGCACTTGCATTGACATCTTCATGAAACACATACGGTAAGATACGACGAATGCGATCTTCAGATGGGACGAATATGGGTGCAAATATTGCGGAAGATCATTAAATTATTTTTATAATCTGAAAGAGAAGGATATAAATTACTTATTGACATTCCTTAAATATAACGAGAAGCAAACATTTCATAAATACTATCTAAAATTTCTCAAAAATCGAACATTACTTTTACTCCAGCCTGATATTATTTTGAACCTGCAGCCATACTCCTCTGGTCAATCAGAAAAAGCGTTCAATTAGAATGGAGCAAAAACTGGATCATGTGTCTATCTTCTTCAATTACTTTAAAGTACTTTCATTAAAAAACATTTTGAACTAATACAGTTACTGATATAAAAAACGTAGTCTGTATTTATTCAATCGAAGTTAGCCGAGGACATAAAGGAGTAAAACAGGCAACATGAAGACACACTTCAAACAACAATTATTTTGGAGTTTTTGAAATTCAGTTTGTCAGTGTGCTACCAGGAATGCAAAAGAGGATACATTTATCAAGCAGTTGTTAAGTTTGATAAAAATTGGTTGAAAGATCAACGAAAAATAAGAAAGAAACCATAAAAATCGCCATTTTTCGTTATTTACCCAGGGTTTCACTATATGGGTGGACTCAATTATCACGTTAAATGACTGCTAAACAATCAACTTATTGTTGGCTACAATTGAGTGAAGTTTGTATTAGATTGCTTGAAAATTGAGGGGGTTTTACTTGAAAATTTCTGTTGAAATCGATTTGTGTTGGAATCGATTTTTCGTTCTTAGCGGCTTTTCGCTAAACGCAGTGGCGTAGAAATTAAAATGAGGTGTCCTTAATCTCTTCATGATGTAAGTTACCTACATACCGAGTTTTTATATATATATATATATATATATATATATATATATATATATATATATATATATATAGAGAGAGAGAGAGAGAGAGAGAGAGATTATATGCTTAGACATTTTCCCTTGTGGATTTTTTTTCATTTTGATTATAGGATGATACATGATGAGATACATTAAATACTCGTGGGGGGCCAAGTATTTCATTCGATTAAATATAGGAAGAAAAACATCTATGTGCCGCGATATGGGCGATCATGGCTCTCCAAAATCCCTCTGCATTGTGATCTTTAGCCGTTTTTCTCCCATTATTAGGCTTCCATCTTCCATTCTGTCTTTGATTAACACAAGCTAGTTGCATAGTTAGCCCGCTTTCTTCTCTTGTCTCACTTGCTTTTGATATGCCCTGTGGAATTTAGGTTTTCCAGGCTTTCTTTCCTCGTTTTCTTCAAGGAATTTCTCTTCCTGATTTTGAAGACAAGTGGTCTTTATGTTGCCATTTTTCTTTAATACCTTCTCGTTGATAACGCGATCCATCCATAGAATTTTCGATAAGATTCTGAAATACTGCAGAATAATGACTTCTTCCCGAATTTCAGACTATGGAAAACTATTTATACAAGAAATTGGTGACCTTGTTGCCGATTAACCAACGATCGTAGTTTAATAATAAATGAACAGGTGAAAAAAAGCATACATAAAAATATTCCTGTGCTTAAGAGTTAGGGGAAGCAGAATGAAAATAAATAAAAAAAAGTTTGGGTAACAAATGACAAAATCTTTATCCAGGAATATTAAACAAGGTTACTGAGTGGGGGAAATTGCTTTGAAGTGTTGCAATTTTGTAAAATGTTTGTAGCGGAAAATGAATCTTTCTCGAAGTCATAAAAATTTCCTTTTTTGTGAGAGCGAGTCAAAAAATAATGCAATTTGTTCTATTATATAAGATTTAGCTCTCTCACACTTGCATCTCTATGGTCCAATGAAAAATGCAAAACGTTACGGTGATGATGAAGACGTAAAAATTGCTGTGAGGAATTGCTTACAGCAGCAGCCTGCTGAATTTTACCTGCCCGCGTCCGTAGGTGGAACACTACTATTAAAAGATCAAAATCAGCACATATGCTAGGTCACAAAAAATCTCCTGAGCCGACCAAGCATAGAAATGTATACAATATGGGAATCAGTAATAAGAAGTGCCAGAGAGAAGCGATAATAACAACAAATAAATTGCAATATGAGCTCTGGTAAAAACATGTGGTGATAACAGCAATAAAAAAAAATGCTATATGAGCACTGGTGAAAAATGATTGCTGACACATTAGATTTATAATACCCAGAAATTCGTACACAGATGTACTCAAGGACACATGGCACAGTGGATAAAGGCGTTAGTTAGATCCAGTGACAGGACCCAAAGAGTGTGAGTTCAATACCCGGTTAAGGCAGCGGAGAACTTAGAGAGGTGAATTAACAAGAGGTAGCTGATAACTGACATCCATTAAACATGTCACGTGGAACTAGAACAATCTACCCCAGTTAGCGAAATAAAGGGTTCAGTTCGACATTCCAACCACCTGAAGGTGTCCGGAGCGTACAAATGTAATAAATATGGCGACAAAGCTGGAGACAATAGTCCGAGTAATGTAAATAGTTTACCTCAACTCAGAAATATAGACAGATACTATTAAAAGATGTAGTGATTATGTTGTAAAGTACCGATGTGAACCTCTGTTTTATAGCTATATCTTGATGTAACTTACGTTTACTTGTGTTCCTTATTTTTCATATTATAAAACAAATTTCATTAATTTTTTGTTCACTCTCGCAGAGTGTGTTATAGAAGAACAATAAGGTTTTATGATTGTTAATACGAAAAATGTCTTCTTTGTAATGCAGGTTATTCCCTCTTTTGATAAGTGATTATTATCTACGGAGTCTCGATGAAATAATTTCATGTAATCAGCCTCAACATGTTGAATCGAAGAACATTATGTACGGAGCATTGTGGTCATTTCCTGTTGCATGGATTTACCGAAGAACATTCTGTTGTCATCTCGATTTATAATTTATATATATAAAACAGAGGATGGCTGTATATATTTGTAATACCTTTTCACTCGAGATCCATCGAACCAATTTTGACAATCTTGGGATATGCATTGTACAATGTAAGAGATAGGTTCTTAGCGTAAAAAATCGATAATTTTATAAAAATCGATAATCGATAAATCGACCAAAATAGATGACTTCACCTTCCTCCGATTTCATTCAAATTCGGTATGTAGGTTACTTACATCATAACGAGCTATACGATGCCTCACTTTTTTTTTATTTCTACGTCACTGCGTTTAGCGAAAATGCGCGAAAAACGAAAAATCGATTTCAACACAAATCGATTTCAACTCAAATCGATTTCAACACAAATTTAAAATGAAAAACTCCCTCAATTTTCAAGCAATCTAATACAAACTTCACTCAATTGTAGCCAACAATAAGTTCATTGTTTAACAGTCAGTTAACTTAATAACTGAGTTCACCCATATAGTGAAAACCCGCGTAAATAGCGAAAAATGGCGATTGTTTCTTTCTTACTTTTCGTTGATCTTTCAAGTAATTTTCATGAAACTTAACAATGGCTTTATAAATATATCTTCTTTTACATCCCTGGTAGCACACTGACAAACTGAATTTCAAAAAACTACCAAATTGTGAAGTGGGTCTTCATATTTCCTGTTTTATCCCTTCATGTCCTGGGCTAACTTTGATTGAATAAATATATACTACTTCCGTTTTATGAATAACTGCATAATTCAAAGTGTTTTTTAATGAAAGTACTTTAAAGTAATTGAAGAAGATAGGATCTATTACATCTAAACATGATGCTGTTTTTCCTCCATTCTATTTCTACTCCAACATTTTCTTTTCTCGGACTTCACATTTGTGCAACTCACTCTCGTTTCCCTGCTTCCCTAATAACTACTCTTCAAAAATTTAAATACACCGTCCATCGCCGTCTTCTGTATTCTTGAAACACGTTCAACTTACGTCCTTTCTTCAATCCTCCCAATTCTCAGTCTTCTCTTTCATCTATTTTCTTTACTCCCTGAGTACTTGTGGCATCACCGCTTTGCTTCCGGTGAAATGATTAAAAAATTGTTTTGCCATAGCCTCTCAATCTTTAGCTGATTTATTCACACTAGTCACTCTAGCGTACATCCGTAAGTGAAAAAACACAGTACTTGTAGGTTATGAAAAACCGCTTGAAAAGAATTGCAAAAAAACAAACTGCTGAATAAAGACTTGCAACCAGGGTCCATCTCATATTGTAAGTGAATCCTAGAAACATTTATGTCGAACAGATAATTTATAAAAAATACATTGTAATCGATAATATGTACTGAAGGGCCAAATTGACATCAATATGGAGGAGCAAATCAGTTTTCAAACGAAGTACAGACTGTACAAATCGCTGGGAGTCTCCATCCTCCTACATGAATGGGAAACATGGACACTGCTAGGAGAAACCGAGAGACGGATCCAAGCGTTTGAAAACAAATACACGAGGAAACTCCTTGACATTTTCTATCGGCAACAAAAGCAATGAGTTTGTGCAGAAAAGTGTTGAAAGTTTTGTGGGCCATCAGAAACCTCTTCTCGCCACTGTCAAGTGGAGAAAAATGGCGTGGTTTGGACACGTTACAAGACACAGCAGCCTGTGCACGACCATCATTCATGGCACCGTTGAAGTTGGACGTAGGAGAGGACGCCGACTGGTTGGACAATGCCAAACAATGGACAAGTATGACTATACCAGAATTGCTGATGGCTGCCGTTGAGAGACCGTTGTGAAGGAGAATCAATATGGCTTCTGCATTTGCCCCCCCCCCACAATTACAAAAGCCAAGGGGATGATGATGATGATGATGATGATGATGATGATGATGATGATGCATTAAAGACACTA
Organism: Acanthosepion esculentum; assembly: GCA_964036315.1. Classification (NCBI taxonomy): domain Eukaryota; kingdom Metazoa; phylum Mollusca; class Cephalopoda; order Sepiida; family Sepiidae; genus Acanthosepion; species Acanthosepion esculentum. The sequence goes on from OZ038475.1 coordinate 13,989,974, forward strand.
GGGACAGATGCCAAAAGCTAGTAGTCTTTTGAAACAAGCTTGTTCTGATGACTGAACAGGGACTGGATATGGTAGTAAAATTTCAAATCTAATAGCTAAAAAGAACAGGAAGTTGTGGAGAGTCATGATCGCCATGTCCTGAAGAGACACGACACATAAACGAAACCGTTAATATTCACTTAAATAGCAAACTTTGGGGATTTGTATTTATATTCGACTTTATTTTGTAAAGAAATATTTACACATTCGCAATACGTTTTTAAATGATAGACTTCCCTGAGGCAATATTCTTTTTAGATTTTCAGGAATGTCATATTAAATAATAATATTGAGTCCTTTTTCTGATTTTAGCTATGTTTTGTGCATTACATTATTAAATCTAACTGCCTTGTGTTAAACAGTTGATTTGTAAACGTAGCTACTTATAGGTAAGCCCATTATCCCTTCAGCTATCAAACAGGTTTCAAACTATAGTGCATATTTTTGGTCGAGTATTTTGAACCGGTTTTTTTTCAGCGTTCGTCTCCGACTTAGCAGTTGACACGGAATTGGAAATAAGGCGTCACTTTGCTTAGTCTTTCAATCAGGCGTCACGACATTAAAAAAAAAGATGTGGGGTCGAGAGAAAGGCGATAAAGACGTGTCGGCAAACAATTGATATTCTTCTCGGACCAGACAGATTCACGACTTCCGACCGACAACTTGCTGCTTTGTTCAGCTTCTGACTTGTCAGCTTCAAGCTGCAAATGTCAAAACAATTTAATCTCCAGACATCGCATATATATATATATATATATATATATATATATATATATATATATATATATATATATATATAAGGAAATCGCCTCTAACAATCTAGTAACTGATTTACTAAGTGTCATGTTCCTTAATGTTATTTGTCGGATGAGACTGATATTGTTCATCTCACACCACCTGCATTCTAAAACCTGAACACACACACACACACACACACACACACATACACACACACACACACACACACATATATATATATATATATATATATATATATATACTAATAGCAATACTCGTTTGGACAAAACTTCAGTTAGCTCAACTTGTAGATATGTCAAAACAAATCGGTACCCGAGGAAAAAAATGGAAATTAAAAAAAGAACTAAAAACATCAAACAGGGCGAAATAAATCGTCCTGTGCCTTAAGTCTTTAGTCCAAAGAAAAAACAATCACACAAGCGAGTAGTAAGATTAAAACGTAGAGTGCTCAATACGGTAAGCAGAGAGGGAATAACTAAAATAAATCTAAAGAGCCAGGAAAACCTGCCTAGGTTTCATCTAAACAGATCTTCAGGGTAAGCTGGCTAGGTTTTCCTGGCTCTTAAGGATTTATTTTAGTGATATATAACCATGAACATAAAAATTACAGGACAATATGCGGTTCTGTGTTGCTTGGGGCATGAGTGTAGCTTGTGCAAGTTGAAAGATGTAGGCCCCGGTGTCTGTCTGGGTTTAGAAACTTTTGTGATATAAGTTTTATTAAAATTAATTTTGCTTATTAGACACATGTTGTTTTTTTTTTAATTATTTCGTCCCAAAAAGTAATAAATCCACTAAGACGCAAGTGGTTACTGAGAAAATGAAAGAATAAGAAAACATTATTAAGAGGAGAGAACAATAAAAGAACAAGAATAGACAAGACAGAAGCTAACGTTTGACATCGCATTAAAAAATTTGAAGATCAAAGTTGACTGGAAACCAAGAAATAAGAAGATATTTCCATGAGCGGGAAATGCAGGAGAAGACACTGCTCGCATAGAACTTACGGTTGCACTACAGTATTCTCAAGTTTTCCACTAACTTTTGGGAGTGAAACGATTAATTTGAATCAATTACTATCTCTGCCGCTAGGAATGTTTGTTAGCTGTGTCGTGTCGGAAAATATTCCGTTCACCGATACCCATCCAAGTATACAGAGTTATCCAGAGTCCCCGAATAACCTCGGGACCTGTGCCCTAAAAGCCACGACTACTATTTTGACCCTTAGCCGCTCTATCACAAAGCTTAGCTGGATGTAGCAAGATGAGTGGGTGATAATATCTCTGTATACTTGGATGGGTATCGGTGAACGGAACTGAGTGAGGAGCGGCGCTATATCGAATCTAGTTTATGTCTTCTTCGTCACCGAGTCCCGTGGTACAATTGGTATGACCGTCCAGTGCCTTTTGCATTCTGTTGAGGATTCTAAGCTCGACGAATTATTATACAATATATATATATATCAAATTAGGAAATCAGCTGATTACGTTATATATATATATATATAACATAATAATTCAGTCATTCAGTGTCACTACTAGACAGTAAACTTGCCCGCTTTCTGTTGTTTTTTGGTGGGCCAAAATTTATCTCGTCACTAGAATTATATAAGTGTGGTATATAATCATGTGTATCTTGAATAAAATTAAGATATTGTGTTTCTTTTGTTTCACTGGTTTTGAATACAAATTCGATTATTAGACACCGTAATTTTGTTTTTTGCTAGTTCTTTATATCATTCTTCATAAAGTGCCATAATCATTTTCAAATCAAGTAGGGATTGCACAGCATTGTTATCGTTTGAAAGAAAATGATTTTCAAGTTTATTGACTATTTGGAGGCCATTTTGTATTGTACTTGCAGGTAGGGGAACCACTTCTTTAGTATCATTACTATAAACGAACGTGGAATTATAAACATAATGCGTATGTACAGTGCATAGGTTCCACCCACATCTTAGAGTGGGTGATAACTATACCAAAATAATAGACTGGATTCTATTTTATTTCACTAAATTGTCACTTAATCATTTTACGTAGAGTTATAAATTATGTTGTAAATTATGATTGATTGATGTTACTTAATCGTTTACTTGCCACATGCAATAAATTCAGTGGTCAAACAAGGGCAGCTGTTTAAACCGTGTTAAAGCAAAAAAAAAAATAGTGAAAAAAAAATCGGTTCTTTTTTTTTGGATAGTGTTATTTTAAAAACGTGTATAAAGAATACGTGCAAAAAGAGAATTGAGTGGACTAGATAATATTGACAACGATGAAATCAAGATATTAGTCGGGAATAACTTCATACAATACATGAAAGACGGAAACATTCCAAATCAATCTTGTTTCTGTTTGGCTGTTAATCACGTTCGAGTGTAACTGCCACATAAATTAACCGGGGAAAATCATTTCTTTTTTTAAAAGTTCCCTTCAAGTCTTACTCTCTTAACAAATCTCTAGATTTTATTAACTATGATCTACCATGTCCTCTTGGGAAAGATCGTGAAGTTGTCGTCATCACGGTTTTGAATGCAGAGACGTTCTTCCTCCACACGAATTGGCAGCTATGGCTCGAGTTCCTAAATTACTCTGCTAACTGCAATTATGAAAGAGAAATTCATACGTCTCTAATTAATGTGAAATAAACACAAGAGGCGAGGGTAGAACTTGAACTCGGCTCGCTAATTTAATTTTCTGCGCCTGTGATTGTTACGCCAGACGTCCATATTTCTTTTTTTTAACTAAAAGTTGTATAGAAGATTTTTATTCGTAACTATTTCTAAGATTCAAAAACTAATACGTGATCTTTTTATTTGACGCCAAAATGATTCATATGAACAGGTAGTGTTTCTAGTTAGAAAAATAACTGTAGCAACCAAAAAGAAATTGTGTGCAAAATAAGTTCATAGAATGCCCGTAATATTCCACTCGGCTAATGTAAAAATGGAACTTTGGTGGCCAGACATAAATTATTTCCGTTTGGATGAGAAGTTTCAAGAAATTCGCCATATTCACTCAAAACTGTACTTTACGTTTACCAGTTATTCCGGTTTTTACAGAATTTTTTAATGAAAAAAAAATCCATTTACCTAGAAGACTGCAAAAAGCATCGAATAATATAAGATGCTCAGTAGGAATGGATTTTTGAAGCTGTTTGATATATATATATATATATATATATATATATATATATATATATATATATATATATATATATGGTATAATACAGAGGAACAGAATTGTAAACATGTCATTCAATAGAGTGAATAATGAAAAATAGCTTTTGACGTAAGAGTAAAATTCTCAAAGAAGAAATCAAATACTAACTAAAGTCCAAATTAATCAGCAAATAAATGCCAGACTAGCAACGGAGTAAAAGACACTAAAGGAAAAAAAAAAAAATTGACAGCACATTCAACAACGCGCATAATTCTAAAGTCGCTTTCAAATAAGACCAGCAGAAGGTATGAGAATATTTTAATCATAAATCACAAGATTGTTATGTATTTCGAATATATATATATATATATATATATATATATATATATATATATATATATATATATATATATATATATCAATTATGTGGTGCAGGTTCAATTTATATTACGCGAATCATTCATACGGAAAGCAGATAATGAAGTTTTAATGATATAAATGGTAAGAATCACTATCGCAAACAATTTTAATAATAAAATACATTAACCTCGAATCCCTACCTGAAGATGATTGTATGAAACAATTGAAAGCTAGTAGTAAAAAAAAGACCTTATAAAACCGGAATTTATAAACAAGGATCATACCATTCATTAACGGATTCGAGGTTAATGTATTTTATCATTACAAATTGTTTGCGAGAATGATTCTTGCCATTTATATCATTAACTTCATTATTTGCTTTTCGTATGAATGATTCGCGTAATATATATATATATATATATATATATATATATATATATATGTATATATATATATATATAAAAGTGAACATTGATGTCAACACTCAGAGGCGACAGGCTGTTTCATGCTAGATGCAATCGTCTGGCCTCTATTGCGCCTAGCATGAAACAGCCTGTCGCCTCTGAATGTCGACTTTAATTTTCACTTTTATATTTACATGCGCTCTATGTCTGATGTTGAGCACTTTATCCCATAAATATAGCACACCTTAAAACTTTCTTCATATATATATATATATATTATAATTATGTAATTAATCGAGTCTAGAAGAAACCTCAAAAGAATGCAGAAAGCACTGGACGGCCGTTTCGTCCATATTTGGGACTCATCAGCAGTGCGCATCCACTACCGAGAATTGAAACCCGGACAGTTACGTTATCAGGTAACAACGGGCCTCGGCGACGAAGAGGTAGCGAATCAGACTCGATATAGCGCCGCTCGGTCACATATTCTCTTTAATCATAGAACTGTGCCCCCATGAGCTACGACTACTATCCCCAAGCCGCTCAGTCCAGAGCATTAGAAGCTGGTTCAAGCAAGGATATACAAGTGATAGAAATTAGGAGGAATTGAGAGAATTATAATTATGTAATTCATCGAGTCTGGAAGAACAGAATGCAGAAAGCACTGGACGGCCGTTTCGTTCTATATTTGGGACTCATCAGCAGTGCACATCCACTACCGAGAATTGAAACCCGGACAGTTACGTTATCAGGCAATCGTCATACCAACTGTTCCAACGGGCCTCGTGAAAAATCGAAAATACAAGTATATGGGACGAAAAGGTAGCGAATCAAACTCCATATGCTACCGTAATCATTGCCTTCGGTTCTTCTTTGGTGTTACAAGGAGTTTTGTTGGTATCTCGCTCAGCTGCGCCCGACACACAATCATCAAGGGGTTGCAGTCTGGTGTGCTAGTTGGCCAGATGGTAAAAGGAGATATGGTTGCAGAAATTGTCAGGCAGCCATGACTGGTTCCTTTTTTTGTGTCGCGTAGTCCTGTTGCTAGACATAGGGTCTACTAGCGGCCACCCTCAAGGCACTTGATGTAGGCCCCCGTGTTGAATCTGAGGCCCTGTGGGAAGATTAATGGAAGTAAAACATCGCCATCATCCAAACACCTCCGTAATCACCATTAGATTCAACCCACTGTTTCTGAATCCTCTGCACTGTCTTCAGATTGAGACACAAATAGTCCGAAATGTTCGAGTATATATATATATATATATATATATATATATATATATATATATATATATATATATATATATATATATAATTTATTCGAAAATTATAACATAAATAAATTCATGCTAGATGCAATCGTCAGGCAACTAGTCGCCTCTAGTCGCCTGACGATTGCATCTAGCATGAAACAGACTGTCGCCTCTAAGTGTTGACTTCTATGTTCACTTTTATATTTGTATTTATATATATATATATATATATATGTGTGTGTGTGTGTTTGTGTGTGTGTGATCGCCATTTCATCTGATTCCTTCTATACACTTAATATAATAATATAAATGAACTCAGACCAAATAAACTAGTAAAAGTAATTTTCTGTCTGAGACATAGGAAGATAATCACACAGATAGTTCTTATGTATGGAAGTATGTATGTATGCAAACTTTGATGACACCAATGTGTCGTATACGACCATATCGTCAACTATTTTAGTTGCTGTATTATCCGTCGCACCTAAGTTCTTTTTATGCAGTGAACTTGCATGTACGCCACTAAACTGATTTTATGCTATTTTCAACCAATACAAGGACCAAGAGCAATTCAAGGTAGATGGACACTGAAAATGAACATTTTCTATACGCTGTTAACACTTCCGCTGCTAACTACGGAGATCTTCGTTTTTCTTATCTTGCTCCAGCTGGCTAAGTACGGAAACCTACGTTTTTTGCATACCGCTGGTATGAGTGTCCCGTTGCCCCATCTATCGTAAAATACGGACAATTCTAACTGTTCTATCATGCAAATTATTAGTCAGCCTCGATTTTTCTCTCCGCCATCGTAGTTTCGTATCTAATTGCACTCGGCAAATGAGTAGCAGTGAAAGTGTTAAACTTAACACATAAGACATAAGATCTTAACACTTTAACACATAAGTGAATACCTTAACATATAAAATGTGCATTTTCTATATGATATAAAAATGAACACCTAATATATTAACACTTTAACACATAACTGAATACCTTAACATATAAAATGTGCATTTTCTATATGATATAAAAATGAACACCTAATATATTAACACTTTAACACATAACTGAATACCTTAACATATAAAATGTGCATTTTCTATATGATATAAAAATGAACACCTAATATATTAACACTTTAACACATAACTGAATACCTTAACATATAAAATGTGCATTTTCTATATGATATAAAAATGAACACCTAATATATTAACACTTTAACACATAACTGAATACCTTAACATATAAAATGTGCATTTTCTCTATACAGCACACGCCTTCATCGTATGAAGGAGATTTGTATACATGTTATCGAACAGAAAGAAGATGAAAACTTGAAGTTATCTATTTTCAAAGATAATAAACGGCATGAATTTATTTTAGCCAAGTTCGAGACGATCAGAATCATATCTATCTGGAGAAGGATTAAAAAAAAGAATTATTTAGTCTTGATAATAGGAACAGATAGCCTTATGCTTGTTTTCAGAAGTGAAGATTATATCTAACCGACCTGCCATCATAGCTGAGAGACAGAATCAGTAATAAAAAAAGATATCGACTCTAGATATTACATTTGCTTAGAAGTTTGGCCTTTAAGACTTTCGACTGTGCAAAAGCAAATTTTGGCAATATTTCTGAATTCCATCCGAAAGAATTAGGGAAAATGCTATGAAGAGTGGTGCCATTCTTTTTATGTTTTCAATTTTCCCAAGAACTCAATATGCAATAAAATTCGGAATACCCGGAGGTAAATGACTTTATGTAGGAAGAAATATTTTCGATTTTAATATTCTACTAAAAAAAGGAAATTTGATACGTTAAGTTAACAGAAGGTAGGCGCACGAAAGAATGTTTCGAAGGAGCGTCATTACATTCTTAAGGCAAATAATCAATGCCGTTTCAAACGTCATATCAACAAAGCGATTGCTTATTCAACTTATCTATCTATCTATCTATCTATCTATCTATCTATCTATCTATCTATCTATCTATCTATCTATCTATCTATCTATCTATCTATTTCTGTTCATATATATCTATGTATCTTTCCATCTCATTCTGTTCATATCTACATCACTGCTTTCATATCTATCTATCTATCTATCTATCTATCTATCTATCTCTATTTATGTTCATATATATCTATCTATCTTTCTATCTGATTCTGTTCATATCTACCTCACGGCTTTCATATCTATCTATCTATCTATCTATCTATCTATCTATCTATCTATCTATCTATCTATTTCTGTTCATATCTATCTATCTCATTCTGTTCATATCTACATCACGGCTTTCATATCTATCTATCTATCTATCTATCTATCTATCTATCTATTTCTGTTCATATATATCTATCTAATTCTGTTCGTATCGACCTCACGGCTTTCATGTCTATCTATCTATCTATCTATCTATCTATCTATCTATCTATCTATCTATCTATCTATCTATCTATCTATTTCTGTTCATATATATCTATCTAATTCTGTTCGTATCTACCTCACGACTTTCATGTCTATCTATATATCTATTTATTTCTGTTCATATATATCTATCTATCATTCTATCTCATTCTGTTCATATCTACCTCACAGCTTTCATATCTATCTATCTATCTATCTATCTATCTATCTATCTATCTATCTATCTATCTATCTATCTTAAAGATCTGAGGAGTCTTTGTTTTAATTTTTTATTCTTATTGATTCATTTTCTACGGTTCATCAAACCTTTGTAGGTTGTTTAAAGCCATATCTGAATATTTTTAGATTGTAAATTTTTTTTAAAGATAGTAAAGTTTTACTAATACAAACCTTACTAATTAATGCATAGCAGGGGGTAATTGGTGATTTATACCTTTCTCAATGGTTTTTCTGCGTATGCAAATATAACGAACCCAACTGGAATTGGAACTCAGCAATCTGATTAACAATTCCGAGCCATTATCCATCATACCAACATCATATCCACGCTTGAGTCACCCTTCTAGGTAGTGACCAGGCTCGACGTTCCTTAACTTTGTTAATCGTGCAGGAACCTCTATTTGAACGTGATATGGCCGGAAGCCTTATTTTTTAATTAGATCTCGGAAACACTAAATTATTAAGAACTTTCTATCGCCGATATTTTTTACCTATCCGTTGTATCTCTCTGCAAAATTTGCGCATTAGCTTTGATCTACATTGAGCTAAATCTTTGCTTCGTGCGTATTAAGATAAAACTCTCGACCTATTGTCGACATCTTCGTAAACAGGGAGATTAGATTGCGGAAATATGTCAATCGAAGAATAACAAATGCTCAAGAGAATAACAAATTTTTACACACATCTTTTCTTGCGTTATGTCAAAAATGTTTTTCAGTCTTTAGGTAAGAACGTTAATTGAAATCTTTTTGTGATGATACGTGTTGTCGGTTATTCTTTACCTCAACCTGCAAGATACTTTCGGTTTTATCAAAATCGAGATTACATGAGGTTTGTGATATGTAGAAAACAAGATTCATAAAACTTTTTCACAATTTCTCTCTACGTGTTTCTTCCTTTCCTTCATATTAATAACGTGTACTTGCTGTTTCATGAAAGTATGATGTGAGGAATTTTATAGGGCTGTTGTCAAAATTCGCCACTTAAATGAAATATATGACAACGGTGAAATACCGGAAGGTTTCAGTAGATTTAGCTATGCCAAATCAGCGTAAGGTAATATATAAATGAACTTAGAAGAATTATACGAGAATTAGTGCAACAACATTGTGCCTGTCTTTGTGGGTACTACAAATGCATTCATTAAAACTATATCTATAATATATTTATTTGTTTAAACAGGAATCCGTTTCCATTTCATGTTTCTAGTCAATGGCTGATATACACACTATATGCAATAGCATAAACAAAAGGCTTTAGAACGATTATTGTATTATCCGAAAGATCTCAGAACAAAAATCATTTGTAGATTTCCTACACACACAAAGGTTTGCGTATAAGAAAGCACCAATAAAAATCTAACAGAAGCTGTACCTCGTCAGTCATTTTCAGGTAAAAGTACACACACACACACACACACACACACACACACACACACACACACACACACACACACACACACACACATATATATATATATATATATATATATATATATATATATATATATCATATAGAAATGAAAATTCAGTACTTTATTTTTATGGCCATTTCACTCGCAAGGGAAAAAGAGGGAAAAAATTCCCTTCCGGAGATTGTCAACACTAAAAGTTTGAAAATAAAAAAATATGATTTAAAAAAAAAATTAAAGTGACCGGAATGAGAAAGAAAGAAAAAAAACGACAAAAAGGCGAAAAGGATCTAAAAGGTAGGAAAGAGAAAGACAGAAAATATGTGTGTGTCTGTGTGTGTGTGTCTGTGTGTGTGTGTTATCAACTTTCGCATTTATTTATTTCAGTCTGTTCATACGTGTGTCTGCATATTTATATCACTACATATGTACGTCTTCTGTCTCACAGTTTATCTCTCCCTCTCCCTCTCCCTCTCTCTCTCTCTCTATATATATATATATATATATATATATATATATTGAAGTAGACACTAACGTCAACATCAAGCAGCAGATTCTGTTTCATGCTTGAACGCAATCTTCAGGCCATATCTGTTGTACGTTGGCTCGACTATTTATATATGCTGGTTAATGGTGCATTATGGGTGGCAAGACTTTTAGTATTATCCTAACGGTTATTGAGTAAGCGCTGTAACGATTATATTCCAAATTATTCGACAGGCTAGTGCAAATTAACAAACTGCGAATGCACAGATAGACAAAGTTAATGTAATAATAATGATAATAATAATCAACGACTACTAACACTGGTCAACAAAACAAAATTTTTGAAATGGTGTCGAGACACCAAACATCGTTTTAACTAATTTCAAGGGTGCTGAATCTGAAAATGAAATTACTTTTTCTTGGTTACCTACCGCTTTTGCTGTACAGAAATGATTCTTTTTTAGAAAAAAAGCTTTTTCTTCATTTGTTTTCTGTATATATGATATTGATCCATGGCGAACATAGAATAAATAAAATCGTAGAAACATCTCAATTCGTATTTAAACCAACAAATATTTGTTTGCTTATTAAGAAATACTTCTTTTGCCATAACAATCAGGCTCTAAGTCTTTAAAAATAACACGACTGAATACACCAATACCAGATCAAATCATTTAATAAGCTAACAGCAGAAATAAAACCTTCGTGAACATAAGAACTATGATAAAAATTTTCTCTTTCTTGATTGTCTGCCATGATCAATGTTATTTAAGTATCATCTACAATGAATGCATTCAATTGGGGTGTCTTTAATTGGAGTTTATTTCCAACTGTGAAAACAAAATGCTCTCAATGTGTTTGGTTTCCTTCCTTAGTGAAGAGATACAAGTGATGGCATAAATTTATGAATATCAAACAGAAGATTTTAGGGATTCATTTTTTTTATCTCACCTTAATTATCAGGTTTACTAAAGTGTATTACTGATAATGTTTATCAGTTAATTTGAATTTTGAATTTTGGCGATGGAGAACGTCGTTACATCTATTTAAAAAAAATTGATTTGAAAACAATTTTTTCTTATAAAAATAGTTTCTTTCAGGTGGCTGACATGAATTGCAAGGCCTATCTGAAAACTGATGGGTTTCTACGACCTTTATTAGCTAAATTTTGCGATCAGCCAAGATCGTAAATTGATCTTTTTTTTCTAAAAGTGAGCAATTTTAGTACAGCAAAAATGATAGCTAACCATGAAAAACTATGGTCATTTTAGGAATCAGCACCATCAAATTAGCTAAAAAAGGTGTTTTGCTTTTTGGCTACAAAAATCATGTTGACCAGTGTAATTATATAATCAATTATAAATAATGTGTAACAAAATTGAACCACACTATACAATAAATTTAGATAAACGTATTCCGATTCAAAATTATTTCTACTCAAAAGTCTCTACTATTTTTCGCTACCACTAAAAAGTCCTGCATAACTCTAATATCCTTTCTGAATAGATTTGTTTTCCTAACATGCAAATGGATTTTATACAGTACCTTGTCGAATGCCTTTGCGTAATCCCCTTTATGACATAAAACCAAGATACGAGTGGCAGTCTTACTTCAAAAGACCAAAACCAAATGAACAGAAGCAACATGAATTCGAATTACTTTAAACATCTCCTTTCCATTCTAAGATCCAGATGTTGATTATTTTATCGACGAATTAGTCCCAATACTCGATTAATTAAATTAATTCATCAACTCATCTACTGTTTAACATAATCATAATACATAGACGTCGCTTCCCTCTGTTTTTTCTATATATATATTTTCATGGAAACTCATCTGACAAGCTTTTGTTCCCTAGTGGCACGACTACATCAATTTAAGCGTGCTACTAGAGTGACATCTCGGTCCCACCTGTTTACTCTTTAAGGTAGTTAAATACAACCGCCAATTCTAGTGCAACAGTCACTTTTCTCTTCTCTCACTTCCCACCGGTATATCTCCCTTCTGTTTAATTGATTCCCTTATAACTATAATCATCAAAAATGTAGATCCAACGTCAATCGCCACCTTGTCTTCTTGAATCAGCTTCATCTTGTCTTCTTTCCTCAATCCTACCTTCCCTAAATCTTCTCTTTCACTTTCAACCCCTATATCCACACTGCTTATTATTGGTATCCCCGCTTTGTTTGCGGTAAAATGTTTAAAGAAAAGAAAAACTTAAAAAAAATGATGTTATATTTTCGTCCAGAAAAATGCGACATTAAATTAAAAGTAACTACACTTCAGGCAGCTAAATGGTTGTTCACGTTAACAGATGAAATGCATTTGCTAAAATATACCAACACATTGTAGCTTATATTTTCCCGGGAATTATAGATAAAAGCCTACTTTGACATGTTCGCAGAAAACTGGACATAATCTTTAAGACTAGATTAAAGTCTGGACGTCTGAGTTAAGCCTAGCAGGGCCAATATTAAGAGAAATATTTGGATAAGATGATGAAATGTTTTATGTGCACTTAATACCAGAGAAGGCTACTACGAAGTACAAAGCAAGATGGAGGCTGCCAAACTGAATAAAAGCGAACGGATTTGTTATTCGCTCACTCAGGCCTTCGAGTAAACACTTCTATCCATTTAGCTTTTTATATATTGTCTCATAATGCATAACGATGGAATCAGTAATTACTTACAATGCGTAATTATATATATATATATATATATATATATATATATATATATATATATATATATATAGGTAACTATACTCGTGTCGAAAAACCTTCAAATTCTTGATTTAACAATAGCCAA
>OZ038475.1:14005804-14033304 GCA_964036315.1 Acanthosepion esculentum
ACAGTGACCATCTCTCAATGTATATCCGACCAATCTAAGTAACCATCTTCTATTCAAAAGAATGCTGTCTAGACAAACAATATGTGTACAAACGAAGGCGTCTTGGTTTCGTTATCTTGCTCGCTGTGTTTATTTTTATTTTAATGATCGCAGCCAGAAGAAATAATCCTATAAGTTATAATAATGCGACTGCATGTGCAAAAGGGTTGCTAAGCGATGATTCATATCTCATAAAATTCATCTTGTGTCCACAATTAATTTTTTTTCTCGTTGATTTCTGGGTTCTAGCGGATATTTTTAGTTTTTTGAGTTCAAGCATTTTTTATAATTTGAATCGTCTCTCAAGTAATGCAATGCTGCTTAATATTTCAACATATACAGTCCATCTGAAGTTATTATGTAACACATACAAACCTCTATAATTCAAATCTGCTTTGAATATTTTTCCTCAAATATTAAATGGTTAATTTAGATGTTAAAACAAAGCTTCAGTTTAATTTTTAGGTAGTTTCAACTTGTTTTCTTAAAGGTAATGGATTTATTATAAAAACTGCAGTCTGAAGTTATTATGCAGATTAAACAAATAGTAGTTGAAAAATTTTAGATCTTTATAAATAACAATATGCGTATAAATAAAATATGACTAATCATATTTGGAGCCCCTTTAAGTGTAAATATAAGTTAAGAGTTAGGTGCGGGTTTGTAATATCTGCCTGTCTATACTGGCTTCCTTCAGTCTGTCTCTCTCTCTCGCTCTACACACACACACACACACACACACACACACACACACACACACATATATATATATATATATATATATATATATATATATATATGTAATAAAAAATCTCAAACACTAATCTTCCATGGTTCTAATTATTTACATTGGAATCATAATCACGATCCAATTCATCAGACTTACAAATTAAAAAAGCGTGTTTGAGCTTTTTTATTATATTCTTACTCTGTCCTGGACTTGTGAGTCCTACCTGGTTTCTATCCTCTTGGAAATTTATTTATATATATTTATATATATATATATATATATATATATATATATATATATATATATATATATATGTGTGTGTGTGTGTGTGTGTGTGTGTGTGTGTGTGTGTGTGTATGTATATTGACCACTAATATTATATATATATATACATATATATATATATACATATATATATATATATATATATATACATATATATATATATATATATATATATATATATATATATGTGTGTGTGTGTGTGTGTGTGTGTGATAAATAACAAATAGGAAACTTTTATCAATCTAACATGTTTAACTATTATTAAAGCTTACAGACATGGAGAAAAAGAAGAAAGAATTTTTTGTATTTTTATTTTTGTGCTGTTTGAAATTCATTGGTTAATCAGGGTTCACGTACATTCGACTTGTTAAACAACCGTTAGTATAATTTATGGCATTCTGATATCAAGGAGAGACGACGCGTCCTTTTGAAGTTTCAAGAAATTAAAGGGGTCCTTGCCTAAATGAAAAACCGTAAATATTGCTATTATGTCCAGTTAGCTGAACATAAATTACAGTTTGTAAAAGAGAAATAGTTTTGTTTGACAATATAAACATGGGTCGATTCTGTCCAAAGTGATAGGCGAGAGAAAAAAGATTTATCAGCAGATGTATTTAAGTTGATATTTAGGTATGAATTGAAGATCGTATCTATAACGCATTAAGTTGCAACATTTCCTCTCGTAGCACACTCTTTGCTTGGCCAATTCTTTATTCTACATTTTTCTTTAAAGGTTCTGAAGCATTTTTCTGTTGAGCGGGAATTATCTATTTATCATGTAAGCAGTAATAAATAGAAATATATGCATATTTCCCTTTCACAGTTATTTGCCTCTTTACATATATATTACAAATATATATACATATATATACAGGGTGAGCAAAAAAAAAACGGGAACATTTTAACAATCCAATAAAACCAAGAGTGATGGAAGAAAAAATATTTAATTGATAGTAATTGAAACCTATATATATATATATATATATATATATATATATATATATATATATATATATATATATATATATATATATTGGCTGATTTCTAGATTGCTGATTACGGCATGTTGAAAACACCTGCCCACGCATATTTGTGCTTGTTCAATAAGCCCAGAATCAACCCGTAGTTGATACTGCGACTATACCGAGTGATACCTAAGAAACTAGGCGCAAATGAATGCGAATTCCATTGGGCATTCCACCTAATGGGCCACATCACGCATCTATTTATATCTATATCTGTAAGATCAGATATTTTGATTAATTACATTATTTACATTGTTCGGACTCTTATCCTCATGTTCATTGCTATATTCACAACGTTTCGATCTCTATATCTCTTAGATGAGGGATTATGGTTACTTGCATTATTCACATTAATCGCACTGTTATACTCATCTTTATCGCCATATTCACAACGTTTCAGCCGTTGTACACTCCGGCTTTTATGTCTATGCCTCTCTATATATCTATCTATATCTCTGAGATTAGGTATTATGATTACTTGCATTATTTATATTATTCCGATTGTTATCCTCATCTTAATTGCAACAACGTTTCGGCCGTTGTACGCTTCGGCCTTCTTCAGGTTATTGGAATTTCGAACGGAACCCTTTATGTTCTTGATCCACATGCTATGGCCCTGTGGTAAAGGCGTTGTTTAGATCCTATGGTTTGACCAAGAGAGTTGTGAGTTCAATACCAGACTACATCAGTTCTGAACCAAAACTTGGTGGGTTGAGTTAAAGGGAAATAACTGAGACATCTGGAAGAGGCATGGCACGTGGAATGAGAGCGAACTACCCCGGTAGACGAAATAAAGGGTTCGGTTCGAAATTACAATCACCTGAATAAGCGTACAACGGATGACACTTTGTGAATATGGCAGGGAAGATGAGGATAACATTCCGGGTTTAACCAACTTCATTCTCCACTTGGCCATGGCACGTGGAACTAGAACATGAAGGGTTCGGTTCGAAATTCTAATCACCGGAAGAAGGCTGGAGAGTACAACAGCCGAGACATTGGGAATATGGCAACGAAGATGAGGATAACAGTCCGAATAATGCAAGTAATGTAAGTAATCATAATACCTCATCTCAGAGATATAGCCATATATATAGAGAGACATAGACATGAAGGCCGGAGCGTAGAACGGTCGAAACGTTGTGAATATGGAAATGAAGATGAGGGTAACAGTCCGAATAATGCAAATAATGTAAGTAATAATTAATCTACCGATAAGAATCCTGATAAACAATGTACAAAATTAGATTAGACTACTTTTTTTTCTAGGAACATGCGATATTTATTGCTAAAATGGTATCGGAAGGGGAACTATAGCCATGCAGAAGGATGTACACTTACGTTTTCTTTTTTAGATTACATTTAACAAAGTACGGCACAATGATCTATTTGGACCGTTACGAAAACAAAATCTATGGAGAAAGGATATTAAAATAATTCCGAAATTCCCATACACCGTTAGCAAATCGCCTGTACACTGATATTGAATAGTTACGCAAAAAATAGAAAATGGTGTCAGACAAGGTTTTGTTTTCTCTCCACGTCTTTTAAACCACGACAGCCTATCCTTAGGGAGCCAAAAGCCCTAACAGGTTTTATCGAGAATGGAGGGGGTGCAATCTTATCACAATATTAAAGTACGCAGATGCCACTGTGTTGATGCTAAACACAGAAAGAAAACTACGGGGTGTCCTAGACAAAGTGATAAAGACAAGCAAGAAAAAATATAAAAAGCATTAACTAACAACTCTAAGAAGGCAGAAAGTATAGAATATGCTGGAGATTCCAACATCAAACAAGTACAAAAGTTTAAAATACTGCGAATACCAAACTCCCAACGCAATTGCGTAAAATGCATCCCAAATGCTAAACAAAGAAATAAAGAAATCATTAGCTATGTGACGTCAATCCTCTTGTATGGCATTAAATTTTGGACAAACTCACCACAAATGGAGAGAAAAATGGAAGCAACAAAAATGTAGATCTCCTGCAGGATATTGATAATTCTATGGACGGAGTGAATAAATAACGGGGAAATCTTAATGGACATGATAACAAATATAAAACTTATACTCAAACAGCTGAAATTTTTGGAACCTAATGATGAAGGCGTGCTTGGAAAACTTAACCCTTACAAGGCATATTGGGGGTGAATGAGATTGGAGAAGGCAGCGAGTCACCTACCCGACGAGCTTGTGTGAATGTATGGTGGAACGGCGAGTATTGGCAAACGGAGAAACACGGAGGACCATATTCAGTTACTTTCTGCAAGGAAACGACATATAGAAGATGTTGCTGACCGAACCTTGTCTACAGGGAGAGTGTGCATAATCTGTCGGGATTAAGGGTTTCAACAAGGTCACTTCACTTAAACATTCGGTCACAATGCCTTTTGACTTCATGCTAAAATTACAGATAATTCCATCCAGCCAAATTTACTACTGTTATTATTATTTTCAGACACTTTCCAACTCAGCACACGTTGGGAGCACCATGTCGATAACAAGAAGTGTGATTCGCACATGACACTCATGGCCTGGGGGCGAATAGCCTAACACCCAGCAACACGCCTATTATATATATTTTTTCTGATGTTGGTGTATAATCATAATTTCTTTTCAAAATTAAAGTTTTAAAAATTGTGTGATCTGTCTATCGATCGATCGATCCTTATCTGATAGCATCTAAGAATATATGTGTATCTATTTTAGAATTAATCTCAAAATTCGACATATATTGCCATATATCGATATAACTTATCAATGCTAAAACGTACATCGGAGGTAACATTTTGTATTCATAGCCAGCTAAATTAATATCACACTTCTTATATTTATAGATATGATTAGTTTTGATTTCGCTTTTTCATCGAATCGAGTCCGTCTACATCAATGACCAGGTTAAGTGCCCTATGCGTCGATATAGGCTAGATTCTGCAGTATATGATCTTCTACTCTCTTTCATTTATTTGCATGTCTTGAAAAATATGTTGTGCAAAAAAGGAAAGAAAAAAGAAAAGAAAAAGAAAAAATAGGCGCAAACGGATGCCCACAGTTTTTTCTCTCTTCATTTCGTTTTACTCTTTTCCTGTTTAGATTTCAATGAGTCTGTAGGAAAATTAAAGAGACATTTATTTCAGGGAGACAAAGTAAAGCTATAGTTCGTCTTGTTGCCGTAGTTTCGTATTAATTACATTTAAATTTCTACAAGAAAACTGTTGGTTTTAAGAAAGAAGTGATTGATGCGGATGTGAAGAAACTAACTTTTCTAATAAATATTTTTTCTCTTTTTTATTTAATTTAATATTATTCCAAGTAGCATAGAATAGCCCACATTAGGAATAGTTTTTCCCAACACCGTTAGATTGAACAAAACCAAAATATTGACTAAAGATCTCGAGCCATGTTCTCCAATAATCTCGTGAATTCTAAAGACTCTCATATGGATGCCATGACTGGCGTCCAACTCATCCAGAAATCTATATACAAGCGTTTTATTATATCGATGATTAAAAATAGTTTTAAACCTGTAGGACTAAGACTTACAGATGTCAAGACTATGCTTAATCAGACCTCATCGACTAGCACTACTGAATCCCAAAGTAAGTGATTTACAAAATAACAAGGAACATATCAAGTGAAGGCTTCCAAGATCAGGAACAACTAAAATGGATAGCACATGTAACTCGAAGAGAAAATGATGTCATAATTAACATACGGACTTCCCGGATTAGATTGAACCAACGTTTGAGAAGGAAATCGCCCATCAATGTACGAAAGCTCGATAACAACGGAATTGAGAAGATTTTGTAAATTTCAACTGACAGAAACTCTAACTACTCGGTTAATAAAGTTAAAATATTTCCTCCTAATGAAACCGATAACCTCACCATTACCTTTGGGCAGACCAATCATTGCTAAATGGGTAAAGCAGTAAACTCTACAGCAACATGGACATTGCTGAAAGCTTAGTCTTTCAAAGCAGTACAAATGAAACTTTCAATTGCTATAGTGATTTTCCAAGCGTAGCTTAGATGTGGCACAAGGCCGAAAATCGGAGCATCCAGTAAGAATTGAACTCACTAATCAGTCGTAATTGATAAGCTTGCCAACCATTACATCGCCATTATATCGCCGCGAGGTACCCCTGTCAATTGATATAGTGTTACATATTGCTATGCCCGATTCGAGGCTTACTAGTGGCCCAGCGTAACCAAGTACTAATTGCCCCGTGGTCTGGACATCGGCGAATACACCAGTCAGTGCACCTATATTTTATTGTGAGCATGGTGGCCTGACACCCAGCACGATTTTAAACAAGATCTCCTAAATTGCGGATGAACATTCTTGTAG
Organism: Acanthosepion esculentum; assembly: GCA_964036315.1. Taxonomy (NCBI): domain Eukaryota; kingdom Metazoa; phylum Mollusca; class Cephalopoda; order Sepiida; family Sepiidae; genus Acanthosepion; species Acanthosepion esculentum. The sequence goes on from OZ038475.1 coordinate 14,012,236, forward strand.
GCTCAACGACCATCCATGGGGTAAACAGGGCTCCATAGCTATGTTTAAAATAACACAAATATACCCCCTAAATATAACGTTTACAATAAAAAGAAAAATGTATTTAAAATAAAATTATTACTTAAGTTCCGCTTAATTCAAGAATTCCATCTTTTTATAGTTATGGGTTATTCTGGTGTCTTCGACCTTGCGTGGCAGCCAGTCAAGGAGAAGGAAAACTCTGAATTTATATCTGAGAATGGTTCTTTGGAAAGTTCATGGTACACTCTTCCTCATTTTTCTGTTGTCAGTTCTGAAAATTTTGACTGGTTTTACACAAAGCTTTACGACTGTAATGAAATTGATTTAGTGGATAGTCTCACCGTTCGGTTCTAAACTGAACTGGTGAGTACAAATACGTCGTAATTGACGGCAGAGTCCACTACACGCAGTTATGTGTTTATTCAGAGAGAGAGAGAGAGAGAGAGAGAGAGAGAGAGAGAGAGAGAGAGATTGAGATTGACTCATTCATTCAGTGCTCCCGTTTTACTCGAATCACAAGTAAACATCTCTTCATTCTTCTTCTATATTTAGGACGATGGTAATTAGGACTCTCTCTACGACCTTTGTAATTCTAAGTAAGCTGTGTTTTTCCCTCTCTTTCCCAGACACTGCTCTGACATCAACTGACAGAAGCTCTTTCTGTAGGTTACTCGCTGTTTCCCGTTGTCGTTCTTACCTTCAAAATCTGATGTCCGCGCTATCGGCAGCTTCCTTCTGTAGAATCATGTTTCTGTTGCTTCAAGTCTGTTATTCATCTGTGATGAAATTGTGCACCATCTACTACTATAGATGAGAACTGATATTACATAACGTTTCAGCACTTTATCCTTTGTTTCTAACAAACCTTTCCTGTTTTTTAATACTTTACTTAGCTTATGGAAGGCATCTTTCACTATTCCAATGCATCTTCGGATTTCGGTGTCAGATTTACCATCCTCTGTTGAAATACTTCCCATACATTTTTACAATAATATACACCTTGCACGAGGCCCAAGAACCGCTCGAGGTAGAATTTTACAGGGTAATATTCACAGTTTATATGGCCGAGGAAGCATTCTTTTGGGAGACGCTTTCACAAAGCAGCAGCTCGTGAAATGCTGCTACTCGAGTGGAATTAAATGCGTGTGTCATGGCGGGTCTTAGCCATGAATTTTAGAATTGGTGGAAATAAGCAATGGGCAATTTTCATGGAAATAATGATAGACCAGCTAGAGGCCTGTGAATTTTTCTCTATGATAAACGGGTTTCAGGGTGGAAAATAATGACCCACAAGGGCGCGTAGAAGCTTTCAAACTGGAAAGTGAAAACTGAGAAGCTCCTCTCTATATAGGGAAGGATTACTCCATTTTCAGCCTTAATTGACACTTACAAGAATACAATATAGAATATAGCAAGAGGTAAAGAGAATGTCCAGCTCCTTTAGCGATGGATCGCATGGAGCATGGAGGATCCCACTTGAGATCTGGGTTGAGTTTAAGTGCAAATAGGTACACAGGCATGGGTTATATATTAAGCAACTAGGAATTTATCAAGGTGTTTGTACTTCTTCTTATGGTATGGCTGAAAGGAACCCAAAGAGTGTGAGTTCAATACCCGGTTAAGGCAGTGGAGAACTTTCGGAGGGAAAAATTAACAGGAGATAACTGATAACTGACATCCATTAAACATGGCACGTGGAACTAGACCAGTCTACCCCAGTGAGCGAAATAAAGGGTTCAGTTCGACATTTCACCGACCTGAAGAAGACCGGAGCGTACAACGGCCGAAACGTTGTAATAAATATGGCGACAAAGATGAGGACAATATTCCGAATAATGTAAATAATCTACATAATGCCTCATCTCAGAAATATAGACAGATGTGGAAATTTTACACTCCCACATCAACGAGCAAATATAAGTGACTTCATACCTGTTTTTTTAATATTTTAAGTCATTTACATCGCTATTTACTGTAGTTGAATTGTTTGTATTCATGAAAAATTGAAACAATTTAACGTATGACTTATTTTTTTAGTCCTAATTTGAAAAATCTAGAAAATAAGCAGGTAGACGGTTGACAAGAATCAGGACCTGATAGCGCAAAACTGAGTTGAAATTCGTATTAAGTGCAACCAAATTACCTATAATCAATCGTCAGATATCATTCAATATAATATATCTTCCATAGTGATATTATTGAATATTACAGAAATAATGGTGGATTTTCACTTGGTTCTTCAGGCATTGGCTATTTACCAGACGAAGCTAAGCTTATGAAATAATTCGTAGAAGGAAAACTATAGACGAGTGATTAGCAAGATAAACATAAAAAAAAACAATATCAGAAATTTGTATCACCGTCTGCTTAGCCTAATTGTTTCAACCTGTGCTATTCTAAACGGAGCTTTGTATTCGGGTCATTGTTGCGGGAAATTAATATAATAGTTTCAATTTAAATTCGAAATATTTCTGCTTTATTTTTTTACTATGCAACGTGAGCTTATGAATCTAGCTTAATTTTGACTATTTAACGTAGTTATAAAACGAAGCTAATGGTTCCAATAATAATAGCCTCGAAGTGAAACATAATAATGACGTTAACTGTAACGATTGGCTGATTTGAAATCATGAGACTCCTGAAAAAATTCAAACAGTGCAGTTCTAAAATGATGGGTGTTTATTAGGACTGATCAAATTGTGGGGTTAAATCGAAAAAAGATGGCTTCTTGAGAAGAGTGAAACATCATAGGCATTTACTGTAAACGGGGGATCATTAGCTGACGCACACCTGCTGACAAAGATTGATTGACAATTGACCCAGTGGATGTTGGAGTTATATTTATTCGAAACGAAATTTATTGATAGCGGAAGAGCAGAAAGTCATTTTAGAGAGGAAGAAAAAGAAACCGTGAGAAAAAGAGAAATATTAGGAGAGGATATTTTAAGAGGAGAAATGGAAATGAAGCAAAGAGTGAAAAAGCGTGAATGAGTGAGTCACTGAGTGAATGAATGTTGATATTAGATAGATTAAAAATTATTGAAACAAATACAGGGATAGAAAAGAACAGAGATAGATACATAGATCGCTTTAAAAATTTTTTAAAAAGTAATTATAATTTAAGCTTTACGTATGGAACAATGTTTTTAAAAACTAAAATACTAAAGAACTCCGGATTATTTACCTAACATGTTCTTTCTTATATATATATATGTATGTATGTATTATGTCATTCACAGACAGTACTGTTTCGCTGTATCACAGCTCCTCAGTGTGAGTGGACTTTCGAATGCCTCAAGCCAGGATTGAAACACAACTAATTTGGTGTCAGCCAGAGCTATCTTCACTCGGTAGAGTTACACAACTAGATCTGGCGTATTGTTTTTACAAATGTAAACAAATGCCAATCAGCCAAAGTGCTCCATTCATTTTAACTGAAGAGCTTTGCATTAGTGCAGGTGGCTGTTGTTTATAGAAATAGCTTATCACTCAACAGTGCTCAATTGAAATGTATTTTCAAGAGCTAAATTATGTCATTCACAGACAGTACTGTTTCGCTGTATCACAGCTCCTCAATGTGACTGGACTTTCGAATGCCTCAAGCCAGGATTGAAACACAACTAATTTGGTGTCAGCCAGAGCTATCTTCACTTGGTAGAGTTACACAACTAAATCTAGCGTATTATATATATACATATATATATATATATATATATATATATATATATATATATATATATATATGTGTGTGTGTGTGTGTGTGTGTGTGTGTATAAATATAAAAATTGAAATCAACACTTAGAGGCGACAGTCTGTTTTATGCTGGATGCAATCTATTGCGTCCAGCATGAAACAGACTGTCCCCTCTGAGTGTTGACGTCAATGTTCACATTTATATTTACACACGCTCTATGTCTGATATTGAGCACTTTATCCCATAAATACAGCACACATTACCACTATATTTCTTCATATATATATATATATATATATATATATATATATATATATATATATGTATGTATATATATATATATATGTATGTATATATATATATATATATATATATATATATATATATATATATATATATATATATATTATCATATTTTACATCGTTATACAATAGTAATATTTTCCTCTACGTTGTATTAACCATTTTTTTAAAAAAGTAAATGATTAGAAATGGGGATTCTTAAACTGTTTTTTCTTGGGGTCTCTTCCTCTCTCTCTCTCTCTCTCTCTCTCTCTCTCTATATATATATATATATATATATATATATATATATATATATAGTATGATCCACGTACAAGCCTGTTTCGCAGCTCATCAGTGTGGCTAGACGTCTGAGCCGGGATCAAATGTCGAACGATTTATCATCAGTCAGTGATCTTACACGTAAGCTATCGGCGCACGGCAGATAATGGGAAAATTTCACGTATTATGTGCCAAATATATACAAACGCCAGTAGCTAAGAGGGCTCAATTCGTAATAGAAGAGCGATGCGTCATATGTACACACACACACACACACACACATACACACACACATATATATATATATATATATATATGATAAAACAAAATAAATTAATATAAAAAAGTAAAATAAATAATAAAATAAATGAAAATAAAATTTTATTTAAAAAAAAAATTGTCTGAAAATTGAGCTATCCAGTTTTTTTACCCACCGAGTTTAAATAGATTTACATTATATATATATATATATATATATATATATATATATATATATATATATACATATATATACACACACACACACACACACACACATATATATATATATATATATATATATATATATATATATATATATATATATATATATGAGAGAGAGAGAGAGTGAGACACACACACACACGCAGAAACAGAGAAATGGACAGAGAAAGTGAGATAAAAAAGAATTAGTATATCGGCGGTCAGGAATTAATAGAATGGTTAGTGACAAAATTGAGCTATTAAATATGTAAAATGAATGCAATTGTAATAATGTTCATCAAGAAATTAATTATTCCTGCATACAAGCGGTACCTTGAAGAATTCTTGCTCTGTGATTTTTCTAATGAATTGTCATTCTTAATTTAATGATTGAATAAGCTCCTGGCGAGATTAAGAATTTTAACAAAATATTATAATAAAAGTATGAAGGCTGAGTAAAAATGTAAAAATGAGGGTACAAATAAAAAAAATTGAAAACTCTCAACGTTTTACATTTCATAGAAGTATACATTAACCGTATGAGAACGTTACCGCTTCCTCGATTTTCCCTTTCTTAATTATATATGTGTTTTTTCCACTAAAACCAAACATAATGTCTAATATTTATCTTCCATCGCAATCATAATGGAATGGCTCATTATTTATCTGAGGTAATGACATGGTGTACTACACTAACTACCCAATGAAAGAAAGAACTATATGTTGATTTTATAAGCGTAGCTTAGATGTGCCACAAGGCTGAAAGTACGGGGCACCTAGAGCGGATCGAACTCGTTGTCCAGTAGTAATTGATTTCGCTAGGATTGTTACGCGTAGCATAATCACAGAAGACCGAAAGTATTGGGTACCCAGTGAGGATTGAACTCACAACACAGTTGTAATTGTTCTAGCGAAACAAACTTATTAACAATTACCCCACGTTGAGGTGCCCCTACCAGAATTAAATGATTTTGTTAAATGTTTTATATAACACAAAATATCGTTTCAGACTAATTTGTTCAAATTAAATTAAAAAACAAAACTGAGGTTCATCTGTACATTCAATAGGCTGATCATTTTCTATCCTTAGATCTTAGATCAAACTAAATAAAAATCGACTCATACACGAATATAAACATTTGGGATTAATCTCTTTGGACAATGTAGAATGTTTCGAAAATGACTGCTGTTCACTGATGTTAAAAGTTAATCACTTAATTCTTGTTCATCTGACGTGTCTTCTCCAAGAATAAATTGGTTGCATTCGTGGACACTTCAATTAAAGCTTCCATTATAGAGGTGAGAGAAAGAAGAAAACTCAAGAAGACGATGTTGCCTGATTGAAATAAACTGCAACCAATTAAGCAAATGCTGCCTGAGAAGAATGAAATGCTGACAGCGACTTAGATACAACGCCAGAGCAGTTTTAATCTATCACTAGTCTACGCCTTTTCTTTTCTTTTGTCATATACGTTTCATGAGACTTAAAGTTGGAGATTCTCACCTCTGTACTTTGTTTATCCTTTCGAAGTTTTCTTTAAATGTCGTTATGTAAATTTCGTTAGAAATCAAAGAAGAAAGTGCTGTAATATGAATCCTCTTATATGGTAGTAAATACTGGACAATTACGTCAACGATGAAGAAGAGACTTGAGGCAACATCAGTATGGTTATACAAAATAGCAATGATATTAGCCATTTCCTTACAACGCATTCATAAAATCTTCCAATGAAAGCAATATTTCAAAAAGATAGGTTCATAATGGCGTGGGCTTCGAGGTTAAAATGAATAGTTGATTTACCCACGCCAAGAAGATGAACGAACGATTATAAAAAAAGAGGAAACACACGCGTAATTATGAGAATACAAGATCAAGAAATTATGTACGAATTCGCATGTTTGGTGTTGTGTCAGTAGATAGTTTCAGAAAAATAAGTAAATTCCGTATTTTTAACGAATTCTCTTGAAGAAGAAATGTTTATACGTCTGATTAAATGATTTGTCACAAAATAAGTTTCTGATTAAAATAAAGTAAAACAGTTAGTTGCTCACAGAAGGAATATACGACTGCATACATTCAAATGTAGACGTAGAGATCTAGTTTAAAATACTTAGCTTTCTTAGATTGTTGAAAGAAAATTATTTGAAGAGCTGCGCGCTTATTTAAAGTCCGATAATATAAGTGGCGAATAATTCTACACTGGCAAGAACTTCAACGTTAATCGCAACAAACTGAAACAGGACATTTCACCTACCTTTAAAAACTTCTCTCTTATTAATATAATTTTTCTCCCCATTTTATAAACAAAGGAATTTTGCATAGGTTTGCTATTTTCTTTTATTTATTCTCTCTTCGTGGTTCAATGTCTAATTCCTGTGGTTTCATTGGTCCAAAAACAATTTCACATAGGCTCGATAATTTATTTCCGTCGTCTTCTCAGCTCGCCGGTCAAACTCTGTGAAGGCAAGGTTTTCATTGGTCACAAGAAATTTTTACATACACTTGAGAATTTCTTTCCATCTTTTTTCTCAGCTCGCCCAAATTTGAAGGGACTGGGTAAAGTGAGTTATTATTATTTCGTACTCACTACAGATTTCTCAAGCCCAGTAGTTGTTTGTCGCACTTTCCGGTAGTGATGGGGTCTTCTTTCATAATTTGTTGTTTGAATTAGAGTGGAATAACACTTTCTTGATTATGTCATTATTTTTCTATTCAAGTTACGTGTAACGTTGAGAATACACTGGTCGCAACATGTGCTTAATGAGCAAACTTTAAGGAAAATGGAAACGAAAATGATGCTTATACTTAGAATCAGAAAGAATCTGTTGAATTATCATGGATATAATACTGAGGAAATGAATAATTTAACACTCACAGGGCATACTGGATGTAAGATGGACAGAGGAAACCTGCGGAAAACTAACCTAACAAGATTATATAAACGGATGGCAGAACAGGGATTGTGGATAGATGTGGAGAGCTGTGACCCTCCACGTCCTGAAGAGACACGGCGCATGAAAGAAACGGAAGAACTACTATGAACACTACGAATAGTTATGGTGTAAAAGGAGCGTGATCTAAAGATTAGTGAATTAGTCTAGCAGACCTTTTTTTTATCCTGACTCGATATCCCACAGATGTGGTCTTCAACTTTAAAAGTAATTATCTATCTACTGTTTTATGCGCTATGGCCCTTTCAGGACGTAGGCGATCATGTTTTTCTACACTTCCTGCTTTTTAATGTTCTTAGCTACATTTTGCTTTAAAATCTCTAATTGTTCTTGTCATAATTGATCTTACATCTGGTCATACTCTATATTTAGACAGACTTGATAAAATCAAAAGAAGAAACTGAAATATATGTCTGTATCTCTTAGATGAGGTGTTATGATAACTTGCATTATTTACATTATTCGGACTGTTATCCTAATCTTCATTACCATATTCACAACGTTTCGCCCGTTGTACGCTCCGGCCTTTATGTCTATGTCTCTCTCTATATCTGTCTATATCTCTGAGATGAGGTATTATGATTACTTGCATTATTTACATTATGCGGACTATTATCCATAACTTCTTTGCCATATTCACAATGTTTTGGCCATTCTACGCTCCGGCCTAAATGTCTATGCCTCTCTATATATGTGTCTATATCTCTGAGATGAGGTATTATGATTGCTTGCATTATTTACATTATTCGGACTGATATCCTCATCTTCATTTCCATATTCAAATAAATGGTTTGGTTCGAAATTACAATCAAAAGAAAAAGGCCGGAGCTTACATCGGCTGAAACGTTGTGAATGTGGCAATGAAGATGAGGATAAAAGTCCGAATAATGTAAATAATGCAAGAATCTGCGATGTTATTGGTGCTGACCGGATATCTTGGCTTCAATCATTTCCCCACCGGCATAACTTAGCTTACCTGCGCTTTTTCTATAAATACTTTTTTTGCTAATTTTAGGATTAAATTTTCTTTACAGTACCTAAAGTTTATAGGTTTAAGCGCAGTACTAGATTTTTACAGTTGAAATGGCTAGATGTAACCGTAAGTTTTATGCTAAAGGTTTCTTCTCTCACACTTCTCGCATTGGAACTCTCTTCCGGCTTTTTGCTTCTTAATTAACATGGATATTCAAATATTTAAAGTCATTGTCAATCATTATCTTTTGTCTTCATAATTCCTGTTCTTTTCATTTTTTTCTTTCTCCTAAGTATATTTTTTTCTCACGGTCTCTAGCACCCAGTAAACCTTTGCGTCTCAGTGGCTTCATTGCCTTGCTTGTGGTGACAGGATTAAAATAAAATCACTTTTTTTGTCCTTGTTCTGCCATACATCCACGCAAATTTGTTAAGTCAGTTATTGAATGCATGCTTCTCTTGACTTCTATATGTTCTGCGAGTGTTTAATTCTGTTTCCCTGTTATGCGCTTCAAAAAGATCAACTGTCTCTTTCTGACTGTAATTATACTTACAGTGCTGCGCTCATATCCCTTAAACCTTCTTCGCTCTTCACATGTTCTTTCCATAGTATTCTTAGCATTCATCGGTAGAACCATATATTGGTTATTTCACTTCTTTCGTCGTCTGTAAGATGTAACCAGTAATCTGTGCTATAAAGCAGATTAGCTATTGCATCGCATTTCAGTACCTATTTCTTTGTCATTTTCCTATCCCTTAATACTTCATTTTCTAGAAGACAATATTCTGTATTCCATTCGCTTTCGTGTTTCTCTGTCCCCTGTCCGAAAATACGCCGACACGCAGTGTTTACCAATTAGCAGTTTATTAGGCACATTATTTTGCATGCATAGGAAATTCAATTTAGACTTGTGACTCACTACTCTGGTCACAGGCCAAAGTTTATTGAATTAATTGGTGCGCCAAAGGCGAAAGCTGATTCACAAACACGTCTCGCAGGTCATTTCGTTAGTGTCAATATCCACTGAATGCAGCACTACATTGCTTTAGTTTAAGATTAAGCGACCTTCGTGAATAACACGTTGCCGACTTGAAAATCAAGAATTTCACTTCACTTCTCAAAGATGCAAGGATTTCTTATTTTGAATACAAACAGAAATTAATATTTTTAATGAGGACAAGTGTTCCTTAATTAGTAAGGGTCGATGTGGACATACGTTTATCTCGAGAGTTAAAGGTAGCGACTTGTTTAGTCAAAATTCAATCCGTTGGAAGTGAAATTGGAGTGACCTCACAAGGACGCAAGCCTGGGTGATACATGTGGAGGTCGTGCACTACCCAGACTACATACCCACACAGGCAGACTCTCAGTGGTACCGATAAGGATTACATAGCATTAAATTTGACTTGAGAAAAATTAATAAAGAATATAAACACTCTGGAAGGATTCGAACCTGAGTCCACGTAAAACAGTGGACAAATATATGTATTATCCTATAAATATAGCGCGGTTTTGTTTTCCATTTTTCCTCGGAGGCCAATTTATTTTAAAATTGTGCTATTCAGATTTTTTCACCCACTGAGTTTAAATAGATATACATTATATATATATATATATATATATATATATATATATATATATATATATATATATATATATATATATATATATATATATATATATATATTCTGTTTATACGTTATTTTTAGTGATACAAATATTTAAGTAAATGCTCTGTTTATAATAAACATATCCGAGAAATTTCATAGAAAATATGTGTCCTCCAACAGGAATCGAACCTGTATCCTACACGGAACAGTCATATAGCCTGACGTGCAGATGTTATTTTTAGTTTAAGTAAGGAAAATATGCTGGGTTAATCAATAAAAAATACATCCCCTTTTCTTAAAAAATGCTTTGTTTACGTTAGGATACGGAACTGATCAGATATATCTATTTCAAGAGTATATATATATATATATATATATATATATATATAGGGCCGACATAAGAATCAATACGGCATCGAGATTCAAGCTTCAATGCGGTTCCCAAAATAAGTTGGAAAATTGCACAAAATCATTGACTTGGTCAGACGTTCACTTAGAACACTGAAATCCTATATATATGCGCCTGTGTGTGAGACATATATGATTTTTTCGAAACTCTATATCTGTTCGATTTCATAACAGAAACGTAAACAAAGCAATTTGGCCTTTTTTGAGAAATACTTAATTAAGGAAGATGCATTCTTTAAAAGTTTAAATACAACCTCACTGGGCTGTGAACACCACTGTGACAGAGCCTTCTAAAGCCCGTCCTATATGACGCTACTTTCTGCCAAAAATTTGAACGCAAATTCGAACCCTAGTGGAGATGTTATTTTCTCTTTTAAGTATAGGCCGGTAGATGTAATGAACACTGGTAGAAAAAAAAAGTGGCGCATTATTCAAATACGTATAGCTACCAAGGAAAACTTTGGAAGTCATAAAAATATCGGATTAAAAATACAAGGTAACCAAAAAAGTTATGTCCGTTTTTTGATTAGTTGTTGAATGAAGTTGAAATATATACGTAATGCGTGTAGCAATTGTTTTCAAATTCGGACTGCCGGAAGTAGGAACATCAGACGTTATAAAAAACACGCGCACCGTGCCCGGCCATCAGTTATAAGCCGGACAGCTGTGAGAAGGATGGAAGCGTCTAGAGATCTCGTTCGGGGCTGTTTGCTTTACGACTTCAAAGTGGGCTTATCAGCAGCTGCATCAAGTCACCGCATATGTCAAGCGTTTGGGGATAGTAATGTGGATGAACGTACTGCAAGGCGTTGGTTTCGGAAATTCAAGTCGGGAGATTTGTCTCTATACAATGAGCCTCGAAGTGGACGACCATAGGTCTTGAATGACGGAGTCCTGAAGGCGGCCATTGAAGAGGACAGTAGTCTAACGTGTGGTGAACTTGCAAGACAGTTCAACGTTTCCGATAAAACAGTTAGACTTCACCTGCACCGCCTAGGTAAGACATACAAACTGAGCAAGTAGGTTCCGCAAACACTGTTGGAGGTCAACAAGTGACAACGAGTGGCAGCCTGTGTATCGCTGCTTTCTTGCCACCGTACCGCATCCTTATTCAATCGAGTTCTTACCAGTGATGAAAAGTGGGTTCTGTACGAAACTCCCAAGCGTTCCAGACATTGGTTGTTTCCTCAGGATGCTGTCCCTAACACCGCAAGACCGCCTATGCACCTATGCAAGATTATGCTTTGTGTCTGGTGGACAGGTCGTCAAGTGGTTCATTATGAACTGCTACCACGGGCCAAACGGTCACTGGAGACCTATACTCGCAGCAATTGAAACGTGTGCAACAGGCATTGCACCAGAAGGCGCCAGCACTGGTGAATCGCAAAGGTGTGCTTTTCCCCCATGACAACGCCAGGCCGCATGTCACGCGAGTGGTCAGGGATACCATAGAACAACTTGGGTGGGAGACTTTGTGCCATCCACCTTATTCACCTGACCATGCGCCATCCGATTACCACTTCTTACACTCCCTGGATAATCATCTTCGTGGGAAATCCTTCACCAAGCAGATTGACGAAGATGATTATCCAGCAAAAATAAGGGCACCAGGTTTCACTACCAGCTTCCAGTGTGTTTTGATGCAAAGAAGTCCGTGAGGGCTTTGCGCAAGTCTGCTTCAGAGAGTCCGGTTTTTATTCTTTTATTATTTTCTCATTCCAAATGCTGTCAGCACCAACACGAATGCCAGCATCATAATATTTACGACTTTTTCTTGCACCACATTGATTAAATAACAAATTGAAAAATGCCTCTATCTGCACTTTGCTATGGCAAAAATGGTTGTCTGTAATGCCCTGCTGCCTGTAGATTACTGCGGCATGAAAACGAAATAATTCACCTGTTCTGTATCCGTATTCATTGCACTAAATAATATGTTACTAGAATTTTTAATTGTAGAGTGTAAAATAAATATTTGGAATGAGAATATAATAAAAGAATAAAAACAATGGAATTAAACACGGACCATTCTATGGCAGGAATTATTTTCACAGAACAACCACCGAAAAATAAAGCTCGAAAAATATTTGTTGCTTATATAATCAACTTGTTTTAAACGACATTTATTTATATATTTATTTTCGTTTTAACACGCTGCATAAGTCGTAATTTATTTATTTTAATGGTAAAAACAATGTAAATTTCTAATTATTTTAAGTTTGCATCTTTTTTTAAAATTTATTATTTTATTTTATTGTTTTATTTTAATTTATTTTCTTCTTTACTAACAGTAATTATCATCTGGAGAGATGAAATTTGAAAAAAAGTAAAAAAAAACAACAAAAAAAAACGAGAAAACACATAATTACCTGACGAGTATCCATATAAAAAAAGAAAAAGTAGAAAATCTCCCGTAAACAACTTAAATAGGGCTCATACCATTGCGATTGACTGTTGATCAACTTCCAATCAAATGCGTCACAGAGGGGTCGGGTTTGTCTAATATAAGTCAGTGTTTGCATGCTGTTAATTTAGATGTGGGGGCATCAGAGACTGATCAGATGTTGTCGACTTGGTGAGTGGAGTATGATGTTTGAAAGACCCGAAACTTCCCAATGACCCAATTCAGAACATCGCTGACGACGCCCTCTAGAGCTAAACAGCTTATATTCAAAGTAATCGACGATTTGAGGTCCTTTAATAAAAGTAGATGTTCGCCATACATCGTTGCTTTATTGGGAATATGATGTTGAATTGTTTACGCTTATACGATGAGAATAGTGTTGGACTTTATAGACAGGTACCTTTTTATATTCATAAATATGCCGATTTAATAATTCCCTCTTTTAATCCCGTTTTTTTATGCCGTATTCTTTCAGGACGTAGGCATTCATGGCTCTCGCCTTCCCCTTGTGGCTTTCAATAAGTTTCGTGCCTCTGCCAACTCCCCCAGATTACGTTCTGCCATCCACTTGCTTAAGCCCGCCAAGTACGTCATGCGTTGATTTCCCTTGTCTCTTTTTCCACCTATTCGACTTGTGAGTATCAGATTCTCCAGGCCCTCCTTTCTCATTACGTGTCCCAGAAATTCCATCTGCCCCTTCCTTATGTCAAGCATAAGCTTCCTCCTTGTTTTCATCCTCTCTAAGACCTCATCTTTGCTCACACGCTCGTTCCATGATATCCTTAGCATCCTTCTGTAGAACCACATCTCCCCCGCCTCGAGTTTCTTCTTCATCTTTGAGGAGACCGTCCAACATTCGCTGCCGTATAGAAGAACAGATAGCAGCTCGGTACTCTTTTCTTTGACACCAAAGATCTCCGCCTGTCTCGGAGTACTCTGCATAGCTTCTGAAAGGCATCATTGGTCATCCCAATCCGTCTCCGGATCTCAGCGTCGCACCTAACGTCCTCCGTCAAAAACAATTTCCTAGATATTTAAACTTCCGCACGTGCTTGATTTTAGCGTCCCCGACATGCAAATAGCATTTTGGGCTCATCCATTTACTGATGACCATGCATTCTGTCTTCTCGTAGTTTATGGTCAGTCCTTTCTTCTCGCTCTCGCTCGCTACCTTCTGTAGGAGGTTTTGTAGTTTCTTTTCCGTGCCTGCTATCAGTATCAGTCATCTGCGTATTTCATGTTGGTAAGATTTTAGCCACCAATGATGAATCCCGGTAAGATTTCCAATTCTCTCAGAATTGCCACGCTGTATACGTTGAATAAGTCCGGTGAGATAGACACATCCTTGCCTTACGCCCCTTTCTATTTTTATATATTCGCTGAACTCATTATCTACATGCACTCATGCTCTTTGCTGCCAGTATAGGTTCTTGATTAGTCTAATATCTTTCCCGAATATATCAAGCTGAGTAGTTCCACAAGGTCTTTGTGGCCTACTTTGCCAAACGCCTTTGCGTAGTCTATAAAACATAAACACACGTCCTTCTGCATTTCTATTGCTCTTTCTGATAACATTCTAAGCATGGATATCGCCTTCCTTGTTCTAGTGTCTTTAACTTACCCGCACTGTTCTTGTCCTATCTCTGGCCTGATTCTTCTGTGCGCGCTATTCATGCGAAATGAAAGAAAGGCTCACACATGGAACTTGAATTAAATTTTCCAAGAGAGATCTAGAATACGGAGATTAAAAATAAAATATTTAATGAAATTCCATTCATTATATGTCCGGAAAGACATAGGTAAAGTTCTCTTTTCTTCATTAGAATACTTATCCTTAAAATATGATACTAAATATCTAAGTGATTGTTTGTTTTGTTTTATTTAATACATCATCCTTAATAGAAGTCAATTTTTTCAAAAGAAAAATAGACACGTATTATCTATAGTTTAGAAATGATGTCTATAGCAATTAGTCTTTACTAAAAATCATATTTCTGTATAACAATGCACATGTATAAATTGTAGTTGGTTCATTTTTATCAATCAATGCGTAATTAATAACAATATTCACAAGTAGTTTCTTACGTAGTATTTTCTGTAAATTGGAAATAAATTGTCGACGTAAAAATATCTATCTTTGCTTCAAAGTTTATTGGCGACATATATTTGAGCATCCAGTTTTTGTTAGATCGTATCAAATTTAGGATGAAGTATCTAGTTAACCCGATATATCAGACCTGTTATGGAGCAGAGATTCAAATTTAAAATTCGCGGAAGACGCTTAATTTGCAAGTCAAAATTTTGCTGCAATACTGATGAGACGTTTGCCCCAGGTATTTGCTTCAGCAGTTACTCGATTCATCCAATATCAACTTCTCTCCGCAGGAACAAATTGCAAGTACCTGGAACAATACACTCCCGAGTGCACATTGGGAAAAAGAAGGCATTTAGGAAAAGCAAGTAGAATTCTAAATTAGTTTTCCATATATTTTCGAAAATTGTGCTCTTAAATCTGATTTTTTTATAATAATTCAGAGATCTCATGTGATTTTAATGCGCATAGTTTTACACATAGTTTGAGTTAAAAGAATACAGACCTAGTTTAAAAAAAGAAAATACTAAAGATTGTGTTTTTTACGGTTTATCAACACTTTGCGGGATATTTAAGGTCTAAACATATTTTGCATTGTAAAAATAAGACATTTTTACGAGTGAATATAACATTAACAAATTTTGGAACTAACAACGACTTTTCTAGATACACGCCCTTTAGTTTAACCCATAGCTGGGGGAATTGAGGGCTTCATATATTTCTCAGGGTATCTGGGCGTTCGTGAAACTACTAAAGAATTGTAGATAAACTCGATTTCAAATTCCTATCTAGTCTGCCAGATTTACTTTCACTCTAATTCTCTTGAGCAGTCGAATAGAAGGAACACTCAGAATGTCAAAGCATGAAGTATCCAATGTGGAACTACTTCACTATCTTTCCTAATAATACATGGCAATTCAAAGATAATAAAATAAATGAAACTGTGAAGAAGTATGATCGCTTACATTCTAACTGAATATGGCAATAATATATGAACTTTTATAAATTCCTTATCCTGGTTCATAAAAATACCTACTTACTGAATTAAAATCGTCGTTTATACGTCCTTGTTGAGGATTATATTTTCCACCATTTCTCACCATGTAGCCTCCTTCCCATAGATTCAACATTGCAAGCCTGTCGCTATCTTTCGCTATTTTCATGGAATAGTTTCGGACAACATCCATTCATTATTTCCACCACTCCAGAATTTGACAGGTAAGACTCCATATCCTAGACACTGCCTCCATATTCCAATTGTAAGGAAGAAGTTCAATTTAAAGATTATTTTCTCAAGAACCGTTGCTTTCCTTGTTAAGCTCATCCTACACGACGCTCCCGGAAAATTTCAACCAGTTCAAGTGAATTTTCAATTGTTACCTATCATTCATATCCTCTTAATCTGCACATTCTACTTTTATTTTCACACCCCCACATCTCATTTCATAAACCTCTGTCTTGAGTGGCTCTTTGGCCTTGAATTGGGTGAATATTAGTAAAATAAATAAAATAAATAAGCGTGGAAAAAGAATTAAATTACATCATTAAAATATCTAGAATAATGGTCATGTTTAATATCAGATATTCCGAAAACACGACGGAAAATAGTCAGTGTCAGTTCTCTAGATGCAAATGTTTCAATAAATCGTGTAATGGGATATTTGTTGAAGAATAATACAAATGGATTTACAGAAATCATGAAACCTGTTATAAAAGCAGACATTTACGCTAAAAATCTTCATATAACTTCACTTGATATTTCCCTGATGTTTCCATTTGACGCACGTCAAGATAAGACGTAATTTGGAAAACATTCAACCGAGGATGAATTTGCTGTCTATTATTAAAGATAATTTTCTTTTTCAGATTT
This sequence comes from Acanthosepion esculentum, assembly GCA_964036315.1. Lineage (NCBI taxonomy): Eukaryota > Metazoa > Mollusca > Cephalopoda > Sepiida > Sepiidae > Acanthosepion > Acanthosepion esculentum. Next base: position 14,029,286 of record OZ038475.1, read on the forward strand.
TCTCTAAATTACAATGTATTGTGCAAGTCTAAGAGTATTAATTTTGCAAACTCAATACATTTCATCATCATTACAAACACAAACACACACACACACACATATATATATATATGGGTATGTATGTATGTATGTATGTGTGTATTTATGTTCAGCGTATTTAGCCAGCAAAGTTTTACGGCAAATACGATTCAGAACGACAGACATTTTTTGCCGATTAATTTTAATGACTTTTTCAAGTTCCGAATAATTCTTTTCAGACGAGGAGGGAATTTCGTCAGAAATTTTCCGAAATTAACTCTAGTTAAATTTTTGATCGAACATCCTCCTTGTATGAGATGGAATGTTCGCAACATGGAAAAATCAAGCATTAAAATTAATCGAGACAAAATATTTGTCGTTTTTAACGCACACACACACACACACACACACACACACACATATATATATATATATATATATATATATATATATATATATATATTTATATATTTAATTAATTTAAAGAAATAACAGTTTTTCTTTAAATTAAATTATTCGCTCTGTCTGAACATTGAGCTCTGCGGATTTCATCCTCCTTGAGATTACCCATACGGATTACCAAGGTTTTCATTAATTAAGTATATATATATATATATATATATATATATATATATATATATATATATATATATATATATATATATATATATATATATGCAATTGAGAGAACAGATGGAGTAACAATCCACAGTTCGTAGCATTTATTGTTTAAATAAGTCCTCAATACAATGTAAAGCAAAATATTATTATACTACTTTTATTAGCACTGAAACATAAAAGTTTTTTTGTACCTATGTAACATGTTTTTATTGTAATTTCTTATAACACACGCACGCACACACACACACACACACACACACACACATATATATATATATATATATATATATATATATATATATATATATATATATATATATATATCACTCCAAATATTAGTTTTAGTGGATACCCGTGTTTGAGTAGACGCTGCATTTTATTTTAAATTGCTCGCTTGAGAAAACTTGTTAAAGCATGAGAAACTACCGTCATATCAAGCCGTGTTTTAACGGCTCGATTACGAAACATTTCACAATCAAGCAATGTCTTAATTGCCTTTAAGGCCCACACAATCGTTCAGATTTTCACGAAATACCCTATCTGCAGAGAATCCTATCCGAATGCAAAACAATTTTTAAAGAATTGACGGGATTTATAATAGTAGTCGAGTGGTTAAAACTCACCGGATCAGATCCCGGTTTCTCTTGCGAATGTGGGCACGGGTTCGAACCCTGCCGGAGTGCCCATTTTATTTAATACGTTTTATCGTGTATGCAGGTCTGTAGACAAAATAGATACTAGTTAAACTAAAAAACGGGGTATCTACTCAAGTATTGTTTCCACTAAAAATAATGTTTGAAGCAATAAAAATAACTGTCTATATTTCTGAGATGAGATACACATTATTTACATTATTCGGACTAATGTCCTCGTCTTTGTCGCCATATGTATTACAACGTTTTGGCCTTTCACTATCTGTCTATATTTCTGAGAGGAGGTATTATGTACATTATTTACATTATTCGGACTATTGTCATCATCTTTGTCGCCATATGTATTACAACGTTTCGGCCTTTCAGTATCTGTCTATATTTCTGAGATGAGGTATTATGTACATTATTTACATTATTCGGACTATTGTCATCATCTTTGTCGCCATATTTATTACAACGTTTCGGCCTTTCAGTATCTGTCTATATTTCTGAGATGATGTATTATGTACATTATTTACATTATTCGGACTATTGTCATCATCTTTGTCGCCATATTTATTACAACGTTTCGGCCTTTCACTATCTGTCTATATTTCTGAGATGAGGTATTATGTACATTATTTACATTATTCGGACTATTGTCCTCGTCTTTGTCGCCATATGTATTACAACGTTTCGGCCTTTCAGTATCTGTCTATATTTCTGAGATGAGGTATTATGTACATTATTTACATTATTCGGACTATTGTCATCATCTTTGTCGCCATATTTATTACAACGTTTCGGCCTTTCAGTATCTGTCTATATTTCTGAGATGATGTATTATGTACATTATTTACATTATTCGGACTATTGTCATCATCTTTGTCGCCATATTTATTACAACGTTTCGGCCGTTGTACGCTCCGGCCTTCTTCAGGTGGTTGGAATGTCGAACTGAACCCTTTATTTCGCTCACTGGGGTACACTGTTCTAGTTCCACGTGCCAATTCTAATGAATGTCAGTTATCAGTTGTTTCCACCGCCTTGACCAGTTATTGAACACACTCTCTTTGGGTCCTGTCACTGTATCTAACTAACGCCTTTATCCAGTGAGCCATGTGTCCTGACGAAGAAAAACAAACCTGTGCGTAAGTCTGATATTTTTAGGTTGAAATTGTGGTCAGATGGGTTACGGTATTATCTCATCCGGTCTTTGGCAGAGCTAGATTGCAATCCTTCTGAGTCTGAACGGTAAGATATATAATCCGGTGTTCTTATTGATATTTTTATTTTATTTTTACAAAACAGTGCTCAATGTAAATTTACAGAGCATAAATATTCACTTAAAGATGAAACGGAACTAATGCATTTAATTTAATTATATAATTAAATTTGAAGATTTTATCTTCCATTTTTGAAACATGGTTATTACTGTGTTATAATAATAATAATTATATATATATATATATATATATATATATATATATATATATATATATATATATATATATATAAAGAAAAACAGATCACTCTATGGCTCCATTGTAATAGTTTATTTCACCAGTGACCTTTTAAGATACTCTGGATCCTCATCCGTCACTTTCAAAGGTGAAACGAAAAATAAAATGAAAATTCACACTTTTGACGGGTAGTATTAAGTTTATGTAACGGAGAAGGTATCGTGGAGTGGTGTGAGAGACATGGTCGAATTTAGAGAGGGTTTATTTTTATATTTCTTTCTATCATACTTAATATTGTGGAAGGAGGGGGTAAGGATCAGACATTGACCTATTTAATCGGTCAATTCAACGGATTATTATAAGTTTTTCGTAACTTAAACATATATATATATATATATATATATATATATATATATATATATATATATAGATATATATATGATATAAATTATTAGGGGTATTTGAATAATATATATATATATATATATATATATATATATATGATATAAATTATTAGGGATATTTGAATAATAATAATTAAGTAATTCATCAAGTCTAGAAGAATCCTCAACAGAATGCTGAACGCACTGGACGCCCGTTTCCTCCTATTTGTCACTTATCCGCAGTGCGCATCCACTACCGAGAATCGAATCCGGAGCGTTACGATACGCGTCATATCCACCGAACTAATGGTTCTCGGTGACGAAGAGGTATATCGCCGTTCTGTATATATGATTGTTTCGCCGGAGGAGGAACAGCATTTCTGAGAGAAAACGGTTTTTATATCACAAGAATTGTGCCGCCATTATTTGCCCGCCGTTAAATTGGGGGTTTAAAACTTTATTTCGATAAATATTACGATAAAATAAAAATTGTTGAGAGTAGTGACGCAGATTTTCCTTTTTATAAATTGGACATCATTTTAGAAAACTGTTAGAAGTTTTAAGAAAAATATATTGAATTTTCGATTATGCTTTAATAAAATTTAGGAATTTATTTTGTAGGAAAATCATGAAGGAATTTAAACACACATTCTACATTGATCAGCATTTTATCTGGAAAAATCCAAGAATTATCGCATGAGCAACTAAAAAGTTATATTAATTAAATGAGAGTACGGAAATATTTTCTTAAAATGAAGATTTTGAGTTAATGTTAAAAGAAAATTACGGAAAACCCCTGTACTTAAATATAGATGGGAAGCATAACTTTATGCAGGAAATGCAGTCAAAACAGTTGATTTTATATACGTTAATTAGTCATGTGCTATGAATGATATCTTGAA
>OZ038475.1:14038304-14048304 GCA_964036315.1 Acanthosepion esculentum
CCATTGCAAACGTCAGATCAAGCCGAAAATGAAGTACATTTTCTGGGCAGGAAGAGTATAAGGTCGAGTAATGGATAGCGGCTTGGATCGAGGAATCGGAGAGCCGAATTCGAATTCCAGTCGAATCCATTACATTCACTTAAGCTAATACCATTGGAAATGATATGAATCGTCTGCTTCTGCCCCATACCCCCAGCTATGGGTAGTTAGCAGGACAGACCGGCCTTGGATGGCAACTCCTCCACTCCGGGAAAAAAATCTGCCTCGTTAGTCATTTATCGAAAGATACATGATCGCCTAAGCGTGTATCACGCATGGCAATGACTGAAGATACGAGCAGGATTTTCCCAGTCTTCACTTTCCTGTCTCGATAGCATCCAAAATCGTCTCCATGATTCTATGGGTGATGAAGTGCTTTCCACCCTGCAACTCCGCAGGCCTCTCGCTACTCTGGCTATTTCCAGAAAAAGTCTTCAGACAAATTCCATTCCTTCATTTCATCAGTTCTAACGTTCACGACCAAGAGCCGGCATAACACGCGCATTTAGCGAATCACACAAATTCCTTTCATATTCCATTGTAACTATGTAAGTAATACTCGAGTAGCTTCATTCACGAGCCACTGCTTTTATGGAACTGACTCCCAAGAGGGTGCTTCCTTGATCGCTATAAACTTAACCTGTTCAAGTCTAGGATCAACCATTATCTTCCACGTATATCCACACACATTGTGCATCTATATAAGCCTATACATCGAATTTTATCCCTCGATTCCGCCAGGTCTAACCTTCACTGCAAAGACCGCCATGCCACTTACATAGACGCAAACACCCACATTCCCTCAGTATTCCATCGGTGCGAAGTAGGTTCCACTCGGGCAGCTTCTTCCCGTGAACCACTGCTCTACAGAACCAACTCCCAAGATGGTGTTTCCCCTGATCTTATACTGTTCAAGTCTAGTGTTATACGTTATCTTCCACTGCTATCCGCATAAATTGTCTCCTAATGTAACCTCTACTTCCAGGGCCCCCTGTGCCTTTTAAATAGGGAACCATACGGTAATATATATATATATATATATATATATATATATATATATATATATATATATATATATACTAGCATCATGGCCCGGCGTTGCCCGTGCTTGATTCAAAAATCGTACGACTCATACAGCAATCGCTATCACTTGACTTAAAATATTTTTGCCCTTCCTTGCCTTTAAAGGATTGCCCTTTGCCGTGCTGATGTTGCTACATGCCTTACATCTTGCCTATCTCACACTGCGAATATAGAGAGATATAGACATGAAGGCCGGGGCGTACAACGGCCGAAACATTGTGAATATGTCAATGAGGCGTGGAGACAAAGTTAACTAAAGACAAAGAGTTGTGAGTTCAATACCAGGCCACGCCAGTGGTGGAGCAAACTTGGAGAATTGAGTTAAAAGTAAAATAACTGAGACATCCGGAAGAGGCAACAATCTAACTCGGTGAACGAAATAAAGTTTTCGATTCGAAATTCCAATCACCTGAAGATGGCTGGAGCGTATAACGGCCGAAACGTTGTGAATATGGCAAGGAAGATGAGGATATCAATCCGGATAATGTAAATATTTTAAGTAAAGATGGCATAGAGAATAGAGAGCGCCCGAAATAGAGGATCAAAAAATACGAAATAAAGAATCAAAAATACAAAAATTAATATACTTTATTTTATAAGCTTGGTGTGTGCGAAAATTTCTTCCAAAGGGAAAGCCTACCCCGTTAGTTCCCTAAGAATATTAGCAAAATGTAATTTATTATGTTTATTTTTAATAAATTTATTTCAATTAATCATTACATGTTAGTTTATTACATTTTTATTGTGTTTCTTTAAAGCTATGAGTTTCTTTATTTCGATGTCTTCCTGGATGTCTTCCTGGATGTCTTCCAGTCTCCGTTCTCAACTATCTAGAACATTTACGGCATATAAGTTTAAATATCAATTTTACTTTATTTCTCTTCATTTTCGAACCAACGTCGATATTTTGTTCCCTTCTGGCCATTCAGCATTTCTTATCCTAAATCTAATGAATTTGATATTAGTAGAACGACATTAGCAAACCGTATGTGATTTAAATAACTTCCGTTTTATTTAATTACATCCGGTCCATATCTATTTTCGGGGAGATATTTTCAACCTCTGAAATAAACAATGTGGAAAAATCGTTATTGCGTTATTTCACTCTTTTTCCAATTATTATTTTAAAGGTATTTGTATAGATAAATTATAAAATTACCGAATTAATGACTGCCGAGTGTTCTGCTGAGTCAAATGATTTCCCGTTAATTTTTCACGGTGTTGAATTGAGAGTTTTAATTCTCATAGCTTTACTCTTCTCATCTATAGCGCGAATAATAGAATGAATTATCTATATTTTGATACTTGCACTTTTGTGGTTTTAGCCTACAGAATTTCCTTGAAATCTTATATAATTAAAAAAAATCTATTTCTTTTTGTTTTTCAGCTTGAAAATGAAGAAGACAGTCATGACGTCAAAAAGGAGGCGGTCATCTTTACTTAGGCCAGACGCGACGAGCGTGAAATATGTTGGATACAATTATTGGTGTCTATGACTCGACCAAGACCACCTCCAGCCACCGTAGCTGATTAAAAAAAATAACGTTAAGGATGTGAACACGTGATATTATTAATTTTCATTGTTAAAATGGAACTCTAGATTTAAGAGTTGATTCTCTTTGCTCTTTAACAGAGCGATTTTATTGGAAGATAAGTTACGGTCATATATGTTGAAAACCGCCAGTACATATTACCCCACTCCACAAAGTACCCACAATGCACTTCCGTTTTAAATTCTACTCTTTGTTCCTCGTTAAAGTTAAAAACAAAGCGGGGAATAACAGTCAAGTGTTTCAAATAGAATAAAAATCTAATGATAAACATTTCATATGAGCTGAAGTAAAATACAGTCGACGAAAGTGGGGACAAGGAATATATATTTCTGTTGACATATTTTTTTTTGTTTTCCTACGACACTGAGTTAAACTGAATCCATATTTGACTAAAGAAAAGAAATATAGGAAAACAAACACTTAAATTTCAAAACTAAAATGAAAAGTAACAAAGTTCCAGCAAAATGTGAAAAAAAAATCAGGAAGTTAAACTATGGAATGATAATAATTTTTTTTTTATTATTATTTCATAGCTTAGCATCCTTCTTTTTTTTTAAGACGCAAGTGAAGAAAAAAATGATATTCAGAATTGCAACAACAACAATAAGGACGGTATTAATATTCGAAATAATTAAACTAAAAGTCCAATCCAAATTCGTAAACCGTAGATTTCTAAAGCTATGAAGAGATTTCAAAAATAGGATGAAGAAAATCAGTAACTTTACTAAATTATCTGATCAGTTGGGCCACTTTACACACACACACACACACACACACACACACATATATATATATATATTGTTTTTAGTTCTCATAATTTATTGAGGTTATATATATGTGTGTGTGTGTGTGTGTGCGTGTGTGTGTGTGTAGGCAGAATGAGTGAGAAATAAACAGTGTTAATATAGCAGTCATCAGTACATAGTGATTGGCAGTTTCAGACCTTAAACCATGGTGTGATTATTATTTAAGGCATGAAACTAACAATCGGTAAGGTGCGTTGATGTCAACACTGTCTATTTCTGAGAACGCTTTAATCTAGAGCACTATTCACATATACACACCTGCATATATATATATATATATATATATATATATATATATATATATATATATATATATATATATATATATATAGATATCTATCTGTGTCTGCGTGTGTTTGTAAAGGTAACTTTGCAAAAAGAAAATTAAAGTAAAAAAGTAAAAGAAAAAAAAAACTTTGATCATTATTCGGGAAAATTACTATAACTCTATGATCCGTGAAATATAGTTTTGATAGGAGAGGGACGTTAAATTGGTTTGACTACAAACACACATACACACACGCACACACGGAAATACACGCACACACCCACCTACACACCATACACACATATCTATCATCATACACAAATTATCCATATCTGTAGGTATGCTTTATATATGCACACAGCATATAAGTATACATATGTATTACAGAATAATACAATATTTTAATGTTCTGTAGCATACTTTATGCTTGTATGCCAAACCAATTAAATGTTCAGGAACAAGAATCTAAGTATTCAGAATTTTTGTTCCGAAAAATATCACGTCTGGTTTGAAAAATAGAATTAAAAAATCGAGACATTTTAAGCTGCAGGAGTCACATTATGAACTACATGACAAGGTTTTATGGTTCACGATGAAAAAGTTTATACGCCTCATAAAAATTACTCGTGACGTAAGTCAGCGTTAATATTCTTCAAATTCTTCTGAAAATTCGCATAATTTGAAAAAAATCCTCTGGTCATTCGTACAAAAAGTAACGTTCCAATGATATTGTTTATTGATTTAAGAACACAAATCCATATACTGCTTCTGTCCCATAACAACTGTTACATCTACTTTTTTATTATTATTAGCAGCATTAAATGTCGATGATATTTATATGTTCAAAAATTTGACATTGTAATATTTGAAACTAATTGTATAATTAAGTCAACTATTGTAATATTTAAAACCAATTGTATAATTAAGTCAAATATTGTAATATTTAAAACTAATTGTATAATTAAGTCAAATATTGTAATATTTAAAACTAATTGTATAATTAAGTCAAATATTGTAATATTTAAAACTAATTGTATAATTAAGTCAAATATTGTAATATTTAAAACTAATTGTATAATTAAGTCAAATATTGTAATATTTAAAACTAATTGTATAATTAAGTCAAATATTGTAATATTTAAAACTAATTGTATAATTAAGTCAAATATTGTAATATTTAAAACTAATTGTATAATTAAGTCAAATAACGTGTAGTTTCTCGAACTGTTCAGTGATGAGCAAGAGAGAACATTATCAAAATTGTTGGCTTTATGTATTTTAGCAGAATAAATTACCCACGGCTGAAAAAATAAGCATTTGAAAGGCAAAACCACAAAAGACAAATGGTAATTGAACTTACACTAAAATCAAGTATATAAATAAAGAAAAAACTTTGAAGTAAGCCGTTGAAGAATTTTAAATGCGCCCTGATATAATTTTAAATGCCAAAAAATCATTATTTCATTATTTTTCAAAATTAATGGTTCCAAGCAGTGAATGAATAAAACTTTGTTTGTCATTTCTTTGATCTGGAGCGTGGAGCTGGCAACATCACAATATAAAAAAATAGAATAAAAACTACTTTCTACCGAAATCACAGCAGCAACATAGTATAGTGTGGATGTGGTTCTATACCCGAAATGATGGGAAAAAGCTTGACTTTGACTGAGCTTATATTTTATTGTAAAAGTAATTATTTAGGGACATGTATTATGCACTAAATATAGCAGCTGTATTGGGACAAAGGAAGTATTTTATTTAGATTTTCCCTTTTAACCAATTATTTTCAAACAATCCAAATAACTTGGCAATTTTCTCCCCATGTATGCCTTTGTGTGTAATAACTGCCGGCGTAAAACTGTGAATTTCGCTAAAGAGGCAACCTTTGTATATTATAAATCTTATCCAATATCTAAAAATGTTCATGATTTAAACATAATTAAGGAAGTAAAAACACACACACACACACACACACACACATATATATATATATATATATATGTATGCAAACGTTCTTTAAATAGTCTTATGTTATGATTGTATATGTTTATAAAACACACTTTCCTTGTTTTAACCGTCTGTATCCTTTTTTAAATTACTCCTCTGTGTGTGTTTAAAGATATTTGACAGCATGCCACTGCAATTATATATATATATATATATATATATATATATATATATATATATATATATATATATATAATTTTTACGATATCGTTTCGATGCTTTCATATAATCAGAGAATGCGTTAAAAACTTTGTCCCTCGTTGTCATAGACTCATTTGATTTCTGTTAAGATTAAAAGTAAATATTATAATTTTTCGATGGAGGTATATACATGCGGTCATTAGTAGAAACCAAACATATGTATATGAGCCTGCAAAGGGTTGATAAGCTGTATAAAACAAGTAGGAGAGATATATATTCATTATATATATATATATATATATATATATATATATATATATATATATATATATATATATATATATATATATATATATATATATATATATATATACCATTTACATCTTCGGTTTGATGAGACATACTGGTCGAAATAAATCATGATCTGTTACCGCATTTTCGTGATGTGTTAAACTTTTCCTTGATATATATATATATATATATATATATATATATATATATATATATATATATATATGTATTTTTCTTAAGTTAATAGGGCTAACTCTTAACACCCACACGTATACACACAAATCGTCTCCTAACCCTCTATCTAGAGTAGCTTCCAGGCTTTGTAACGTCTGTAACTTCCTGTAAAATATATTTTTAAAAAATGGGATCACTGTGAACTTAGGGAAAATTTTAAGGTAAGTCTTCTTTGAAATGAAAATACTGAACATTAATATTCTGAACTGAAATTAAATGTTCACTTGTCTTGTTTCAACTCTGAGTTTTGCGAATAGTGTATCCACTCTTCAGAATAATTGATGTTAAAATTAAAACCAAGAACTTTACAAACAAACCTGTTGAAGATTCTTTATAATATATAATTGTCTATGAACAGAAGCATATTTATGCAGTAATTTAAAAATACTTTGCAATATACGCGAATATGTTCGCGCCTTATGCATCAGTGATAGTAGCTTGAATAATATAATTCTATTAAAGAAAGAATCTTTCCAGTATCAGATATTGTTACCGAAAAAATTCAGTGGTTAAAAGTGTAGGTAATAAATATATATTGGACATTCACATAGTAATACACAAGTTTATATATATGATAAAATGATTGTGTGATCTGAAATATCTCAACAAATTATGCTCAGGAGTATTTTGTGAAAAACAGTTGTATGTAAAAATCTTTTGTTGCGTTGTCAATGTTTGTTAGTTGTATTGGGGAGGACAGTACAGATCAAAACAATGACAAGGAAAATACTTATAAAATCTCAGATAGTTTTCACAAATAACTTACTTACATATTCATACATACCTACATATATACACATACACGAACACAGACATACACAGACATGCACACACACACACACACACGCACACACATATATATATATATATATATATATATATATATATATATATATATATATATATATATATATATATATATACGTGTAGTCGATATAGTATATAGTGTATAGTGTAGGCATAAATATGCGCAGTGCTTGGCACCAGCATATTTCACCCTGAAAAAAGATCGGTAGGGCCTGACGATCTATAAACTCTTCTTGTATTTACATTTTCGATGCTCCTGATTTTTACTTTTTCTCTCATAAATATATCGCAGAGAAACGCACACATGAATGCACACAGACACACAATAAACACACCTACGCACGCACACACACATCTCTCTCTCTCTTTATATATATATATATGTATATATATATATATATATATATATATATATATATATATATATATATATATATATATATATATATATATATAAAATATACACGCATTAAAGAAAGTTTATTAAAAAGGATATGTAGATATACGGCTGTATTATACAAATTTTCGCTGAATATATCAAACACTTTTTAAGTATATACATATCTACATTCATACATCCATGCCAGTTTTGCGCGTTTCAATGTATATGCATGAATATATAATTAGCTAGCTAGCTTCAACTGCAAGAAACTTTTCATCCTCTGAATATTAAAATAAAAAAAAGCACACGTGCCTGCAGTCAGTCTTTTTCTACTGCTAAATTACGAATGAAATCATTAAATCCAAATGCATGATTTTTCAGACTACGTGTGATATTTGGTAAATTTTGACTCTTTGGAGATAGAATAAAATCGAAAACATCAGTATGTACAATAACTTTACAGAGAATTTCAAACGTTAATTCCAGACGAAAGAATACATTTGAAGACTTTCAAAATATCATATCGCTGATACGTGTGTGGAGTGAATATGCTAATATCATTTTATGCCCAGTTTTCCTATTATATATCTATTAAAATTACGTGATACTGATAAAAAATGGAATATATTTATCACTCGACTTCATACAAATCTAACCATCAACGCTTCCCGTATATAAACAATTTATGCACTAAATGTATTTGAAAACCTCTGAAAAAATGTCGTATTTTGAAATAAAAAGAATTCTACGAGGTTTCCAAAGAAAGAAATTTTAATCTTTGTAAATATTCCTTTGTGATTAGTTTGACACGAAGTTACAAATGCAAAGTAACCAATGTGGATGTATCTCTCTGCAATCATAATAACTATCGAGGCTAGATTGATGACGATTGCTTTACGGCATTTTACCAGTAGTGGGCATAGCTTATAGCCTAAATCTAGCTCACTTGACGTTCTTCTTAAACGCCATGATAATTCAGGACCGACGTGGTCATGACTCCCCAAATTTTGTTTTTAACACTTAAACTTATTTAATATTCCAGCCAGTGTATTTTCCCCATTGTCTTCTACAAGGTTTTGAATTCATATTTGTCCTACTACAAGGCAAGAGGTATCAATCTGCTATTTTATTTAGGCCAAAGCTTTGTGGAGTTATGGTTCCATGTGATGGAACGCATACTGTCTCATTTGAAATTTGAACTTGGTTTTGCTGATTTCAGTTTACAGCCCATTAACTGTTAGCTACGTCATTTGACTGATCATCAGACCACTACTCGAATTGATTGGCTAGGTTCGCTTGTTCAGTAGTAGGTGATAGGAGGAGAAATACGATTATTGAAAGTAGAAAACTGAATTCTTGAATGATTTATGAGAAGTCATATTAAAGAATTTTTAAAACTACTTACAAATTCACCAAATGGTGACAAGAACACACATTGTAAACAATCGATAATTTTTATATAAGGAAAAGGGTTAAAAAAAAAGCAACGCGTAACATTCATTACCTATCTTATCACTCAGACTCATGTAGCACCAATATATATATATATATATATATATATATATATATATATATATATATATATATATATATATATATATATATATATATATATTACGAAATGGACAAAGTCCGGCAATTATTTTAAGACATTTTTATGTTTATACATTCTTTTTATAGATCAACATATTTAAGTAAATGCTCTGCTTTTTATAATAAACAGTATTAATAACATTTACCGGCCTGAATGTACTAGAATTTTTCATAGAAAATATTCGTCCACCGACAGGAATCGAACCTGTATCATATACGGAACCGGTTAAGGCACGTCAGGCTAAATGACGGTTGCATATAGGATATAGGTTCGATTCCTGTCGGAGGACGAATATTTTCTATGAAAATTTCTAGGACATTCAGGCCGGTAAATGTTATTAATATTGTTTATTATATAAAACAGAGCATTTGCTTAAATATTTGTATCTATAAAAGGAATGTATAAACATAAAAATGTATATATATATATATATATATATATATATATATATATATATATATATATATATATATATACATATATATATATATATATACATATATATATATATATATACATATATATATATATATATATACATATATATATATATATATATATATATATATATATATATATAAAGTGTGTGTATTTGTGTGTGTGCCCCAATTGTTAGCACGTTCGCTTTATGTCTATGAGATCAGTGTTACAGTGGTCTATATATATATATATATATATATATATATATATATATATATATATATATATATATATATATATATATATATATATATATATATGAAGAAATATAGTCTTAAGTTGTGCTATATGTATTGGATAAAGTGCTCAATAACA
>OZ038475.1:14053304-14073304 GCA_964036315.1 Acanthosepion esculentum
AATAATTATAATTTAAGCTCTACTCCTGTATGGAGCACTGTTTTTTAAAAATAAAAACAAAGATACTAAAGAACCCCGGATTATTTACCTAACGTGTTCTTTCCTATTTTTCTACGTATTTTCACGCGCGCGCGAACACACACATACACACACACACACACATATATATATATATATTCGAACTCGGTTATATGTGTTACATTTTGAAATATATATATATATATATATATATATATATATATATATATATATATATATATATATATATATATATATATATATATATCGAGTTCGAATATATATATATAATATATATTTAAAAAATGTGACACATATAACCGAGTTCGAATGGAAACAGCGAAAGATGCATTCTAGAAACTTAGGTAACATAGCGAATAGCAAAATTTCGTAGGAAATAAGGATTGATCAACTGATATTTTTTTAAAAAAAGCGATATATGATATAATTAGAAGTTATTTTGTTTATAATTTATTTTTCCATATTTCGTTCTTCTATGGTCAAATATTTCTGAAGGAAAGAAGCTTAATGGTTGAGACTCCAGAGAGCTCATCAGCTATAATATGAAGATTTTTCAAAGATCACCCCCACCGCAAGCAAGGCAATAAAGTCGCTAAGATGTAAGAAGTTACTGAGAGAGAAAGAGTTTGTAAAAAAAATCATGACATTATTATTAAAGAGAAAGGTCAATAAATGAGTAGAACTTTCAGATTACATTTAAATGTTTGACGACTAAATATGGCAAAGAAACCGGAAGAGAGTTCCCCAAGCGATAGTTTCGAGAGAAGAACATATTTGCATAGAACTTCCGGTTACATCAAGCAGTTCCAACCTAGCTGCCGATCTTGTATTGCTCTTAAATTCGAGGTATATATATTTAATATTTTGATTCACTGCAACAGCAGTGGTGAACCAAAATCCGTGGAGAGTTAAGGTAAAGGGAAATAACTGAGACACCCGGAAGAGGCATGACAAGTGGAACTAGAACAATCTACTCCGGTGGGCGAAATAAAGGGTTCGATCGAAATTCCAATCGCCTTAAGTAGGTCAGGGCGTACAACGGCCGAAACTTTTTGAATATGGCAATGAAGATGAGGATAATAGTCCGAATGATGTAATTAATGTAAATAATTATAATACCTCATCTCAGAGATATAGACAGAATTGCGAAGGATTTATTATAGGCGGGCATAATCTTAACAATATAAGACACGCAGATGAAATTGTTGCGTACCACCTAAGAAAGGAAACTGAAAAAAATGTTGTAGACAAGATAGCAAAGGGAACAAAAAGAATGAACTATTAACTGTAAGAAAACTTAACGCATCTTTGTCAGTAAATGAGACAGCCCAAGATGTCTGAACGTATTGAGGACGTCAACATGTATCAATTACAGAAATTTAACTACATGGCTATGTATAACAAACGTCAAACATGTGGCACAGAAATCTGAAAACTCATAGGAATAACAAAGATGTCTTCCAGAAAATAAACAAAATATTAAGACATAGGAAAATGTCGCCACATAGAAAGAAAGGAGCGATGAATTGCAATATAATATCTAATCCCTTATGTAGCAGTGAATGCTGTACAATTTCCTTAGAAATAATGAAGTAATGGAAGCGATATAGACGATGTGATTAGACCTAAAAATGCCAACAATACCATATCCAGAGCACGAGAGCAAGGAGAACGTGTTACAAAATACGAACAAGTAAATTTATACTTATAATTAGAAAGATTTAGTTATAATTTCTGAGATTAAATCTAGAAATAAGCCTCGGAGAATTTAACACTCACAAGAAGCGAAATTAAAGAATTATCAAATAACGTATTTATCAAGTTTATATGAATGAACTTGATAAAGGAATAATAAAAGGTCAAAATTATTTAGAGTAAAGGAAGTTGTGGAGAGTTATGTTCGCTCACATCCTAAATAGATATAACATATAAGAAGATAAAGTAGCCTCGTGAAATCAGAGAATAAACATCTTATCTAGATATAAATGCACTTACGGGAAATCTATAATTTGTATTATATTTCGAAAAATTTATAAGTACTTGCTGACAAGGCAGTTACATAAAACTCGTAGAGAGTTTGGACAGCAATGGGTTCTCCATATTTGGAGATTTTCTCAGACGATGCTTAATAAAAAAAAACTATTGGCCCTACTTGATTGTTGAGAAAGTTGTGGATTTCATATCGGTGCCAATAATCGGTGTACGAGACCTGAAGCAAGGGGATTGCATTTCACAGTAAGCCTTCGTGCTTAATATTTTTTTACCTATGCCATCACCACAGTTTTCTTTTTTCCTATTGTGTTGCACTAAACTAAAAATCGTAGCTCGAAATATTTGGTTTAAAGAAATACACATATTTGTGATTATCTGAAGCGATTATTAGTACTGGTCCCATAATCTAGTATAAACTCGTATTTTAACATTTACTTTGGTGCAATGATCTACGTAATATGATAAGGCGATTTAAACATTTGGTCATAGATCAAAGTTGGTGTAGTCCAACTAATATGTCCAGCGGTTCGTATATTAATATCATACGACATGGATAAATAGTTCAAACGCGTTTTAGGATTTTATACATTTGGCTAAAATTGAGTTTTATCGGGATATACCGTTTTCAATTATATTGAATTATTCATAATTGTTGAATTAACCAGAAGTAAGATTATTCAGATAGGGATATTTTTTAGCTTACTTCCACAGATTCAAATATTCCTCAATACACACGCACGAATGCATCTATAAATATGTAATTAGATAATGAAGTTACAGTTGATAATATACATAGTAGCGGGAGAAGCGTGCTAACACAAGTTCACACACATATAATAGGTAGCAATCTTTCCTTTATACATGTTTCATTAAAGATGATAGACAAGGAATATCTTGCGAGTTTTTTTTAATGAAAACTTGTAAAATCACGAGATTATTATATGAAATAATACTCGATATTCATTATCCATAACTTTTATTATTGAGACACACACACACACACAGACGCTCACACGCACGCACGCACACACGCCCGCACGCACACACACGCACGCATATATATATATATATATATATATATATATATATATATATATATATATATATATATATATATCTTCTGCTATTTAACTAAACAAAGTAATTACATCTAACTTGCACTTCTCCATAACAACGTAAATATATCCAGATAGATAAATATTAAAGGAAAATGTTTTATCATTTCAAAGGAAATATTTTTTTGTTTAGATATATCCAACTGCGGTTTAAATACAAACGTCTATTAGGTTCTGTAATCCTGACTGGGAAATTAAGAAGTTAAGAAGAACCCGGATTTAAATCACCTAGCAACGTACCATTCGCCAGACTTATTACTATCGATGTAAATTGTCTTGGGGAAGGCCTGCTATCAAGTAGTGTCCTGAAATATGGTGGATAATAATAAAATAATGTTGCATATGTGCATATTGGTTGTATTTGAACAGAAAATTTCCATTTCCCATTTATACATACTGATATATATATATATATATATATATATATATATATATATATATATATATATATATATATATATATATATATATATGAAATCCGTTTGTATATAATACAAGTGGATACTAGCCATGTGAAATATTAAAACTAATCCGGAAAAAGAGCGCAATTTACTTATGATAACAGAGCATATAAATTGTACTACACAACAAAATCCAAAATTACCTCATGTGGGTATATCTTGATTAACCAATTAAATATCAGATCTCCGCTAAATAGAAATGTACGCTCAGAGGGTAGAGGTGGGCGAGTTATTTTTTCATGCTAAACCGGAACATAGACAGGGCATCATTAACGACAGCGGGATATATATACATCTCTATCTATCTATCTATCTATCTATCTATATATCTATATATATATATATATATATATATATATATATATATATATATATATATATATATTCAGTTGTTTGTAACTAAGCGCCACGCTATGTGGGGAAAAATTGCAGGTAAGCCGTTCATCTTCACTTCGTAAATATTTTAAAAGAAAAATAATTTAACGAAAACTTAATCTCCCTGAAAATAATGCTTTAGAATTTAATGAAGTTTAGTTTGTATCTATGTATGTATGTAGGTCGGTAGGTAAAAATGTATATATGTATGCATTCACTTTTTGATCATGAGACCCGGGTTCGAATCTCACCATAGTCGAGTTGTCATGTAGGTGATTTCTTGACAATATCGGCTCGGAGATGCGATCCGAGCGTACGACACAGTTTGAAGGTGCCTGAAAACTACACGCTGAGTTGACCCAAGCATTATGAGTAGAATTGAATATGCTCAGAATTCGTCGAGGTTTTCAGCGTACTGGCCTTGTTTACCTACTGATCACGCCAGATTGTTCTCTTTCACGTTATAAACCACAGGTTGGCCCACAAATCAGCTTGAGCAGGCATTTGCAACTGGGACGACCTATACACTGTAGCAGACAGAAGAACACGGAAATTATATATTTAAGCTATATATTTACCAATGTTTTTCTCTATCAATCTATGCCTCTTCAGATTCCATTCCCTATCTATCCAAATTTATATATATATATATATATATATATATATATATATATATATATATATATATATATATATATAATGTATATCTATTTAAACTCAGTGGGTGAAAAAATCTGAATAGCACAATTTTAAAATAAATTGGCCTCCGAGGAAAAATGGAAAACAAAACCGCCAGAAACCTCCGAAATGGGCGAAAGAAATTGTCCAGTACCTTAAATCTTAGGTACAACGAAAAGATCCAGCGAGTAATAAGTTGAAACGAAGAGTGCTCAATACACTAAATAGATCAAAGGTAAAATAAATAAATCCTAATGGGACAGGTACTACCTACTAGGTTTCACCACATGCGATCTTCATGTGGTGAAACCTAGTAGGTAGTACCTGTCCCATTAGGATTTATTTATTTTATTTACACACACACACACACACACACACACATATATATATATATATATATATATATATATATATATATATACATATATATATATATATATATATATATATATACATATATATATATATATATATATATACATATATATATATATATATATATATATATATATATATATATATATATATATATATATATATATATATATATAGGTATCTGCATATGTTGTTATCTATAGAGATATCAGTCAGTTTATTTTCTTTTGGAATGTTCTTACTATCTATCTGTCTATTCCATCTATCTATCTGATTTGTTAATTTCATCCATATCTGTGTATTGAACTGCTAAACTATTTTTAACGAGTCGCTGCCATTGTTTCACGTCCTTATCTCTCTTCATCCATCTCAGTAACGTTTCCTACTTCGTGTGCTTTTCGACTTATGATCCCGTTTCTTTGACAGAAGATTTTAACCCTTCCATCCCAGGCACTTAGTTAGAAGTGCATATAGATCCACACCCTCTCAAATCATTTTCTGTTTTTTTCTCTATTATTCAACAAATAATATTTTAAAAGACGCATTTCAAAAACCCAATGTAAATTGTTTTTAATATCTTCTTTCCGTTATTTTTATCGCATTCTGTTTTTCTATCTATAAATCATGTTGATTGTTCTATGGGGAAAAATGAGAGTAAGGAACGCCGAATTTGACTGCCACCCCCGCAGATGTCAAAACCTTCAGACTTCTTATTGAACCTCCATTAGACTGGGTGAACGGATGTCTCCCTTACCTTGGTTACCAATGTATTAAATAATCGATCAATCGACAGGTCACTGCTGAATAGATTCAATCGATTTTCTGTGATGTGTTGAGAAATGATAATTTCGCTGCCATAAATAAAAATGAATTGTCAATTTAGATGTTGTCTTCTTAATGTTCAGTGTAACATATATCGTCGTTTTAATTAAGAAATTTTAACATTTAAATCTTAACTTAAAATTGTAATATTTGCCACCTCACTTTCAATAAGCACCAATAAGTTTCTAAAATCGTAAATGGAGCAGGTGTCGAAGACTCATCTCTCAGAGAGTCTGCTTCCAGGGAAAATAAACAGTAAAGCAAAACATAATTTTAACTTATATAAACACAGCAAATTGAATTTTTTTTTGTATCACATTGTATATTTTTCTTCACCATATTTTTTTTTAAAGCTTTAAAAATTAAACTTGCCACAAAAGCCTTTTCTTCAATACCTAACACTAAATATGTGTATTTGAATGTCAATGTCTGTGAGTGCAAGTGGCTCCGTTTTCTAAGCATGCCTGCTGATAGGTATTTGAAGCTGGTTGTGAGAATTAATGTTTGTGACTATTTATGTAGATTGACAGAAAACGGTTCAACAGTACGAGACTTCTGGCTATGATATTAAACAGAAAAGAAAAAAGCGTTTTTGGAGATCTTTTTTTTTTTAGCTACGAGATGAAGGCATATATTCGGTTCGCATGTTGTCGAATATTATCGAAAGCTGAGATACAATTTCGTTTTCGCTCGATAAATTAATATCCCTAACGATACGGCAATTAATGAAGGAAAATCAAGTTGGTAGGTGAGATCCTATTGTTAGATTCCGAATGTGTGAACGCCTAAAAGTAAATCTGCGGAAACGTAGAATATTGAACTGGGCTAAGAGGAATGGATGTCTGTGAACGGGTAACACTACGGGTGCTGAGATAGTTTTCGTATACCGCAAGGAAGCTGAGTAAAGCAAAAAAAAATGCATCAACTTAGGTTATTTTCTCCATTAATTGGGGTCTAATATAAGACGGCTTGTGTTCGTATCGCTGATTGTTTACTGAATGTTAACCTTCAAGCTTGTAGAGAGAAGTAACATTGAGTAGAGATCAATTCGGACAGTCTCAAGAATAAATGCCTTTCATAAAACCTCTTCCCTGAAGCAAAATCGTTTGTAACTAAGCGAAAAGCTTCGGCAAGTTTCTCATGGTGATGTTGCTCACATTAATTTTTTTATTGCACGTTTGTGAAATTAGATTCATTGATAAAGTTGAAAAAGTTTCGTCTGACTGGCTTCGTCCATTAGTGCTTGATCGGACTGAAATAATGTTTATGTTGATGTAACTATTTACATAAACACGGACGAGAGAGGATGTATAAATTTGAAACATTTCTGTGTGTTTCGTCTAGCCAGTTTCATTTAATTTCGTTTTGTTTTTATTTTTATCATTTTTCTTATTAAGTATCACACGTTGTGATAATAGAAAACCTGCCACGAAAGGTGAAATGGTGCAAGAGGCTGAACACAAGATTACTGTAGATTATCTAGCAATTAAAGCACTTTCTATACGTTTTGTTCGTTCTTGGCAAATTGCTTTATCTTTTAATTAAAATTGCAGTTTTTAAATTAAAATATGATCAGACTCCTTACAGTAAGCGATTAATTCATTAAGTGTGTTGTTTTGTAAAATATTCCTTTTATGTTCATATGAAATTTTATTTAAATTTCTCTAGGTTTCTCTTATGTATTCCTTGTGATAATAATTACAGGTGTTAAATTGCTTTATCTTTTATTTAAAATAGAAGTTATTAAATCAATATGATCATATTCCTTAGAGTAAGCGATTAATTTATTAAGTGTGTTGTTTTGTAAAATACTCCTTTATGTTCGTATAAAATTTATTTAAGTTTCTCAATGTTTCTCTTATGTATTCCTTGTGATAATAATTACAGGTGTTAAATTGCTTTATCTTTTATTTAAAATAGCAGTTATTAGATCAATATGATCATACTCCTTAGAGTAAACGATTAATTCATTACGTGTATTGTTTTGTAAAATATTCCTTTTATGTTCATATAAACATTTATTTAAATTTCTCGAGGTTTCTCCTGTGTATTATTTGTGACAATAATTACAGGAAATGAAGTAAATTCTTTCTTCGACTAAGTTTATTATTATTTTGTTTCGTATTAATTAAGTCTTTCATCGTTTTAAAATTACTTGTTTCATGTCAAGCTTAGATAAATTAGTTTCAGTTCTAATTGTGATAGAATTGGTATGTAGAATAACATCTTTGGATTCGTTGGGTTTATCAGAAAGGTCAACGCTTGGAGGGTATTAAAGGAGCTTAAAAGTATAATTTTAATCTCTTCTAATACCCTAATTCTTTCATATTCAACGTGTAACAAAAGGCTCGCAAAATATTACAAAATAAAATTCAGAAAAAAGTTTAAAATTTCAGCTTCCTCCTCTCCTTTATGCACATGTGTAGTTACATCAACGTAAACATCACGACGAAGCCTTAAAAGAAGAAACGCATCGCATGGAAAAATTTTTCCATTATGAAATTAATTTTTTTTACTGACATTGTTCCGGTATATAAACATTTATATATCATTGTCTCCTTTTCATTGGTAAAAATAGATAAAATAGAGCCAAAAAAAAAAAAATATATATATATACATTAAAAAACATTAAAAAATGTAAAAAAAATATAAAGGGCACAATCACTGATACAGCACAAAATTTTATGATCACATCATGTGCCATACCTGATTTCAGGTCCTGAATTGACGGGTCCTGTATTCAGTTAAAGGTCGCCGCATGCAACAAGTAAATTCGTATCTAGAAACTGTTAATATAGTTGTATAGATTTAGATTTCGGTTTCAAAATAAAATGCCTGTAGGAAGCATTTGAATATGCTAGCATTTTGTCTACTCGTTGCTGTCTCTACATGTTTACACAATATATTATCCTCTATTGTGCGTCTATAATTGTATGTTAGAATCTTGACCTACATTGGCTTGTGTGAGTGTAGCTAACATTTATAAAGGCTATGGGCGATTGGATCAAACAATTCTATGTAAAATTCTTGATGTATACGGGCTGAGATTTAGATGATCTTAAGCCTGGCTCTGAGAAATTTCAACCAAATTATGTAACATAAAATCTTAATCTATATCGGCTTGTGTGAGAATGAGTGTCGCTACAATATCTTCTAGCCATGAGATATTGGATAAAATAATTGTGAAGCTTTCATAAAAGCTATGTATAAAGTTGTGTGTAAAAACTGTAATGCATACTTACAGCTTGAGTGAGATTTGTGTATAAATGATCATTATTCAAGCTGTGAGGGAACTGGTTAGAATATAACCTATTGTATGTAAAACTCGACCAACCCCAGCTTGCGTGAGACTGGATGTAATTCATTTTAAACCTTGTTGTGAGTAATATGTTTACACTAAAAAAAACCCCAAAAAACAAGATGCACGCAAAATGTCAACCTCCATACGTTTGGTGAGTGAAAATGATCTTAATCCTAAGTGTAAAGAAATTAACTACACTCAGTTTTTTATTATTATTATTATTATTGTTAACTCTTTATTGATATTCAAGTACAGCATGCACATCAATCCATTTTGAAGTATATTTTTGCTTATACTAGTATCAATAAAATACACCATTTTTCTTATGCACACGCATACACTCACATACAAACATATACACACTTATATACTTATTATTACGGGTGTACATATGTATTCATATTTGCTTTTTATACATGTAAAATCTGTCATGTGTCTGTTTACGTTATATATGTAATTTGTGTAAATGCATATTCGGGTGTGTAAAATTTCATACGAAAGTGAAAAAAAAAAATCGTATGTAAATAAAAAAAAATAACAACAAGAAAATGAGTTTGAAATTTCTTTTTTTTTTCTTTTTTTTTTTGGTACAAAGGTCAAATCTTCCCCGATATTTAAAAACATTGTTCAAAAAAATTAGTTGTTTGAAATAGTTTCATTATTATTTTTCTCTCGTAATGTATTGAGGTGCCTTCCTAAAGAAATTTTAAAAAAAGAAAAAAAAAAACTTTAACAAATAATTGAATGATTCTTTATGAATTTCATTCTGCACCTTTCAAATTTTATAAATAAAAACGAAAAAAAAAAAATATAAATAAATAAAAATTCAGAAAGTTTTCTTCCGAGGATTTTGACACAAAGTGTATCCTCTGAACAAGAAAAAATATTGTTTCGCTTATCTCCCTTTGTCGAATTGGCTGCTTCAATCAAATGAAATATATTGGTTGAAATGAAAAAGAGATTATCTATAAAATGAAATACACAGACCAGTAAAAGATTAAACCACATAAACAAAACAAAAGAAATACATATTTTTAGACATTTTCTTAAAATCAATTATTCTATCGTTGGATTTTAGGCAAAAAAAAGAAGGAATTCTCTGTTCTCTGTGGAATGCACTTGAAATAATATTTGAAAAATAATGTTTCCCTTTTCCGAATAATGTGGTTTTATAAATATAATCTGCTTATCTTAATTCAATGTTGTGGTATCTTCAGCACACATATACTTCCAAAATTAAACACGATCATGCACATACACTTGCACACAAATGTAAATTTACACACACACAAACACACACACACACAAACACACACACACACACAGACTACTTCCTATTCTCTCTCTGATTTATAAACACACATATAGACAAACACTCGTGCACACACATATATATGTGTGTGTGTGCATATATATATGTATATATGTATGTGTGTGTGTGTATGTGTGCGTGTCTGTGTGTTGGTGTGAGTGTGTACTTTCTACTATTAAAAGCGTTCATTTGGGAATACCCGTAGTTGAATAGATGACCTACTTTTTAAACAGTGGGAATTATGTTTACCGGCCTGCTCAATCTTAACATATATATATATATATATATATATATATATATATATATATATATATATATATATATATATATATATATATATATATATATATATGAATAGAACTATAATATCTATATATATACACTCACACACACTCATATATATATATATATATATATATTTGCGTGAATATAAGTATTATCGCACGTAACAAACAGTAAAAATTCTTATTTATTATTAATAGTGTGTATATATATATATATATATATATATATATATATATATATATATATATATATATGTGTGTGTGTGTGTGTGTGTATGTATGTATACCGTCTTTTTAGGCAGAAAATTTTCTTGATGGCAAATATTATTAAAAACAAGAAACATTTTTCATTTACCTATTATAATGATCGACTTCTCCATATTCTGAAAAACAAACTTGCTTACATCACAACACAATTTTGCTTAGTCACAACGTTTACTAGTTCTACGAAACTCATCAATCGTTTCTCCCTACTCTTACGATCACTTAAGAATGTCGAATGCTTGGTATATATTTATTGTACTTTTCTAATGAAATGAACTACTGACGAAATTTACACCTTGTCTGAGAAGGATTATTCCTAATTTGGATAAGTCGATTATCATAAACTCGAAAAAAAAAACTGGATACAACAGAAGTGAAAGTAGTAATAAAAATTTAGTTAGATTTAGGATATATCTTTAGACATTTTTCAAATAAAGATATTAGCGAACATAGCCTTAAAGTGTCATATGCATTAATCCTTTCGCACCGGTGGAGGTATTACAGTGCATGCAAGAAAATATATGATAGTGTCAATCATCTAAGTGTTTATATTGATGTACTTCTAACGCTCATACAGTAAAGGTTTTTCGTAACTAGCAATCTCTGTTTGTTACTATCTATCTATCTATCTATCTATTTATCTATTTTTGTTCGTATCTATCCATATCTGTTTGTTCGCATCTATCTAAGTATATGAAATCAAATCTTCAGACATATCATCCCGTGCGAGAGTTTCGCCGAAATTGTATCTACCGTTTATACCTGTGTATCATGCGACCTTTGAAAACCTAATTTTGAAGCTAATTTAACTACAGTATATGGATACATAGATGGATACAACGGAATAGCCAGGGCCAACAGTACATACGCTAATTTTATATCTCGTGTATGATGTGACCCTCTTAAAATTAGCTTCAAAATTAGGTCTTCAAAAGGCGCATGATACGCAATAATATACAGTATATTGTATAAAAATCATCTAATAGAAACAACAGCACAATTTCAAATCAAATTAAGTCACGCAATAATGTCTTTAAGAAGGAGCATATTTGTAACAAGTTGTCGTAAAAAACCTAATATCATTTAAAGGAAATTAAGTAACATCTTTTTAAGGACTATATAATATATTGTATATAAATGAATGCAATTTACTTTTTAACCCTCTGAGGATTGGATATCAATTCTCCGTATCACTCTTTCAGGAAGTTAAGATTGAATATTTCATTTTATTTCATTAACGCACGCACACACAAAAACTTGTACATCTTTCAGTCTATAATACATTTATTCCGTCTTGGAGTTTATTAATGGAAACATTACAGCGTGAGGGTGAAAATGTAACATTTCCGAAAGTACTCGTTGCTCTAAAACACCAGATACATCTGACAACAATTTTATAAATAAGGATCGCGTCAGTCAATGGGTTGTTAGTGAGTTAATGCTTTATTAAGTCTGTTAGCGAATAGATTTCGCAATTAATTACATTAATATTACTAATTAATTCTTTGTATGATTACCTCTTTATAATATAAAACATATACGATATATATCGTATTACCCAATATATATATATATATATATATATATATATATATATATATATATATATATATATATATATATAGATACTCTTACATATATATATATATATATATATATATATATATATATAATGCGATAATGCCACTTTAGGATTTATGATTGACTTAGAAGATTGCCATTATTTTCTATGGTAGACTGGTCACCAACGTTATAGGATTTAGTTTGTCCTGTTATTTAACTCTTACAAGGGAGAAAAGCGATAGATTTATACATTTCGCAAGTGAATATAGTGAACACATCTGGATTTCGAACACGGTTCTCCTATTTCTCATTCCGAGCCGTTATACATCAAACGGTCACCCAACTACGCGCTTACAGCATTCAATGTTGCTTAACTTCGGAGATAACGTAAATAAATATTTGACATACATACATAGATACAAGTGCAGAAATATGAATACGTTATTTGCTCTTCATGGAATCGAGTAATTTTTTTACAATAATTTTTTTTTACATTTTTCCTCCTCAAAGGCTAGTAATATTTAATTCGCTAGATTTAGATTTAAAGAAAAGACACGATTGTCATTTTTTTATAAAAAAATTGATCGTTATTTGTTTGTCTCTGAATGTTTTTATGCTTTATTGAGGCTTCTATGTACATCTGTATGTCGGACTACGTGCATTTTTATCTGTCTGTATCAATATTAGCTAATATATGGATAAAGTTTAAACTATACGTTTGAGTGCATATATTTACATCTTAAACTATAGGGAGAATATCTTACAAATGTCCAATATGAAATAGCAGATAAAACATACGTAAATAAATACATTTAATTAAACAATCATAAATATAAAAAAATATATATATTTAAATCTTTAATTAGTGAAGTGGGCTTCCCGTAGAGCGATTGTTTCTAATTTTTCGAACGTACCAATTAAGTTTTTCTATTATTAGTACCAAACAATTCTTCGTAAACAAACTAAAAGTTAGTTTTGGGGATAAGAAAGTTAACTGGTACTAATACCTTGTTTTGAAAACAGATAAAAGGAGAACGCTGAGTCTCTAGGCAGGTCTTCTATCTCTTCATTGTTGTGCAATACAATCTTCCTCTCCATATAAACCAACTTTTGCCAATGTATCATGTTATGCTTGGTTTTATGAATATCAAAAGTATATGTTGGAGTTTTTGGGTACCCTGGCGTACTAGTGAGCCAGCCAAAATGAGCTGACTCATTTTATAGTTCACCAATAGAAGCTTTAACCAACCAGAAGGCTCAAAATATTCAGTATGACGTGTATAAAGGCGGCCATGTTTTTCCCGAATATGGACAGCCAGAGTTTGATATCGAAGGCTGAACAATTACGGAACAGCTGCTGGTGGCATTGGCGATATAGTCAGATTCAGTAGAGTGTCTGACTCGTGAGTGTTAATCTTTAACGTTGTTTCATTGAACATATTACGTACTGCGCTGGATTCTGTATTCATAGACAATGGTGAATATGGTCAACATAATATAGCAATTTCTTAAATATTTAAGTTTACTAAATGGCGTTTGACAGGGTGATGTTAGTTTCTGAGAACGTTTTAGCAAGTTAGACTTAATTTATAAATATAGTAATTTCGATCCAAACATCATGCTCAATTATGTTGACCTTGTGCGAATCTAAGCACATATCTCGCCCATTTAATTAAATTATGATAAAAATTCTAAACAAAGATTTTCTGTTGGAATTTTTATTTCATTCGGCATAATTAAAAAAATCTATTCTTAAGCTCTTTGTATGCGATCCTTTCATTTTGTGCATATGGCAGTGGCGTATGTAGGGGGACGGAGGAGGCGGTCCGCCGCGGACGGCACATTTGCTTCGCGGTGAGTTTTCAGAAAAGAAAAAACAATGGCATAATTTCAACAATCTCTGCAGAAATTTTCATAGAAAATATTTGTTCTCCTACAGGATTCGAACCTGTATCCTATACAGAACCGTTATATAGCCTGACGTGCCTTACCCGATTCGGCCACTGAGCATCGTTCGGTTGGAAAGGTCGAATTCACTGCTTATAAACTTCAATCTTCCATGAATCTCTCACGTACATTCATAACTGCTCATACCAATCGAACGATCCTCAGTGGCCGAATCGGTTAAGGCACGTCAGGTTATATGACGGTTCCGTATAGGATACAGGTTCGAATCCTGTCGGAGGACGAATATTTTCTATGAAAATTTCTTGGACATTCAGGCCGATAAATGTTATTTAATACTGTTTATTATAAACGGAGCATTTACTTAAATACTTGTATCTATAAAAAGAATGTTAAACATAAAAATGTCTTTAAATAATTTTCGGACTTTGTCCATTTCATAATGTATAAATATATTTACATAAGTGAAGTGCATATAACCTATTTATTGGAACACAATTCACTGAATACTTATTACTGGTTCTAGAAACGATAATATATTTAACCTTTTCTTCTTCTTTTTTTCGATTAGCAACATCCTTTTTTTGTAACATAATGGAATAGGATTCTCTGTAAGAAGTGGATATTTAATCATTAAAAAAATCTATGCGACGCAATTTATTCACAAACGGCAAGGTAATGTTTTTGCCTTTGATCTTTATACTTTTATCATTTCTTATTGTTGAATGCAAGAAATCTTGACCTGATTATTATTCAAAGAATACCACAGAAATCAGAATTAGATAATGCATCTGCTCTGACAGAAGACAATATGACGTATTGGAAAGCAGAAGAAAAAATACGGTTTCTTTGAACTCGATAATTCAACAATTATAATGATTTTGAGTTCGTAGTGTGGGGCAGTGTAGATCGAACTCACTAGTCAATCACAATTTGTTCTAGCGTTACAGGATTATTAACCATTACACCGACTCGAGGTGCCCCCTCAGCTAATATAATTATATGCGTGTTATGGTTGTCGAAAAATCCAGATCGACTTAGTCGGATTATTCGTTGAATCTTTCCTACTGGTGACAGGATTTGCATACTGATTTAGAAATTCCAAAAGAATACGGCATTACTGGGGTCTGTATGGATAATGAGGAGAGTGCTGGAAATTGGAAGAGACTTACTGTCACATAATCTCCGTGTATGTAATAATAATAACTTGGATATATTATAATATCCAATTTATTATTATTATTATTATTATTAATAATAATAATAATAATAATAATAATAAGAAGAAGAAGAAGAAGAAGAAGAAGAAGAAGAAGAAGAAAAATCGTACCTAATCCCCCAGATATCGTTATTAGAGACCGCAAACAAAAACAAATGCCTCCTTATTATCTGTCTTATTAATATGGTAGTCCCTGCAGACTGCAATGTATCTTTGATAATCTTCAAAAAGCTATCAAAATACAACGACCTTGAAATCGAAATCTCAAAAAGATGGCACATGAGGACATCAACAATTCCAGTTGTACTTGAAGCCGATTGATTGGTAAAGATTCCAATAGAATCATTGAAGAGATTCCTAGTCGCTCATGTCCTAAAGAAATACAACAAATTGTTTTCACGTGTACATCCCGCACGTTATAAAGGGCTTTATCTATCTATCTATCTATCTATCTATCTATCTATCTATCTATATATATATATATATATATATATATATATATATATATATATATATATATATATATATTTAATTGCTCAGTGGAAATGGTCATATGCCATTTCTGACTTTAGGTCTCTGGGCAGGACCCGGAAAGAAATGAGTACATATGAGAAAGGAATAATAATAATAATAATAATAATAATAATAATAATAATAATAATAACAATAATAATAATAAAGTAGCCTTTAACGTACATCGAGAACTATACTGGAAATATAGGCCCGAAAGCAGAATGATGTGACACGGGCATTCACCACAATCAGTAGCCGAGCATGAGCAAGTAAAGCTGCTTTTGGATACGACCGTAATTGACGAAAACTTGTATAAGTTGCCATCAATGGATCCTGGGAGACGTTGCTGTTCCTTGCGATAAATATATCGTCAAAGCGGAATAGGTGAAAATAGAGTGATACCGAGACGGAGAAGGGAAAATCAGAAAAACGTAGACAGCAATAATTCACGTTGTATCATTTGTAGAGAGCCCTCACGTGACTGTATCCAGAATTATTTCTGCCTCGCAAGACACCTTGGGGATGCCTGACATCATTTGGAATCTGATGCTGAATGTGCTGCTTATTTAAAACATTTTAGTGTCAGGTAAGATTTCAAATTAAATAATAATAATTATAATAATAATAATAATAAATATTTATATTTATTGAAGGCATTACACATTTTATTTTTATTGGAAGTAAGCAAAATAAGAGATAGGCACATTTACGAGCGTCAGCTGTTGTTTTCTGGTGTTTATATAAGATGCTACTGAAAGTTTTATGTGCATGGCAACCATATTTACATACGGAGACGGCGGGAGCAGTTTCTAATTCTGAAACTATAACCTGTCCTGGTAATGGCTGACCGCAAGAGAGAAACTGGAATAGCTAAAATATTTAATATTGCTTTATATTTTATAATTTTACATTTTATTTAAGGTCTACATTGTATTGAGCAAGTTTACTGAAACTTCTGAGCTATTATCTGTGCGGAAAATTGAGTCGGTGTACCAATTTCAAAGTTCCGTCCAGTCTGTTGCGTTTGCCACTTTTACTCTAACTTCCTTAGAAAAGACATGAATCCATTTCTCAGTTCCCACGTAGTGTTTAGATAGCATGATACATTGGGTTCTCTCGTTGTCGATGACAGTTTACGAAAGATAAAAGAATTCAAAACTATAGAGAATGCAACAGAAAAACACTGTCTTTACAAAGAACGCATGATAGTTAAAAATATTAAAGAAAATCCTTGGACAGTCATGATCGACTACGCCCTGAAATCATATAACATTTTGAAAAGAAAGATAGACAAGAAGATTACTTTATTGTCTATCTCAAGAAGAATTGAAGCCATGCAATTAACAGTATTCTTAAACCGAAAGAATACTCCAGAGACTTCTTTGTGCAGAAGAGTATCTGATTTCCAGGAACAGTTATCAGCTAATACGATGATAAAATGCAAGTAATAATAAATAATAACGAAATCAGGTTATCGCTGAAAGAGTTGAACATTTTAAAGATGTGTCACTTTATTTTCAGTGATGACCGGCAGAAACTTCTGGTGTGAAGATCGTGCAGATAGACGGGAAGAAACGCAAGTTCAACAAAAATGGCGGGAAGATTATAAAATAATAGAAAGTAAACATAGAACAATTAAATACAAAGGATAAAGGGAAAGTTGTGTGCTTAAAATGACCTGAAAATCATTCTTTTTCGTTTGTATACGAACGAAAATTGTAGTAATCCTATCCAATTTGTCTAAGAGACAATATAGCAAACAAAACAAATAAAAACTAAGCAAAAACAACGGCGCAATGTAAATTCCGAAAAATAAAATACTACGGAACAAGGTAAAATTTTATCATAAAAATGCACTTAATAATAGTAATGTGAGCTTAGGTCTGCTTTGTACTGTTTTGTTTTCTCAAAAAATATCCTGGTAAATGTCATAATGTCATTTCTGTCCTTAAGTCTCTGGTTGGGGCCCGAAAAGAAGTGAGTATACATCAGAAATCAAAGGAAATAATAATAATAATAATAATAATAATAATAATAATAATAATAATAATAATAATAATAATAAAGACAAGAAATTCAGGAAGGGTATGCTTATTGACAATAGCAGTACCATCTAACAGATATACCAACATTAAAAATATCGAGAAATTGTTCAAATACAAGGACCTGGAGATCGAGATTAACAGGATGTGGGTAATGAAAACTGAGACTGTATCAGTAATAATCAGAGCTCTGGGCCTCGTGAGAAAAGGAATGGACAATTTTACTAACAGTATCGCAGGTAACATTCATATACAAGTTGCCCAGAAATCGTTATACGAGGAACATCCCATATTCTAAGAAAACTGCTATCAATTAAATGATAATTCTTTTATAAGGCCTAAGAATGAGACAGACAGACGGTCAAATAGATAGATAGATAGATAGATCGATAGATAGATAGATATGAACAGAATTATATTTCCAGAACGTAAGCATAGTAATAAGAAACAGGAAAAACTGATTAGAAACAATGAAAACAGTACTGAACTGTTACATATTATTGTTCTTCCTATATGGCAGTGATTGCTTTCCTCGCCGATGAAGAAGAGACTTGAGGCAACAGGAATCTGGTTCTACAGAAAGATGCTGAGAATACATAAACTGAACATGTGACCAATGAGGAAATTTCAAAGAATTATAAAATTTTATTGAACTTTACGGAAATTATTCGATATAAACAAATTTATTTGTAAAGATTTTAAAAAGTTTATGTAGAATTACCGTAATTGCCCATGTATAATCCGCCTTTATGCATAATACTCACCCCTAAAATTGTGAGGAAAGTGTGGGAAAATGCTTCTACTAACGCATAATACGCACCCTTTGTTTGGTAATCAAACCCTAGCAATTTTCCCTCTCCAATTACATTACGGACAGCGATTCCTTCTTTTGTTCAAGCTGTAATTGAAGATATTTATCAAAATTTCTGATCATAACGATTCAAGAAGAAAACGGAAATACCTATATTGTGCCTACTGCGCAGACTCATTAACCTGTTTTTGTTCGATAAAATGTGCATTCTACTGGATCTGTATGTTGTTTTTTCACAAAAAATAGTTTTAAACATAAAATAATATTATTCTAAATTAGTTTTATGATAATTCATATTTTATTTTACATTTCTAAGTATTATTAGGTACATCTGATTGTATTTGACATTATCCTGTGCTGACTTTAGTATGTACTTTTGTAATTTGTTGGCAGCTAGTCTTGGAAAATTATAATTCCGAATTCTGTTTGGGCGTTGAATTAGCAACTCAACCCAATATATATATATACTAAGGAAACCCCAACAGCAGCACCTAGTGTAGTTAGTCTGTAGTCCAATACTCCAAATATCAGTCTAACATATTTACCGAATATTTAGTATATATCTGTAATTGTCATTTTAACTCATCTTCATTAACCTTGTGTTCCATTCGTACGAAGGGAGTTCCAGAGAATCTCTACTTTGACAGTCAAACTTAAGAGACGATGCTTCTTCGATATCTATACTCTTAACCACTTGTTTCCTTCTCTTGCGTCCAATCAACAAGCCCATTGGGTAAACATCTAGCTTGAGTGATTCTTGGGTCTTGCGTAGGTTGAAGATTTAAAAAAGGAAATGCAAATATAGTTGTATTTGCATTTCCTTTGCTGGTATCCGGTAAATTGCTTGAAATCAATTGCTCGACAGTAAATTGTTCGAAATCATTTGCACGAAAAATAATTTCTCGAACTATCAATTGCTCGAAAGGCAG
>OZ038475.1:14078304-14083304 GCA_964036315.1 Acanthosepion esculentum
TTTAATAATGGCCTTTTAATTTGATTTTTTATCATAAAACCTTTTCATTTATTTTTTCATTGTTTGTTCATCCAATAAAAACTGGAAAAATCATTCGACAAGAAAATTAAAAAATAAAATCTATATCTCTAATATATTAAATGAAATACTTGTGATATCTCACAATACTGCTGAGATAAATGCAAGCATTCTTAATGGAGGGAGAGATATATGAAAGCATATTATTTAAGATTATAAGTTCTTACTTATGCGAGGATGGTTTACCTATGTTTTCATTCATCCAGGCTTTCTCAATATTTTGTCAAGATATTTGGCAGTAGAACGTAGTTAGATGTGGATTTTCTAATAACATTCGTGGAAAGAAAAGAGTTTGCTATCACAATTCAAATGATTCAGTTCTCTTTAGTCAGGAATTTACTTCACTTTCCATCGCTTAAATTATTCTACCTCATTTCAACAAAACAAAATGTTTTACCTCATTTCTTAAATTATTCTGTTGAATACTTGACACCTTACTTTATCTTTTAATTAATCTCATTCAAAGGCAAATGTCCAAAGAACACTTTTCATTGTGTCGTGTCATATTCGATTTCAGTCTACAATAGACAATTAATAGATCAGCTTGACGCCTGAAACAATCTTTCCGCTGTTTTGAGAAACGATAAAACGAGAAGATAATGCAACCTGGATGAAATGAAAGTACTTTCTGTTTAATTAGACATCTTGAAGAAAAAGCGGGACAGAGATATGTGGCAATATGTATGTATCTATAATGTAAATTTATTACATATCAATACAGTGTAACCCGGATATAAGAGACCCGGATATAAGAGAAACTCGGATATAAGAGAGGTTTTCTCTGGTCCCAAATTAGAGCCTGAGTTAATGTATATAAAAGAAACCAAACCCGGATATAAAAGAAACCCGGATATAAGAGACTTCTTCTCCGGTCCCGACAACCCTCTTATATCCGGGTTACACTGTATATATAAGAAAAATTAAGGAAAATGCTGAAAACTCATGGCCCAATCAAAATATATCAATATACAGTGTAACCCGGATATAAGAGAGTTGTCGGGACCGAAGAAGAAGTATCTTATATCCGGGTTTCTCTTATATCCGGGTTTCTCTTATATCCGGGTTTGGTCTATTATATATACATTAACACAGGCTCTAATTTGGATTCTTAGAAAATCTCTCTTATATCCGGGTTTCTCTCATATCCGGGTTAGACTGTATATATACTGATATATTTTGATATATATATAAATATCTATCTATCTATCTATCTCTCTCCCTCTCTCTCTCTCTATTCATATATATATATATATATATATATATATATATATATATATATATATATATATATATATATATATATATACATTTCATTGAATACGACCGACAAGGTGCTTTTATTTAGTTTTTTTTATACAATTTATCATTATATAAAAACTGTTCGAATGTTCTTTTTATCCGAGAGTTTTCGGATATACATTTAGCCATTTTCAAGGATTAAATATTTTAACTAGTGATTCGATTAAGTTTTTTTTATATATCATCTCATGCGATCTTATATTTTTTTCTTTTCAGTAGATAAATTATATAAAAACTGTCCAAATGTTTTTCCGAGCTCTTTCGGCTATACATTTAGCCATTTTCAAGGTTTAAACATATTAACTGTTAACTAGAAATAGGTCGTTGTATATATGTATTTATGTAATATTTCATTTTCAAAACATGGTCAATATATTGTATCCATGTATAGAGTTGATATAATTGATTGTTGTTTTATTCTTGTTTTATTTCATAAGACTTCCATTATTTTTAGCCTTTTTTTTACATGTAGACGATGCTATTTATTTGTGTTATCAACAAGTATGTTACGAATGGTGTCCGGTAGGTCCCCATGAATATTTAAATGAGATCTAATTGAGCTATGGTCAGAAAGATGTAGTGTGAGTCTTCATGCCCAACAGGTTGTAGTGTGGCCTATATAAGGTTTACGAATTTTGTTAGATCAGTAATACAATTCCTTAGTGATATTTTAATACGTAAATAAATTGTTATTGTTGCCTAAATACACAATACATATATATATATATATATATATATATATATATATATATGTGTGTGTGTGTGTGTGTGTGTGTGTGTGTGTGTGTGTGTATGTATGTAGTATGAAGAAATATAGTCTTAAAGTGTGCTATATTTATGGGATAAAATGCTCATTATCAGAGATAGAGCGTGTGTAAATATAAAAGTGGACATGGAAGTCAGCACTTAGAGGCGACAGTCTGTTTCATGCTAGTGCAATCGCTGACGATTGCACTAGCATGAAACAGACTGTCGCCTCTTAGTGCTGACTTCCATGTCCACTTTTATATTTACACACGCTCTATGTGTGTGTATATATGTATAAATTGTGTGTGTATTCAGGCAGCATTTTTTTTATTCATACATGTTTCAATAAATAATATGAAAAGAATTTAGATAAAATAAATAGACAACACTTGTCTATATTATTTAATGAAACATGTATGAATATATATATATATATATATATATATATGTATATATATATGAATTTATTTTTCTATGTATGTAATACTGTTTATGATCATAATGCCACCTATATATATATATATATATATATATATATATATATATATATATATATATATATATATATATATATAACATGAGTGACTATTGAAAAATATGCTATATTAACGTAGACGCTTTATCATTGAGGTACATTAAATTGCTATTCATATATGGGTTCATTATCCTGTACTGACTTTAGTATGTACTTTTGGAATTTGTTGGCGCGTACTTGATATTAATTGTTAAAATGAAAAATCTTACTCCTACTTTCAACTAGTCGAAGTAAACTTATTCCTCGGAACTGATTTAAATATCCAAATATCGATTTTTACAAAGGTCGATGAGTACTGCATCTTTCCATTAGAATGATAGTTTAGACTGATCGATTTATACGTGATGAAGTTGTAAACAACAAAGAATGTAACAGAACTTCGATTAAGTTTGCTAAAAACAATTTTTTCACAGGCGGACAACAGTTTCTTTTGTTTTGCCTGATGTTGAGTAGCAGTTTCTAACGGAAAGTCGTGATATTTCGCTTTTCGAGTCGCTTATAATTTAGACGCAGGGATAGTAAAATAAAAAGATCTCTTTCCAAAGATATGAATATAAGATAGGTAACTCGTTTTTATGCAAATTCTTACTTATCGTCAAATACGCAATGATTTATAAAAGTATGGGGTCCAAATGTTTTTTCTAAGCGTAACTTAGATGTGGCATAAGGCGGAAAGTTTGTGGAGCACCCTCTGAGGAACGAACTCACTACTTAGTCGTAATTGATCTAGCTAGACAAACGAGCTAAGCATTGCGTAATCCCAAAGTGCCCTATTGCATGGACGTAAGAGGAGGAAGTAAGTTCAGATAACGAGGGTATGTGGGATAGATAACATTTGACATTAGACTTGAAGAGGCTAAGATTACGGTGGTCGGACAACCATTTTTGGGGAGTTTCTTACAAAAAGCATCGGTTTATAAGGAATAATGTGCCCGGGCGGAACTTCTTTCTTGCAAATGGAATACGAATAGAATGGCGAGGAGTCAGCCTTGCCTGGGTGATATGATGTGTACTAGCTGAAAAGGTTCGATTTGGTGGAACTATGGAATGTAGCTCGTTTGGAAATTTGCCATGGGAATAGCTACAGAGTAACGATAGGTTTATGAATGTGCTTTTCATTGTAAAAAATGAAGGAACTGGTGAAACACAAATGAAATCTTATAATATTTAGATATTTTGCTTTACTGTGTTATTGCGTTCACCGAATTGCACGGTGGCCAAACTGTAGAATGACTGAAGAATATAATAGATATTTTGTAACCGCGAATGTAACTAGTATGGTTTTCCCATACTAAAACAAAAGGCAAACACAATTTACAGAAAACATCTCTCAATTATTCTTTGTATCTACGAAGTGACGAAACTATAATGGGATTGACATTACGAAAATGCAATGTTTATTAGTTTATTTTTCTTGAAGGTTCTTCATCTATTCTCTTACTTGCTCTGCCCAAATAAATATTGTTCCGTTATTTTTTGCGAATCAGTTTTATTTTGGCCTCCTGCTGATCCGAGGCTTACAGCCATATCACGTTGAAGCACCGGTTCTCGTACGATGGCCAAAGTTAAGCAACATCGAGCTTGGTCAGTACTTAGATGTGCAATTCGAATATCAAGTGCTGTAAACTTACGGCTGGTGTAATGTGTTACGGCTCGAACTTGGAGATTGGGGAGCTGAGGTCCAATTCCAGTTGGGTTCGTTATATTCACTTACGTGCAAATAACCTTGGAAAAAATATGAATCTGCCTCATCTCTCATAGCTGTTGTGTAATTAGTAGAACCTGTGTCAGTAAATCATTATTATCTCCAAAAATAAATCTTATAATCTAAAAATATTTTCTGGATTTAAATAACCTGCAAAAGGTTGATAAGCCGTAAAAACACTAATCAATCAATTAAATGATCCGGGTCCACGGCGACAACACAGTCTCCAGCTTTATCATTCCAACATATGTAGCAGGTGAAAGTTCAAAATCTATATTTATACGCACATCGGACAGAAAAAAGCTACATGACCACGAGCTGACCTACAATCGGTAGACTGAAAACGAAATTAGTTAGCGTCTAATTTTCTGGGATGAGGAGTTATCATTAATTACATTAACATAAGGACTATTTTCCTCATATTTCTTGTTGTTATCTCAACATTTCGAGTGTTGTACCTACCGGACATTTCAGGTCCTAGTCGATCTCGGTAACCTTCAGGGAATTTCGAACTGAGCATTCTCTTTAATTTTATTAGTTTCGTGTGTTTTGGTTTGTTTTCAGCATATTAACATTTACCAGATTATTTAATGCCGAATTCTGTCGTACCATAGATAGATAGATAGATAGATAGAT
>OZ038475.1:14098304-14145804 GCA_964036315.1 Acanthosepion esculentum
CTATTTATTTATCAGATTTCTCAACCGGGGTCCATATGGATCCCGTGGGTCCATGTAACATTACTGGGTTCCAGAGGGGTTAATTTTAAAATGGTTTATTATGTGTTACTTTGCTTGTGTACATAAATGTTCCATAGAATTTAGTTGTTAAATATAAGATTATTTTCATTAAAGTAGTTTGACTTGAAAATAAACCATATACATTTAATATTTCTATAATACAATTCCTAAACTTGTCTATTATTAAAAAATAAAATAAGCCTTTTTTTCTTTTCTTTTTTTTTTTGTTATGGGGGCCAACCCCCAAAATTGAGAATAAAAGTGTTCCATGGTTAAAAAAAAAGGATGACAGGCGAAGGACCTCTTTGCACTAAGATGTATACATAGTTATCGACGTGTAGCTGTTTGGTAAGAATAGTTTATTTACGATAAAAAGTCGACCAATGGGTGGCCCAAACATTAACCTATTTCTAAATATTTACCAACATGGCGTTCATCCATAAAAAATATGTAAAGTGAATAAAAACATTGAATTGACAGAGAGTTATGCACCCTTTTTTATATATTGGTTATCTTCACTAGGTGTCGCACTGTTGTGGCCTTGTCCTGACTAAGCTAATCTTCTTAAATATATACATTTTTAAATTTAAAAAAATGGAGACGAATTTTTGGTCTCAAAAATATTGTTGTTGTTGTTGTTGATTTTGGCGTATTCACAATTTTTTAAAAATTGTTGTTTTTTTCTTCATGAAAACAATTGGTCATTGCTTTAAAAAGATGTTTAAAATATTTTTTAAAAAATGCCAGAAATTTACAGTAGGCACTACAAACGGAAATAATATTTTTTTTTCATTTTTTGGCATATTATTATAGATTAAACACTCCAACTCATGAATATTTAAAAAAAAGATTACGTTTTATAAAAGTTAATAATTCATCAGTTCTTAATGTAAATTTATTGTAAATTGATTTCCTTTAACATTTCCAACATAAATATGCTCAGAAGACGTGATTTCTTAAAATTAATATATATATATATATATATATATATATATATATATATATATATATATATATATATACGTTCATATATATATATATGTATATATATATATATATATGTATGTATATATATCTGTGTGTATATATATATATATATATATATATATATATATATATATATGTTTCATTAAAGATCAACACTCATTAATTAACAATTAACACAATGTGATGCCAGTGTTCGGGAAATAAAACATCCCTGTCACTCTGGACACATACACACAACCCATGGATTCAATTAACAAGCAAAAATAAAAAAATAACATTGACAATAGCTCAAAGTAAAGCCGAAAGCCCTTGGAATTACGGAACAGTTTGAAAGTTTCTATACACTCTGAAAAGAATAAAAAATACATACAAAACTTAATAGCAGTATCTTGTCTGTCGTCTTTAATGAGACATGTATATATGAGTGATTACTGCCAAAATACACAATATATATATATATATATATGAAAAGCTCAAATCACTAATATTCCTGGGTCTGATGAATTGGATTGTGGTTACGGTTCCAATGTAATAAATTATAACCAAGGAAAGGAATATTAGTGTTTGAGCCTTTTTGTTCTTGCTCTTTATTGTACATTGAGTTCTTCCTGGATTTTAGCCTCTTGTAAATATATATATATATATATATATATATATATATATATATATATATATATATATATAGACCACTATTATTATCTATCTATCTATCTACATATATATACATACATACATACATACACACATATGTGTGAATGTGTATATGTTCGTAATCTGATGTGCTCATTCTTTAGCAATATATGAAAAATGATCACCAGCTTACGAATTTCCAAACTTTTACCATTTTTCTTGCATTTTTACACTTTAAGAAATCATGTTTTTTGAGCATATGCAGAGAATTTAAATAGTAAACCTCTATCAAACTTTAAAAAATTTAGTAAAAAGTCATTTCCTTTTTCTTCAGTGCTGCTTAATCTATAGAAATATGAAAAATTAGTGAAGAAAATATTTATTTCTGGTCGTAGCTCTTATTGTATACCTCCAAACAAACAATTTATACAAAATACCAAATGACAGTTTGTATAAAATTTAAACTTTGAAAAGTATAAAAAAAAAATCTATGGCAGTAACCTAAAAGAGAAGCGATAATTTTGTTGAACATTTGAACTGCCGTGTTAATATACTGTGTGACATGAACTATCTCCATTTTTTTTTCAAATAATTGCAGAAGGTAAAAAAGAAATCTAAACACGTCGCCAAACGTCGCCACTTCTGCGAAATGAATAAAGAAATCAAACGGTATTGTAAAAGAAAATTTATGAAGCCAAATGTGACATGTTTATAATTTATTGTACATGGCATGCGAGAAACTATGAAGGTACCGTTTCGATTTTTGCATTTATTTTCTTTTCTATCATTGCTTATTCCAATGTATTTTGCATGTTTGTAAAGTATTGATTTATCTCACAAAAGGTGGATTATGGATGTTTTATCAGCCTTACATGTTTTGTTTCGGTTTTCGATATCTTGTTCTTGTTGTTGCTTCCCTTGAAGCGTTTTCGATGTCTGATCAACTGGGCTATCTTGTGCAATATGAAGCACACTATTTTTTTAAAGAAAAGAAAATACTTTAAGGCATCCAACTAGAGGGGAGACAGCATTTTTTTTTCTCAAAACCAGAAAAAAAGACTATCGTAAGAGCTGAGGAAATTTGCTTTAGCGTTATTTATTAGCCAAACTGGGGTTTTTCCCCATTCAAATCAGTTTTCCTTACAAGCTAATATATATATATATATATATATATATAAAAGAAAAAAAAAAGATGTAAAATCAAACAGAAAAAATGAACAAATATTTCTCTCTTTCCTTTTATTAACACTTTGAAATTATAATAAATATTTGATATTATGAATAGGAAAGAGTTTTTTTTTTTTTTTTTATTCGTCTGAAGAGTATAAAATTGTTTTTCGGTTTAATTGTTTTGATTGATTTTTTTATTGCTGGAATGTATTCTAGCATGAATTTACACCCAACAATTTTACGTGTACATTTACAATATATATATATATATATATATATATATATATATATATATATATATATATATATATATATATATATATATACATATATATTAAATAAAAACAGACCACTTTAAGGTTCCACATAATAAATTATTTCACCACAGCCCTTTTAAAGGACCGCGGATCATCAGATTTTACTTCCAAAGGTTGAAACGAAATAATTTAAATTATTAGCTCTGATTTACATTGAGCTCTCTGGATTTTATCCTCCTTGGGGCTACCCATACGGATTACCTAGTTTTTCGTAAACTAAATATATACATATATATATATATGTATATATATATATATATATATATATATATATATATATATATATACAAAGTGATTTTATAACATATTAATGTTATAATTTTCGAATAAATAATTATATATATATATATATATATATATATATATATTTATATATATATATATATATATATATATATATACATATATATATATATATTGTATAATAAACCAAGTAAGGACGCGACGCCATGAGAACAATGCTCGACGTAAAATAAAAGAATAACTATATAAACAGAGCCAATATAAGATATATAAAAAATACTCAAATAAAGCTGCCTTTCCGCGACTTAAACTTTCATGTTCATTGCTAGTTTGTTATACGGTTATCTCACAATCGGTTCATGTTATAAGATACGCTATTTTATATTTAGATGGCCTTTACATAGCTCGCGCTATATATGGCGTTTCGAGGGAATCGTGATGTAAAGTATTAAAAAATAGATCGCATTCTAAAAGATCCAAAATTTATAGCAAACTGAGCGTCCGCATTAAAATTTAAACTTTCGGAAAGGTTGCTGTATTTGAGCATCATTTTTTATTATTTAGTATCTTTTTTTATAGTTCTTGTGTTTGTCTGTGTGTGTGTTTGTGTGTGGACGGGCGTGTGTGTGCCTGCGTGTGTGCATGCGCGCGCGTAACATGGACTGCTTCACAAGTAGGTGCATGGGTTAATGCTCTCATACTGTCCGCGATATAATTTTAAATAGGGCCGATTCAAATTTTTAAAACACGAACGCAGTAGCCCTACAAAAGAGCATCTCCTGGTGGCAGTCTACTGATTAGCCTTAACATAACTCAGGACACATATCTGTATTCTGTGTTAAAGCTTCCGTCGAAAGTCTACGGGAGTATCTTACATTTATGGATTCGTTAAAAAACTATCTTCCATATGAAAAAGCAAAACAAAAGTGATATGAATATCGTATGATGAAATGCGAAAATCTATACTAAATGCTAAATAAAAGAAAAAAAAAAGGTGAATCGTTTATTTTATGACGGTTTGTAATAAAACTTCCTATCGGTTTGCGCATGCGCGTTGCATGAACGTCGTCAAGCAAGACTTGTTAGCACTAATTCTGCCAGGGACACAACGGTTAATGTAATGGGCATGAGTAGAATTTACCAAATTTCCCTGGCATCAAACGTGGGCACACGCACATATCTATTATATGGAAGAGTCTTATGAAGATAATTCATATGAATGTAATCTTGTGTGTTCTTCATGCCAACGGGTATTACATACTCTTGATCTTAAAATGCATACATAATTATTTATATACATATACATCCACATATAGACTTTCAGTTATATATATATATATATATATATATATATATATATATATATATATATATATATATATATATATATATATATATATCTATCTTAAGACATTTTTATGTTTATATGTTCTTTTTATAGATACAAAAATTTCAGTAAATGCTCTGTTTATAAAAGTAGTATTAACAACATTTACCAGCCTGAATGACCGATAAATTTTCATTAAAAAATGTCTTAAAATAATTGTCGGACTTTGTTCATTTCATAATGACAGTTCCGTATAGGATACAGGTTCGATTCCTGTCGGAGGACGCATATTTTCTATGAGAATTTCTCGGACATTCCGGCCGGTAAATGTCGTTAATACTGTTTATTATAAACAGAGCATTTACTTAAATATTTGTAACTATAAAAAGAACGTATAAACATAAAACATGTCTTAAAAAATTGTCGGATTCTGTCCATTTCATAATATATAGAAATATACACATATATATATATATATATATATATATATATATATATATATATATATATATATATATAAAACCATATGTGGCTTTAT
Organism: Acanthosepion esculentum; assembly: GCA_964036315.1. NCBI lineage: Eukaryota > Metazoa > Mollusca > Cephalopoda > Sepiida > Sepiidae > Acanthosepion > Acanthosepion esculentum. The sequence goes on from OZ038475.1 coordinate 14,103,577, forward strand.
GTGCACAAACTGAGAGAAATATATTTATGTATATATATACATATACACACCTACAAAATGTATAGTATATATATATATATATATATATATATATATATATAAAAGTGGACATGGAAGTCAGCACTTAGAGGCGACAGTCTGTTTCATGCTAGGGCAATCGTCAGGCGACTAGTGCTGTTATTTTTCTCGGCTATTTATATAAGGGTCAGTGGTGCATTATGGGTAGTCTATTTTGGCGGTTACTTTTACCGGAAGTGGCTTATTTGTTTATTTATTTATGTCAAATTGTTTTGCTTGTTTTTTGTTTGTTTTTTTTATTTTTATTTTTATTTTTTATCTTATATATTTATTTATTTATTCTTTTATTTTGATCGGTGTTTTTGGTTAACGTAGTAAAAATTTGTTTATATAGCTTATTGTTGGTAGTCTATAATGGCCGTCATTACCGGAAATCGCTTGTTCGCTTATTTATTTGGGTCAAATTGTTTTGCTTGTTTTTATTTATTTTCATTTTTATTTTTTATCTTATATATTTGTTTATTCGTCATTGATTAAATCTGTTTGTTGAATTTGTGGTTTTTTCTGACTATTATTTAGGTGGGAACAGTTTTTAATTCATCTATTTAGGTTGGTTATCTTTATTTGTTTTTGTTTTGTTTTGTTTTTTAAACGGCTAGTTTATCGTAATCGGTTGTTAGTTTATTTATATATTTGGATGTGTTTAGATCGATTTATTATACTTGTTGTTATTTATTTGTTACACTATATCTTTTTGGCTTTCGGTTTTTAAGTAACGTAGTATATTATCTTTTATTAATGTTTTTTTTTTTTTTTTTTTTTTTTTTTATTATTATTATTTTTATTTGTATAACAGTTATAACTTTCATCCGTTCTTTTGTTTTGATTTTATTTCGTATATTCTAACAGGTGTGGTTTTATGATTTGTTTGGAGTAATTTATTTTGCTTATTTTATTGTTGTTTGTTTATATATTTATTTATTTTTCTATTTTAAGTTACGTAGTAAAAATTTGTTTTCATGTCTACATTTTGAGATTAGCTCGGATCTTTTATTTAATAATTTATTTTCATCTGGGAAGGTAATGATAGCTATTTTTTCCTCCAAGCAAAGTTTGCAGGTTTTTGATAGGTTGTTGTAGGCTGATGATTTTTTCCTTATTTTCCAAGATATTTTTGGTGTGGTGTGTGTTTTGTTTTTTATTTCCCAGATATACTTAGAAAGCATTGTGCTGTTCGCATATTTACTATTTGTGAAAGACATTTTGTGTACATAATTTCTTTGTTTCCATGGTCCTTCGGTTACTCCTATATATACTTTTTCTTCATTATCTGCTGATTTTGTCGTGGCTTGGTAGATTACGTTGTTTTGTAAGCAATTACCGTTTAAGGGACATTCGTTTTTTATTCTGCAGTTGCACGTGGGTTTAATTTGTTCGTGTGGTTTGTTGATAATTTTTCTGTTGTGCTTTTTTATTATTTGTGCCATGTTCTCGGTGCAACTGTAGCTGATTTTTACTGTGTTTTTGTTGAATATTTTGTGTAGGGTGCTTGATTCCGGGAAGTGTTTGTGTAAAAGCTTGAAGAATATTTTTCCTATGTTTGTTTTTACGTTTTTGCTGTACGGTGGGTTGAACCATATGATATTTCTTTTTCTGTTGGTCTTTTTTGTGTTCTGTGGTGAGTATGTGAGTGTTGCTGGGAATCCGCTATCTTTTAGGGCTGTTTCGTAGTCTTTCTTGGCCTTGTTAAATATAGATTCATCGGAAGAATTGTCGGAAAGCCTGCGGTTAATCGATTTAGGTATCTGTTTGATTATAGAAGGCGGGTGGTTGGAGTATATATGTATGTACTGTGGTTTATCATTCGGTTTTCTGTATGGTTTGTGTGTGCCTTTTCTTAGGTTGAAGGTGACATCTAGAAAATCTACTTCGTTTAGGTTAGTTTTTATATCTATCTCGAATCCGTTATTTTTGAAAATTTTAATTATTGCTTTTCTAGTTTTATCAGTCTTTTGTTTGTTGCAGTTTCTTAAGATTATGAGACCGTCATCTCTGTAGAGCCCTGTGTCATTTCTATCTATTATTTTGCTTAGTTCGTGTAGTAAGTAAATGCCTACGATTTCGCATGTCTCTGCACCGTCAAAGCTTCCCATTGTAGTGTCAAATATCCCATCTTTCTTTATCCATGCTTCTTCATGGTGAAATAATAATGATTTACGTGAGAGACTACCCATAATGCACCACTGACCCTTATATAAATAGCCGAGAAAAATAACAGCACTAGTCGCCTGACGATTGCCCTAGCATGAAACAGACTGTCGCCTCTAAGTGCTGACTTCCATGTCCACTTTTATATTTATATTTACACACGCTCTATCTCTGATATTGAGCACTTTACCCCATAAATATAGCACACTTTAAGACTATATTTCTGCATATATATATATATATATATATATATATATACAACATATATGTATATATCTAATTGTGTATATATATAAACTGTCCTATAAATCTCACATGCAATGGCATGTGTACACTTACAATCAAAATCCAGTTCTATGATATATATATATATATATATATATATATATATATATATATATATATATATATATATACATATATACATATATATATATATATATATATATATATATATATATATATATATATATATGTATGCACCTATTGAATGCATATATGTGCTTTCTTAATCATTTATTTACTTTATATTCTTCCCGAAAGCAAACATACATATGTGCTTACGTGTGTACACGTTTATGTATATATGAGATTGTTCTGAGTTGCAATGTGCTACGAACCTGTAAATGAAAGGGAGGTAACCGAAGGAAAGAACAAGAAAGAAAAGCAGGATGAAAGGAAGGATAAATGTAGAAATCAAAGGAGGTATAAAATAAACCAAAAAGGAAGAAGCCAGAAAGGAAAAGAAAAAAAAAAGAACTTAAAAAAAAAGAACAAAATATAAGACATGCTTATTTACCTATATTAAAATTCAACTGTATATGTTATATGTATATGTATATATCTTAGACACAAATATGTCTACTGTTTTCATACAGATTCAAGTGGCCACAAGGTAATAGTTTCCATTTGTAATTTTATGTTGTCTATAGAGAAGTTATATCCGTAACTAAATACCATCTTACAGTTCTGAGAAAAGAGGTAATACGTGTAGAATTGTGTATATTCGTAAGCGGTTGATTTTCATGTCTTTTCTGAACGTATGAAAAACTTTGTTCTCTCGACACAGACTTTCATTATTGTAAACGCTTCAATATTCAAACATATACACGATAGGTTGGAATGTAAACAGTTACGTATGAGCCTCATTCTAAGTTTCCTGTTTGATAAAAAGCAAAGAACAATTGCATAAATTGTAACGTTTCAGAAGCTAAATATATCCTCTGGCCTCTTCTTCAGTAGTTAAGCAACCAAGATTTGGAATTAGAGAGGTTTTAGCCAAAACCTGAACCATATACAACGCCACTAAAATTCAACAAGTTGTGTTCATTTTGGCCATTTTAACAATGACCAAAAAATCAAACCCATTTGTCCGTAAATAACAGTATATTTTGATTAAAATATACTTATTTCAACCGGACGTTTTATTAATAAAAGTCATTAAATTGATAAATCAGTCTCTGTCTTGCCATAGACTGACTAAAAAGACGTCCTTTTCATATACATACACACACATGCATATATATATATATATATATATATATATATAAAAGATATGTATGTATGTATGTATATATATATATGTATAAAATATGTGTATATATATATATATATATATATATATATATATATATATATATATATATATATATATTTGTATATGGATGTTTATTTGGATGTGAGTGGGTATGTATAAATTTATAGTTGTATTTGAATGAACTGTAAATATGTTTGTGATTTTTTTTCTAATTTTTTGAATATTATTATTTTTATGTACATGACGAACTTCCATTTTTTCTGATAATTTGTTCCGTCTATCTTTTTCAAATGCTGCTGTTTTTAACACTATATTATGAGCGGCTCATTTGAGCCCAGATAACATGTGGTTCGCCTTGCAAATAACACTTGTTACGACTCTATACTTTAGATATCCATGAGATGGACAATGTTTCGTTTCTTATTCGTTCACAATCAGACATTCGAACATTAATTTGGAGTTTTCATTCTGATTATTTTTGTAATCGTTAAAATAAAAAGGATTATAAAAGCAACCATTATTAATTAAGAGAATTTTAGATTATGTGAAATAAAGAGACATGCGCTTAATGTTTGCTGGGATTCAAAGAAAATTTATATTTATCATTCTACTTTATTTCGTGATTGTCGTTTATTTCTACTTAATTATACAGAATAAAGTATTAATAACAAAAACAAATATTACTATCGATATAAAACACAACAGAAATAACAGCTAAACTGGTTTATCGCTCCACTTTCATAAGAGCTAAATGGAGGTCGAAAAAATGCCCAATGGTTAAAAACGAACATCAAAAACAATGTCATAAAAATATAACACTTATATCATCTAAACCTAACAACCATACATTCACCTTACAGTATGATGGCTGGTAAGATTTAAAGCAAACAGATCCTACAAATGAAATTCAGGATTAGTCTTCTCAGTACTAAGAATATTTCTAGGTTGTAAGACCGGGTACGTTGCTGGTTTTATAGCAAATTTCCAGCTATCGTCGATCCAGTTGTATTTGACGCACCACCAGAAATTGTTCACCTTGCCCTTGCTTATATTGGCTAGTACGTTTTTCCAACTTATTACGTTTTTCCAACCTTTCACACCTATTACATACAAAGGAAATGTCATACTGGCATTTTCATTGTTAAATCACCAAACTGATATGACGGGAAGGTAGAACAAACTTCTGGATCATTATCAACGTTGAACGGTCAAGAATAAAAACACGTTAATTGGCAGTCATATCACAGTTTTCTCACATACAGAGATTTGCTCAGAAAACATCATCACCAATCCACGAGACACGCAAACTGATAAACTGGTTTCGCTGAGATTTTTAATCGTATTGTTTCGATATTACGATTAACTGTAATATTATTTCTGTTGCACATCTTTTTTGTTATTAATATTTGTCTTATTTTAAGATTACCAGTTTTATGTCTTTAATATATATATATATATATATATATATATATATATATATATATATATATATATATATATGCAGGTATGCAGAAAAATAGGAAAGAACACGTTAGGTAAATAATCCGGAGTTTCTTAGTATTTTAAAAAGACAGTGCTCCATACAGAAGTAGAGCTTACATTATAATATTTTTTTAAAAAAATATGATTCGTTCGCTACATAAGAATTCTCATGTTTCAAAACCCAAATTCTCGCTTGACGATAAAGCGAGACCAGACACCTTAATTCAACTTAATTTCAAAAATTATATTGAGGGTCTCGGCTCTCGCTTTTGAAACATGAGAACTCTTACGTAGCGAAGGAATCATATTTTTAAAAAAATTATATATATATATATATATATATATATATATATATATATATATATTGTCATCCAGACAGAATGTTTCGCTGTATCACAGCTCATCAGTGTGGGTAGACATCCGAATTAGATAAAGAGAAATATATATATATATATATATATATATATATATATATATATATATATATATATATATATATATACATATATATATATATATATGTATGTATGTATAAATATAGATAGATAGATATAGATATGATAAAAAATATAGATTTAATGTATGTTATATTCATAGGTAAATGTGCCCAATATCAGAGACAGAGTTCGTATATAAGAGTGGAGACAGGAATCAACATTGAGTGGCGGCAAACTGTTACATGCTTGAACACAATGTTCAGGCATAAAGTTTCGCGCATGAAATAGATTGTCGCCACTCTATGTTGATATCAGCATCCACTGATATATATATATATATATATATATATATATATATATATATATAACAATGTATTTTTATGTATATATTTCTGAGATGAGGTATTATTTACATTATTCGGACTATTTTCCTCATCTTTGTTGCCATGCTCATCAAAACGTTTTTCATCTTCGGCATTCCAACCACCTGTAGAAGGACGGAGCGTACAATGGCCAAAACGTTGTGATAAATATGGCAAGAAAGATGAGGACAATAGTCCGAATAATGTAAATATGAAATGTTCATATATATATATATATACATATATATATATATATATGGAGAGAGAGAGAGAGTGAGAGAGAGAGAGAGTAAACAGGGAAATGTTATGGTTCAAGACTACAGTTCTGACCAAGCTGAACAGATGTGATGTCTTTACTCTCTGGGCCACCATCTCTTAATTATTCCTTGTGTTTTCAGTAGGGCTGGAGTTACATTTTAAGTCTGCAAGACACGACTGGAGTTAGTTCAATGTTATCTGTGTCGATGACAGTGACATGAAGCAGATATCGAAACAAAATCGATCAATTGTAAATGTTTTGCATGCAACAATTTTAATTTATAAGTCAATTTGAGCAGATCTGCCAATCCTCGTGCTCTTCAAGAAAAAACTATAACAATTTGATGCATTATTTTTCTTTATTTTGACTGAAATAATTTTACGACTTGCGAATGTCAAAACACGCCTATTCTCGAACTTAGCTGGCAAATATTTGCAATTTTCTAGTCTTGTTTAGCACAGTGACTAATACTACTACTACTACTGATACTACTACTACTAATAATACTACTGACACTACTACTAATACTACTACTAATACTACTACGAATACTACTACTGATACTACTAATACTACTGATACTACTAATATTACTACTAATACTACTACTGACACTACTACTAATACTAACACTACTACTAATACTACTACTAATACTACTACCGATACTACTACTAATACTACTACTGATACTACTACTAATACTGACACTACTACTAATACTACTACTAATACTAATACTGATACTACTACTAATACTACTACTGATACTACTACTAATACTGACACTACTACTAATACTACTACTGATACTACTACTAATATTGACACTACTACTAATACTAATACTAATACTGATACTACTACTAATACTACTACTGATACTACTACTAATACTGACACTACTACTAATACTACTACTGATACTACTACTAATACTACTACTGATACTACTACTACTACTGATACTACTACTACTACTGATACTATTACTACTGATACTACTATTAAAATAATGAACGAATGTATATTACTACGTATCCACATTAAAACAGAAAAAATATAAAAATAGATATAAAAAAGGATGACATATTTAATAATATTTTGAAATGAAGATGAAACATTGAATCACCTTGTCAGCGAATGTTGCACGTTGACTCAAAAAAGAATAGAAATATAGATATGACTGGGCGGAAAAGGCACTCTCCTGGGAACAATGCAAGTGAGTATATTCTGATAATACATGCGCGGACTACAATATTTCCTAGAGAAAGAAACATAAAATATTGCTGGATTTTATGATTTAAATTTATTACCCAACTCAATCAAGAAGACAGGATCTGGTAGTCGTGAATAACAAGCAGAAAAAAAAAAATGCCAGAAAATAGATTTCGCTATTCCAGCTGAAAGAAAAGGAAAATATACATATATATCTCGACCTTGCCAGAAAACTGAGATAGTTGTGAAACATTAAGTCGTTCCGGTCGTTGTGTTCCCGGGTTGCCTAGAAAAAAAAAGAATGGATGACATGAAAATCAGAAAATAAGAGTACGAAGTATTCAGATGCTGACATTATTTGAAAACAGAATCGTTAGAAAAGAGCTGTGACTAAATTTTCACGAGGAGACTTGCTGTCACTTTACGTTCAGTGTAGGTCAGCAGTTACTAATGTTGCGAACATACTCTGAGTAACCATAATAAAAATAAGAACCTGATACCAGTACCAACTTCTATCTGTCTTATATATTATTGCTAAATTTACAGCCGTTGTAAATTGGTGTTTTAGATATAGGACTTAGGGCTGGAGAACTCACTCCTAAACTGCAGTCTCATCGTTGTGTAATAAACAGATATTAATTCTTATAAAAATAATCAATAAAATAAATCTTTTTACATTTTTACAAAGGATCCAAATTTTTGTTTGTAACAATAATAATTAAATGTGAAGTAGAATTAGTGATGAGACAGCAGACTTTTATTATTTTAGCTGTTGGTAGAGACATCTTTATCTTTGATTGTGTTACATACTTTTTAGGAGATTTACGTATTTTTCAGCTGGGACGTTGTTGTAGAGGGATTTATGCTTTGATTGGCCATGCGTTTGTCAGTCATGCATATTTCCATTAGCTTTTCAACTGGGCTGCCTGAGGTTTTTTTTATTATTTGAGATGAACTGACAGTTCCAATGAAAGGGGTTAGAACTTTTGTCATCGCTTTTGCCAGTTTATGGGGGGCGACTGTCTCTTCCTAAGATAAATGGGCGGATTGGGATACCAGTTTTGTGGGGTTTAGGGAGACCGTAAAGTTTGGGTGTTCTGGGGTGATATTCTATGAGTTTCTACCACGATTTGTTTTCATTTCATTCTACCAACATCTAAAATAATAAAGATCTGCCGTCACATGACCAATCAAGGCTACATCACACAAACAATATATATATATATATATATATATATATATATATATATATATATATATATATATATATATATATATTAAAGTTTCTCATTCAAACTGTAGAAAAGACCATATTTATAAATATAAATGACAATAGGAAAACTGTAGTAGTTGCCGACGCGTTTCGTCCAACATTTTTCCTTGAGAAATTCCACATTGGACGAAACGCGTCGGCAACTACTACAGTTTTCCTATTGTCATATATATATATATATATATATATATATATATATATATATATATATATATATATATATATATGAGTTTAAAACAAACAATTTCATAGATTTATTATGCTGGTTAAGCAATATTTACGACTGTTACAAGTCTATGATTCATGCGCCTCGAAAAATAGCATTATATCTCATACAGAACAAGGAATTAAAAAAAAATTCAATTATTTTTTTTAGGCGGATATTGCTTCAATTTAATGATTATAAAGAAATCACGTTTTTAAAAAAAAATATTTCGAAATAACATTTGATAAATAATATATATATATATATATATATATATATATATATATATATATATATATATATATATATATATTGGGATATTACACCGAAGACAAGTCAAAATCGCTACACAATTGCAGTCGTGTTTCGATTTGTAACAATGCATCTAATCATTGTAAATTACTGACGAGTGAATGGTTTATTTTTATTTAAAAACAAAATACAACCTCTTTTTACGAAAACAAGAATAAAAACAAGGAGAGGGGGTTATAAGTTTTGTGGGCTTTACTTTGATAAACCAATCGAATATAACCTACGTTAAATTTAAACTATACGAAGAAGCAACAATTAAGAACTTATTTTCCATAAATGGGCGATGACCCGTAGATTGGCAGTCAATGGCAGCACAGACATTAAACAGGAGCTGATGTTAATGGTTACATAAATTATACACACTAGACGATACCATTTCCTAAGAAAAAAATTAGGTGTAGTGGTAATTTGACAACCTGCTAAACAAGTTATATGGTTTGTGAGTTATAATTTTTTCTTATAGTTGGTGAATTAATAATAGCTTCTTTAAGAAACCAGTAATCTCATATCTTGGGTATATATATATATATATATATATATATATATATATATATATATATATATATATATATATATATATATATATATATAAATATAAAAGTGAACATAGAAGTCAACACTTAGAGGCGACAGTCTGTTTCATGCTAGATGCAATCGTCAGGCAACTAGTGCTGTTATTTTTATCGGCTATTTATATATACGGGTCAGTGGTGCATTGTGTGTAGTCTATTTTGGCCGTTATTTTTACCGGAAGTCATTTATTTGTTTATTTATTTATTTGTGTCAAATTAGTTTGCTTGTTTTTATTTAATTTTATTTTTATTTTTTATCTTATATGTTTATTTATTTATTTATTTTATTTTGATCGGTGTTTTTATTGACGTAGTAAAAATTTGTTTATATAATGCACCACTGACCCGTATATATAAATAGCCGAGAAAAATAACAGCACTACTTGCCTGACGATTGCATCTAGCATGAAACAGACTATCGCCTCTAAGTGTTGACTTCTATGTTCACTTTCATATTTACACACGCTCTATCTGTGATATTGAGCAGTTTATCCCATAAATATAGCACACTTTAAGACTATATTTCTTCATATATATATATATATATATATATATATATATATATATATATATATATGTGTGTGTGTGTGTGTGTGCGCGTGTGTGTGTGTGTGTGTGTGTGTGTGTGTGTGATTGATCATTTAGCTATGCTAAAAATAGTAATCTTAAAATAATATACGAATAGGAAGACAGACAAACGCAGTAGAATAACTATTTCAATATTTGATGATCATATTCCCGTGTAATTATTTCTTTTAAATTATTTTATCCTATATATTATATTTTATTTTATTTTTGTCAGTAAACAGAAGCCATCGACATTTCATGTGGCCAGTAAGAACAGACCCAAGGGACTATTTAAAATAATTCTATCAATTTCGAGGAAGATGAGGATGATAATGTACGCTTTCAGTGTTGATCTATTTGGGTATCTTGTGGCATGTTGTAAGCCATTGATGTGAATCTAACGTTTTGTACTGTCTTGTCACTTGTACAGCATTTTTCGAAATGAAGACAATCTTATGTGCAAAGTTTAAATAAAAATGTTTCTTTTTTCTGGAGTTTTTCGTCAACTTGAAATAAAAACAGAAAAGAAAGAAATGTATTTAAATCTTCATTTTTTTTTTCGTTAAAAATTAAAGATTTTATTTAATTTACCTGACAGGATCGGTAAGTAAAAAAAAAGGTCAATCATGATTTTTTTTTTTCAGAAAGGGGTTGGTGTAGTCGTGCAACGGATAAAAATGTCACTTCTGATGGAAAACATAAATTTTTCATCAAACAACTGTAGAATAAATTTATATTTGCGTTTTCCAAGAAATATATTCGTTGAACGCCTGAAATGCTTCGTACTCAAATGAAACATTTTTATATACAATAACAATGTTAGGAAAATTAATGACAAACTGGAAAAAATTACCGCTTGATGAAATTCATCCTTTCGGACTTCATCGGACTGAATTGATATTTACATTGATGTGACTACACATGAGCATGAAGGAGAGGGGACACTGAAATTTTAAACTTTTGAATTTAAATTTAAAATATATTTTTTTATTTTAAAATATTTTGGCGGGTATATAATCTAAGAAATTTCATTTAGTTTATTTTGTACAGAGTTTAACAAAGTTTTAGAGTAGATGGAAGCAAAAAGGTTACTTATACTTGACATAATGTGACGAAAATAAAGAGTTGAAATTTCTAGGACACATAATGTGGAAAAACGGCTTGAAAAATTTGATACTCACAGGACAGATTGAAAGGAAAAGGGATAGAGGGAAATAAAACAACCTACATAGCGATTGAGTAAATGAATGGCGGAAACGGGTTTCGGGGAGAATAAAAAGACACAATTTATTAAGAGCTACAAAGAACAGGAAATGATGGAGGGCCATGATCGCCAACATCCTGAAGGGACATGACACAAAGAAGAAAAAGCAGCTGAAACAGCAGCAGCAGCAGCAGCAGCAGCAGCAGAAGAAGAAGAAGAAGAAGAAGAAGAAGAAGAAGAAGAAGAAGAAGAAGAAGAAGAAGAAGAAGAAGAAGCTTGTGTAAATGGGTGGCAGAACAGGGATTAGCAGAGATGGCAAAATGCTAAAACTTTACTAAATGATACAAAGGACAGGAAATTGTGGAGAGTCATGATCGCACACGTCTTGAAGAGACATGTCACATAGAAGAAGAAGAAGAAGAAGAAGAAGAAGAAGAAGAAGAAGAAGAAGAAGAAGAAGAAGAAGAAGAAGAAGAAGAATGTTAACAAAAATGACATTTAACATTAGAAAGAGACAGTTGAAATTTCTAGGAAATTTCTAGGGCGCATAATGAAGAAAGAAGGCTTAGAAAATTTGATACTCCCAGGACAGAGTGAAGGCAAGAGGAACAGAGAAAAACAACACATAACCTACCTAGCGATCTTGAGTATCTGGATGGTAGAATAGGGTTTAGGAGAGATAACATTGACAAAATTTAATAATCTATGATAGATAGGAAATTGTGGAAAGCCATCATCGCCAACGTCCTCAAGCACAAAGAAGAATTTTATCTTTTGAAATTAGATATTTTGTCTTGTAATTAATTAAAAATCAAGTTGTTATAGTAATAATTTTATGGTTATTGATTGAACTCACCCTGATCTGCTAATAATGTCATACGAGTGAAACGGTCTGCAAAGAATTTGTTGTTAATAGAATTTCATTGCTAATTGCGAAGCCTTACAAAGTCTCGTATAATCCCACATTATTGAGGTGTCTACAAGAGACCAAAATGATGTCCTTCCTTCGAACACTCGCCTTTCAATATACAGAAGGCAAAAATTGCACACCACAGGGATAATTTATTAAAAGTATAATTAAACATGAACTTTTTATTTACTCGATATTTAATAGTTATATGGACTGTTGAAAATATCCTCTTTCTTTTTCAAACACATTTCAGTTCTGTGCCTGCACGATTCATTAAAACGACAGAGAGTTTCTTTTATCATTTTACCGGATTCATATTCAATTCTTTCTCTAAGTTCTTCAATATTTCTTGGGTGCGTCTGATAAACAACTGATTTCAAATGGCCCCACAAACAAAAATCCAAGGTTGTGAGGCCTGTCTATCTCAGTGACTATACAACAGGACCTCTTCGACCTATCCATTAGCTTCTATGGCGCGTGGTTTTTGCTTCACCCTGTATATTAATCTAGAGTGAATTTAGAATTTGCAGGAATGCGCATGATCAACAATTTTTACCCAGTACCTTGTTACTTAAAACTGTGACTGCAATATCGTTCATATTATTTTTCTGTTAATTATATCACCACTCGTCTTTCATACTGTCTACTCTAAAGAAATGATACGCACATGATCGACGTGTTGTGTTATCTGTCCTTGAAAAAAATATCTTATTTAAATATCACCCGTTACAACGCTCGAGAGATACTTAAAATAGAGTTACAGCCGAACAGGTGATGATGAATCTGTTTTGTGATATGAATTAAAGAGAATTTTCTAGGAAGTAAACATTATGAAGATAAGGAGGATAGATAACGATTCATCTTTCAGGTCAGGATTAAAGTATCCAGGCGGGAGTCGCTTTCAGAAAGTGGTAGTTCTTTGGGTAAAACTGTCTAATAAAAACTTTCTTCTTTTATTTAGAACACGGAGTAAATAAGGATACATCTGACTCCGGAGATGTAGAATGGCGTGACCTGGTTGTAATGGTCTGAATTATCGGAATTCAAGAATGGTGCTTTTTTGAACATTTACCATGGAAATAGCGATAGGTTTGCGACATTTCATCAGCAGGTCATTGACTAGAGAGCAGAAAATAAATTTTCCTCCAGAAGAACGGGTAAACTATTTTGAAGGTTGGAAAGTGATGACTGAACATCTTCAGCCTAAATATGTCAACAACAGCCCATGTTTTTCCTAATCTGATTCTTTTAACCCTTTGAGCCCTGACCACTGTTTTACCAGTGGTAGAGAAAAATGACATAATACCCAGCCACGGGTTAAACCGGGGTAGAGAAAAATGACTTAATTCCCAGTCACCGGTTGAACGGTGGGTAAACACTTGTAACTATTTTTATATCTACTGTGAAACATTACATACCAATTATTTGCGAATTTTGACTCAGGAGCTCAGGCAGAAAGGTTATCATTGTTCAGGAACAGAGGGCACAAAGTATTAAAGATATAACATCGCAGCCGTCGTCATGTACTACCTGAAGCGATGTAGTAATTTGACCATTTTCCAGTTCTTTTAACGATTGATTGGCTATGATTAGCCCTTTTCTTATCAGTAGAGTTAGCATTCATTGACTGAGCATTTAGTGCTACTGTCGGTTAAAAATTAAATAACTTTCTGTTCAATCAATTTTTCAGTAAAACAGGTTTCCCAAGTCTATTATTATCGCTTTTTTCCGTACTGATTGAGGTTTGCTTCCTAATCTTTTGTTTGAAGTAGTATAAAACATCAAAGTCTTGATTATGTCCCTTTATGCGCTTCCAGTTACATATGCTATCCATTTTATTTGTTGATGTTAAAAGTCCTCAAGTGATGGGGTTTCTGTTCTTTGATGTATTTCGTTGTTACTATGTAGCACAAGTCCACGAATTCGAAGAAGGATGACCCTCGCTAAGACCTACAAGTTTCATGCTCACGAAGGCTTAAAGAGTTTGGAGACACGAATATATGGCTTCCACTTGATGACTGGTGTGAGACCCAATAGATGTTAAAATCATGGACAGTACAACTATTCATTGTAACTAGAAGGCGTCCAGGCTCTGAACAGCAGTGAGGAAAACATATTAAGATCAACAGTCCACACGACTAGTAATTGTAATTTTGGGATCTCTTTTCTGATGTATGGAACATCTTAATGAAGCTCAAGGTCGTGGATCGCCCTACAGGAAACAGAGTTACTACTCAGAGAATCTTGTCAGGGGCCAATCGAGAGTAAATTGCTTTGGTTTCTTTCTCCTTTCATTTTCATATTATTCGTTGATTACATATATGATAATAGAATTCCAAATTTATCAACCACTTACGTGGTGTTTTTTAAAAGGTGGCGCACGATTTATTGTCGCACTATTCATATTGGCGACTATCCCATTCTTCGCCATCTATTTTGCATTTGATTATCGTCTGAAAATAATCTATAAACAAAAATGACTCAAACAGTGTTTTCATTTCTTACATACCTGACAAATCCGTAACTACACACATATACCATCATGCTTACACCCTTGTGCAAATTAATTGAAACAAAACGAATAATTCCGTTTTTATTTACTTTTTTCGTATTTTCGCAATGAAACATGACCCAGTGCACAAACGTATTCGTATGTCCATTCAACGAAGTCGTTTCTCGATTGGATTTAAATCAGGAGAGTTTTCGGACCAGTCTGTAGTACTTTGATTCTCTCATTGATAAGGCTTGCCAGTGTGTTCGTGCAACGTTACAATTTTCCCACGCTTACTTGGAGTAACGTCCATTGCACACAATGGGTGTAGGACAACTAATCGACAGTTGAGACAATAGAATCTGGGTGTGATAAAAATCTGATGGACACCACTACCAAATCACCTAATCTGGGAAAATACAGAAATCGATTACAGTCCAGTTCGATCGTATGCGGAAGTAAAGGAAACTAAAGCGTTCGTTTCAATTAATTTTGACAAGGGTATATATATATATATATATATATATATATATATATATATATATATATATATATATATATATATACATTCAAAGATACATATAAGAGAAAATGTCAGATTATAAATGAATGTATTTCCGTTTCGGATATGAAAACATAACTAGTAGATATAGGTTTGAAACGGAGATATGAATTTTAAAAAAAAAGATATTGTTTTGGTCGGAAGTCTTTCATAGCTAAGCGTAGTAAAGCACGCCTGGCTTGAAGATGGTTTCACAATAAAATGGGGGCGCAGGTACGAGCCCTACCGTTTCTTTTATTATTCGATCAATTACCCAAGCCTTTACACATAGATTACAACCCCCTAATAATACTATGTCTACTCAAACATATACTAGGAATTTACTTTCTCTTTCCACTAAGACGAGTTGTGACACAAGGTCTTTTTTTAAGTGGGGACCCGAGAGAGGGCGCGGCCTTGGGCAGCTGTTCCCCAGGGCTGGGCACCTCTCCGTATAATTTTCCACAGTAGCGACTCTGTCCTTAGACGGAGTCGCCCCGGTGTGCTCTCTGCCCAAAGACAGACACGCAACTGAGTGATGATAAATAATGTGTTACAAACCACTCCAACGAGTGATTTACACATATATTGCTCAAATATATTCTATATGTAGAGTAAATTCGATTTCTTCTTTCCCTGTTAGTTAAAAGAATTCAAATAACAAACAAGGCCTCGGAGATGCCAATCGTCCATGCTTTGAATACTGCTGCTACATCTTGTCTGGTACTCTTGGTGTACATCTACAGATCCTTGACAAATCTAAAGAATGATCTGTAATATAATCGATCTCGAGCAAGTATTTCAACTTCAGTTACTTTCTTGTCAACGTGACGTGGCTTTCCTCTGTTTTTTTGTTTTCTTTAAATATTTTCATGGCAACTGATCCGATGAGCTTTTATCTCTGGTTCCTCAAATACGTAAATGTAAGCGTTTTACTAGATTGGCAACTAGGTCCTACCCTTTCACTGTTGAAATAGCTGAATTCTGTTCCAAGTTTCTTTTCTCGCACTTCCAACCTGTGGAAAACTCTTTCTTTTCCTTGCTTCCCCGTCAGCTACAATCTTCAAAAATTCAAATGCAACATCAATCGTCATATTCTCTCTTCTTAAAGCCTGTTCCTTTATTGTTCTCATCCCAATCCATAAATTAATCTCATTCCCTTTCATTTGATGTAAGCTCCTTCCTTCTAGTGGCATTATTGCCTAGCGGGTGAAATGGAAAAAAATGTAACGTTTGTAGCAATAATATATATATATATATATATATATATATATATATAAAAATCTACAAATCAACCATTCGCCAATACATGGAGTATTGCTGCCATATATGGTCCGGTGCTCCTTCTGTTTGTCTCAAGCTTCTTGATAAGATCCAGAGACAGATATGCAATGTAATTGGCCCTGATCTGGCATTTCGTCTGCAGTCGCTCTCTCACAGACGTGTCGTCGCCTCCCTCTGTCTTTTTTACAAATACTTTCATGGTAACTGCTCCAATGAGCTGCTTTCGCTGGTTCCCAGACTTCATGAATTTAAGCGTTCTACTAGGCTGGCATCTCGCTCACACCCTTTCACTGTCGAAACTGTTGAATGTAGCCATATCTTCTACTTCGATAGCTTCATGTCTCGCACTTCTCGCCTGTAGAACTCCCTCCCCTTTTCTTGTTTCCCTGATAGCTATAATCTCCAACTATTAAAATGTAATATCAATCGACATCTCTGGATGCCCTGATCTATCCCGTATCCTTCTCTTCATCCTTTCTTCTATCACTCCTATCTGCTCTCGCTCCAAATCCTCTGTAACCCCTTGCGTGCTAGTGGCTTCCCGTCTTGCTTAGGGTGAAACGCTTAAAAAAAATTATATATGTGTGTGCAAACATTTTATGGACAGCATGTTTTCTTGTACTTTATCCGCATAACACATGCACGCACAAAAACACGCTTGCATATGTACACATGTAAATTCGCGAAAGAATCTTCATTTATTTTTCCGTTAATCCCTGTTTATTTAAGATTAAACAAATTCGCTCATTTACTTCTACATCTGTGCGATTGTCTCTAATCTATTTTGAAATAATCTCTCGTCTTTAACGTCTCTGAACATAATCCTTTGTAAATTTAATTAAACGGCTTCTCTTCAAGAAAAATGCCAGATTTCCAGTTTTTATACAAAAACACTCGCTTTCTCTCTCTTTCACACCTTCACTATAGTGCTTTTCCAAGAGTAGCTTAGATGTGGCACAAGGTTGAAAGTATAGGGCACCCAGTGAGGATCGAACTCACTACTCAGTCGTAATTATTCTAGCGAGACAAGCTTGCTAACCATTACACCGCTTCGAGGTGCCCAAACAAATTCACTATATATTTGTATCTGTAATGTATATTAAAGCAACAACACTTCTTTTATGCGTGTTTCTTAAATATGACAGATAGGCTATATTTTGTAAGTTTTGCTATTAGTTTTTTGTTTTGTAATTACAATCATTTTCTCTTCTGAAGTTTTAAACGTGGGCAGGGATTGTCCAAAATGCATATTGCAGCAAGTGTAATTTCTTATTAAGTATAATCAGAAAACACTTAAACACTCACACCCAAAACCACTGTAGACCCATTAAGAATATCTAGATGTAAAACATGTTTGAAGACAGTAGCAGCAATCTAATAAAAATTCACAGTTCCGTCTTAAAGAGCATTTTCTTGAACAGATCTATGAATATGAGAAAGCGTTAGCGAGGATAAAAGAGAATAAAAGAAGAGGATTCAGGAGAAAAATAATTGATGTTGCATTTAAATAGTTGAAAATCGTAGGTGTCAGGAAAGCAACAGACGGGAAGAGAGATGCGAGAAAAGAAACTATTACTATTGAACGTACAGTTACATCTAGCTATTTCAGGAGTAACATTAAGAAACCTAGTTGCCAATCTAATATTACATTTGCATTGATGTGATCGTGTTGCCAAGGAGGAAAGCTCGTTAGAATAATTGCCGTTAAAATATTTTATCGGAAAGTGGTAAAGTGACTGAAGTCGAGTTGCTAGGTCAGGATCGATAATGATGTAAATTCAGTATCTGTCTGACCACATATGGAGAGAAAAGGGGAGATCACCGCCCTCTGTGGAATCAGGTTGAAATCATAGATAAAGAACATCATTGGAAAATTCGTAAACTTAAGGAATCAGCACATATGCTAGGCCACAAAAATCTCCTGAGCCCACCAATCATAGAAATGGATACAATATGGCAACCAGTAATAAGGAGTGACAGAGAAAAGCAACAATAACAACGAAAATTGCAATATGAGCTCTGGTAAAATCTTGTGAGGCTAGCAGCAAAAATTGTAATAAGAGCACTGGTAAAAAGCGGTTGCTGTAGACATTAAGTTTATAAGCCCCAGAAATTCATACACAGATATCCTTAAGGATACAATGCACAGTGGATAAAGGCGTTGGCTTTATCCAGTGACAGGATCCAAAAGAGTTGTGAGTTCAATACCTGTTTAAGGTAGTGGAGAACTTGGAGAGGTGAATTAGCAGTATATAACTCATAACATATATCCATTAGACAAGGCACGCGGAACTAGAACAGTCTATCCCAGCGAGTCAAATTGCAACTACCTGAAGAAGGCCGGAGCGTACAACGGCCGAAACGTTGTGATAAATATGGCAACAAAGATGAGGACAATAGTCCGAATAATGTAAATTGTGTGATGCAAATTCTTCTTTGGATTTGATCAACAATCTCGAGATATATAGCATCAGATCATCATACCTAAAGTGGAACTAAAACTTTATTCTTATTTACTACTGTAAAACTGAAATCGCTATGATGAGTAATTTTGATGTAGATACTTACACAATGCATAGGTAAATAATACAATAATATGATTTTGTGTCATATATTGACTAAGTATATCTGATTGTATGACTGTTGGAAACGCACGTACTGGTTATGGTCACGGAAATTGGGTTTGTCATACTGTGTTTAAATTTCAATTGTGACAATTCTCTTCGATTTAGCATGCAAACTCTTTATCCCCCCAAAAGCTAGAGGCTAAGTAAAATGTTAGACTACGCTATCTACTTGTTATGGTGGAACACACCTAGTCTATAGATAATAGACTCTCCCACCTAATATAAGTAGGAGTCGGTGTGGGTCGACTGAGAGTTGAATACGAAAGTAGTCAGCTACCACAACTAGATTACTCTGCGTAATACTTATTATAACAAGTTCCTAACATTTTTGTACGTTGAACCTATTTAGGACCGAATTTAGTCCAAATACAGTTTCCACTGCGGAAAGTTACTCTACAACACTATTTGAGTTGGTAACTAATTTAGTAGAAGGTAATTTGTAATTGAAAACCTTTTAAACATATGACTAGTAAGTCTACCCATTGTTGCTACTTGTTACAGAAAAAGAGAAGCAAGATCTGTAGTATTGGATTTTCTGAATTATAGTTCAATGACGGGGTCTATAGAGTCGACCAACGTGTACATGTTAGTCTCTCATAAATATATATGGTATTGTTTTTATTCATTTTTATAGGATATTGTAAATGTGGCAGTCTTTGCTTGTATGTGTTATAAAGAAACTATTCTACATGAACGATAAATCTATGCTCCGAATTTAGCAAACAATAGCAAAACACCACATCACACCGACTGAGAAAATTTAAAGCATAGTAATTATAAACACGGATACATACAACAAAAAAAAGTGACACTATTACTTGCAGAAAATAATAAATTTGAAATAATAATCCTAATAACTATAAATAAAGATACTGACACACACACACACACACACACACACACACACACACACACACACACATATATATATATATATATATATATATATATATATATATATATATATTAATGCATGTTTCATTAAATAATTAAGACAATTTTGTCTATTTATTTTAAGTAAGTTCCTTTCATATTGTCTGATAAGCTTAATCACATTATCATTGAAAGACGAAAGGAAAACACCATATTGATACATGTTTAAATCCAATCTAAGCTTTCGGCTTACATAAGCCATTATCAAAGATGACAATTTCAATAAATCAAACAACACACAGACGAAACTACAATAATAGTCCGCCTTTGCTGCTTGAATGAGCACAAAGTAACGACAAACACGTATTTACGAGACAAGGAAGCGAAAATCGAGTCGCAGCTCGTGACGTCAAACATGATCACGCGAGAGTGAAAAACGAGAAGTATTAAATATGGTGTTTTCCTTTCGTCTTTCAACGATAATATGATTAAGCTTATCAGACAATATGGAAGGAACTTACTTAAAATAAATAGACACAACTTGTCTATATTATTTAATGAAACATGCATTAAAGAAAAATTGCTACCCGAAATATACACAATTTATATATATATATATATATATATATATATATATGTATATATATATAATGGTCATCCACAGACAGACTGGTTCGCTGTATCACAGCTCTTCAGTGTGGGTAGACGTCCGGTTGCCTTTAGATAGGATCGAAACCCGACTGAATTGGCGTCAGTCGAGAATTCTACCGCTATGCCGTCGGCGCACTGCAGGGATGAAGGTGAATTTTAGCGTATTTATTTTTAGATAAACACACTGACCGACAGGACTCAATTCGCATTTGCTTAATAGTCACTGTTTACAAACCCACACTTCCTTCCGCAGAGAGCTCAACCGGAATTAATTTTTCAGGAGCCTATATTATTGTCATCCACAGACAGACAGTTTTGCTGTATCACAACTCTTCGGTGTGGCTAGACGTCCCGTTGCCTCTAGCTAGGATCGAAACCCGACTGAATTGATGTCAATCGGGAATTCTACCACTGAGAAGGTGAATTTTAGCGTATTTATTTTTAGATAAATACACAGTGACAGACGGGACTCAATTAGCTTTTGCCGAAGAGTTACGCTATATCAGCCCTAATAGTCACTGTTTACAAACCCACACTTCCTTCCTCAGAGAGCTCAACCGAAATTAATTTTTCATGAGCCTATATTATTGTCATCCACAGATACACTGTTTAAGGTATATTACGGCAAGTAGTCATGCAAACAAATTAGATTTAAAATAACCGACACGCTATATCTTTTTAATGTTCTACTGGATTTTTTTTCTAATTTTTCAGTAAGATATTGTGATCAGGATTGTGGATAAACTTCCGAAGTTCTCGTTATCTACAATATAGACATGAGCATAGTTCTTCAAAATAACTGAATCTACTTGAAAAAAAAACTACTACAAAAAATAAACTTCGGACAGATTATCCACAACTTCGATTCCACCTTAAAAATTGTAAAAGTATTTATAAAAAAATTAAATACACAGTCATTGTCTATTCCTTTGAATCAGACATGCGTGTGTGCGTGTGTGTGTGGCTGCCAAGAATCTGCTCTGTCCTGAGTTTTCAATAGGCATAATGCAGTGCTGGGCTACAGCTATATGTCTAATATTAGTTAAAAAAAAATAATCAGATTCCACGCCGAGAGTCAACAACAGAAGAACTGTGTAATTGAAGGAAACCACATTTGTGCCCCCGCAATGGTAAGTGCTTGGCGGACAACGTGATATATATGACAGCGGTGAACGTTGAAGGCTTCCCAGACGAATATGATATTGATTCAACAGAAAGATCGTTCAAGCAAAGATATTACAACCATGAAGATATCAACGCGTCACGTGGTACGCGTGAATATACAAATAGCAAAGTCCCCTTAACGTACATGAAAGAGAAAATTAAGGAAGAGAAAAAGAAAGAAATCTCACCTGAAATTAATTTGATAATTCTGAGAAAAAATATCAGTTATCAACCAGGTTCGGACGTTTTTTAGGAAAATTAGAAAAAAAAATGTTTGAAGAACAAGAAATTTACTGAATTGAAAGATGCTAAATAATGTCGGCGTGCCGACATACACAAAATTATGGCTTATCGCGCTTCGATATGGGCAACAACAAATAAAAATAAATAGGATAACATAAATGAATATGCAAATTCATGACACCGATACAAACAAAAGGAAATTTGGACGCTACGACGTGGTGATTTTTTTTTTTAAGCATTTCACTCCAAGCAAGGCGGGACGCCACTAGCACGCAAGGGGTTTCAGAGGATTTGGAGCAAGAGCAGATAGGAGTGATGGACGAAAGGATGAGGAGAACGATAAGGGATAGATCAAAGCAACTGGAGAAGTCGATTGACATTACATTTAAATAGTTGGAGATTATAGCTATCAAGGAAACAGGAAAAGGGAAGGGAGTTCCACAGGCGAGAGGTCCGAGACATGAAGCTAATGGAGTAGTAGAGACGGCTACATTTAACAGTTTCAACAGTGAAAGGGTGAGAGCGGGATGCCAGCTTCGTAGGACGCTTGAATTCGTGAAGACTCGGAACCAGCGAAAGCAGCTCATCGGAGCAATTACCATGAAAGTATTTGTAAAAAAGACAGAGAGAGAGACGACGGCACTGAGACAATTACAACTGATTAGTGATTTTGATCATAACAGGGTGCTCCATATTGTCAGTCGTGTCGTATCTAACATACAGTTAGTAAAGCAATATACAATGGCTTATTTTACGAATAATTCAGTTACAGCCTAAAGAACTGAAAATTGGCGAAATTCGAGTAGCAAGTTTGTGTATTTGTAAATCGTTTATATATATATATATATATATATATATATATATATATATATATATATATATATATAAGTCTGTGTCTGTGTGTGTGTGAGAGAGAGAGAGCGAGAGAGTTTTAACACCAGTATGATATATATTGGATCTACGAAAAATGAATTTAAAATTAGATGGAGACAACACAAAAGCTCCTTCAACAATATTAGAAATAGAAATCAGACATCTCTATCCAAATACTTTTGGCATTTAAAAGAAATGAATAAAACACCAAAAGTAAAATGGAAAATTATAAATAGAACAAGAACTTGTAAAACCTGGGATGACCCATGCCCTTTATGCCTACATGAAAAACTACACATTGTTAAGTTTATAAATAATGAAGATTTATTAAAACATAGACATGAGTTAATGGTTCTTTGCCGACATCATGAAATATTCGTATTAAATAATTAGCATAAAAACAAACAAACAATTAAATAATAAATACAAATCTTAAATTCCATAGTCTAAATAAAAGGTTTAAAAGCTCAACCCAATCATAAAAATACCCTTTATGAGGTCGTCAAAAAAAACAAATTGTAGCTCAATACGATCCTTTTATATACACACAACCCTTTTAGAAAAAAATAAAATAATCTCCAAAGACACTTTACTGTGAACCAGACTAGACGGTATGAGTTTAAATGTCGTCTTCTGATATAATTTAGACACCCCAACCCTACCTTGACCTGACCTCTTTCCGAAAGTAACTGAGATATGGATACACATTATTAACCCTTACGCCCCTTATTTAAACAATAGATCTAGCCGGTTCCATAGTAACTTAATTTTAATAATGAATATGCTTATAAAAACGCGTAAATTCAAAGATTATTTATTCCCCAAAAATTCGCTTGAGGATGAAACTGCTTGATACTTTAATTCAATTTAATTCTAATAATTATATTGAAGTTTCAGCTCTTGTTTTGAAACATCATAACTCTTATATATCGGAGGAATCATATATTTAAATAAATAATTACATATATATATATATATATATATATATATATATATATATATATATATATATATATATATATATATATTGTGTGTGTGTGTATTTGCAAAAAAACAACATAGTTTACAAATTCAAGTGCCCTTTCGGAGATTGTATCTCCAATGGATTAAATGATATTTATGTTGGTCACACCACAAACTCACTTTCCCGACGCTTGACTCTACATTTGAATGACAACTCTAACATTTTTACGCATTTAAAACAACATGCCTGGCCGCGTACACAATTCTGGAAAATCCTCGTTGAAAACACAACTATACTTAAACATGAAAACAATAAACAAAAACTAAAAAATCTTGAAGCTATATACATAAAAATGTTGAAGCCAAACCTGAACAAAATAAACTATGAAATCTCCACAATATGCTTAAATGCCTATAATTGATAACAGAAGCCATTGGTTTATACTTCGCATACTTAATACTTCTCATTTTCCCTCTCGCGTTGTCTTGTGTGACATCACGAGCTGCGATGCGATTTTCGCTTCCGCGTCTCGTATACACGACCTTGTCGTTGCTTGGAAATTTTTCATGCAACAAAAACAAACTATCATTATTGTTTCCTCCGTGTATTGTTTGATATATTGAAATGTAATTATCATCTTTGATAATGGCTTATGTAAGCCGAAAGCTTAGATTGGATTAAAACATGTATCAATATGGTGATATCCTTTCGTCTTTCAATGATAATGTTATTAAGCTTATCAGATAATAAGAAAGGAATTTACTTAAAATAAATAGACAAAACGTGTATATATTATTTAATGAAACATGCATCAATACATATATATATATATATATATATATATATATATATATATATTATACATAAGAGGTCAATGGTCAGAGTTGAATCACGTCAAGAATCAGTAGTATTAAAAAGTGCTCAATACATGTGTGAAAATATAAAATGAAAGTAAAAATAACATATAGTGCTTTTAACTTTAAAAGTCAAGAGGTCAGTTGAATCCGCTACCTTGGTTTCAACCTTACGGTATCCTCATCCGATTTTTATCAAATCACCTCTTAAAGCTTTATTAAAAAAAAAAAAACGAAAAACTAATGAATTATTATTTACAAAAATAAGTAAACAAATGCACGACGTAGACAGTTATGTAAAGGGAGGAGGAGGATGTGAAGAAGGACGTAGAAGAAAAAGGGGAAGAGAAGAAACGCAAGTGTGTTATAAATTTATCGTAGTGGGGTTGATTGGAATGTACATCACTTTTTTTTTACCCAGCCTCATATGTGCTTAAGAAGAACTTTCTAATATAGTGAGCAAAGAGTTAAAACTTCGTATTTCTGGTTTAAAAACGTTTTTTGAATCCTGAAATGTTATAACTGCTAATTTTTCCTGTTGGCAGATGTTTCAAATATTGTTGCGACTGTTGTAAGGCTTTGCCTTTTGTAAAATTTGAAAATTTAAAAGGATACCGTAAAGTATATATATTCAGTTGTATGGTTATGAATTTGTGAACCTGGGTTTCACGCTTCTGCGATCATCAGACAAACTGGTTTATTTATTTTTTAAAATTGAATCTATTTATGCTTGTTTGTGTTTGATTGTGTTTGGTGTTGGGAGGGGCGAAATTCTCTCTGTCCGTTTGGGATGGCACACTCACACATTCAGACACACATACAGACCGGTATACACATTTTAGCTCCCGTAAACACACACACATAAAAGGTCCGAGACAAGACGCAGATACACATCGATGATTTCAAGCATAAATACATACGCAATTGTGATTCTATTTTGGTGTCGAGACTGTATAGAATTACATTTGCGTATTCAATTAAGGCAAATTAGCTCTGTCACTTATATTGAGCACTTTCCACTAAGTATTGCACATATGGAATTATATATATATATATATATATATTATTATTATTATTATTATTATTATTATTATTATCAATTATTATAAGCTTTTAAGTTGTTATTCCTTTCTTATTTTCTTAAATAGTAAAATTTATAAAAACCGGAGAAATGAGAATTGTTTTTATAATTTCAGCTATGTAGAACTAAGATGAGTAGGCTGGCATTCTGGCCATTTCTTTCACACACACACACACACACACACACACACACACACACACACACACACACACACATATATATATATATATATATTAAAAAAACAGACCACTTTAAGGTTCCATGCAATAAATTATTTCACCAGAGCCCTTTTAAAAGACTGCGGATCATCAGACATTACTTCCAAATGTTGAAACGAAAAATGAAAAGAAATTTACACACTTTCGACGGGAAGTATTAAGCATATGTAAATTAACGAAGTGAGGAAGTGAGTGGGGAGAGACATGATTGAGTTAGATGTAATTTAATATTTCTATTTTTCATATTATTTGAGGAGGTCCAGACATTGACACATTTAATCGGTTAACTTAACGGAAGTTATATATTGATATAGAAGGGGGGAGAAGAGAAAAAAAAAACCTAAAAAGAGAAAGAGAGAGAGTTATGAGAGAAGATGTCACAGACTTTCTTTGGAATGAACGAAGTAGACGCTATTGTTTTGCTTTACTTTCAAAGTGTTATTTTGGGGATTTATAAATATTATAATGTTTGATATAAATTTGAAAGTTTAAACAGTCTACAAGGAATTTAATTTGATGCTTGTTAGCGATTTAATTTTTATTTAAACTTTATTACAAAAATTTTGGGGGGATTTAATATGAAATAGTCGATTAGAAAAAATATTCATAGAATGTACATTAAAAGAATAAAATATTATTTTAAAATATAAGTTTACTTCTAGTTGTAATTGATTATTAATGTGACATCTCTATCAGTTTGAATTTTATTCATGAATTTAATTCGTGACTGTTTTTAGATCGGTAATTTCTTTTACTTAAGGTTTATTTTTTAAGTTAATATGGAGTGATTTTTGAAGGTAATATTAGAGATCTTGCTCTGTCATATATTGTATACACACCCATGAAAGTTTCACATATACATAAGTTGCTTTACATGTGAAGTCACTCATACATGTACACATGTACCGTTATACACGGGTAATTTCATGTATTAATACCTACATATATCTTTTTAAATGTTTACGCATATTACACATATATGTATATATATGTACTTAGAATTTCCCTACAATTTTTTACAGCTAATATTAGGTAATGGCTTTAGTATTCAAATATTAAAAAATCTTTCCAGTTTAAATATTTTATCATCAATAATGATTATTAAAGGGTAATACATTTAAATTTAAATTAAATTATCAATTTAAAAAAGAATTTTACCTCCATATTATAAAGGATTTTAAACTCACAATTCCAATTGGAGAATATTAAGGGAGAAAATTGCGTAAAACATTAATAACAGACCTGTAAGTCGTTCTTTTATAATTCTACATATCCTCATATATACACATACACACACATACACATATCCGCACACATGCACACACATATATATACACATATATATCCATACACATACCCCCCTATATATATAGATAGATATGTATATACTCATACATACACACATACGCATGTAGATATACACACACATATATACATACATACACAGATATACACACATATATATACACACATATACACACATATATATACACACACACTTATATACACATACATACACATATACACCCATATATATACATACATATACATATACACATAATTACACATATACATACACACAAACATCTACACACATTCACATATATACACATACATATATACACACACACACACACACACACATATATATATATATATATATATATATATATATATATATATATATATATATGCATACATACAATTATGTTCGTGTATGCAAAAAACATATCAATATTCAAACGTATTTACATTATTATATTTCACCCACATTCTCCCATATTATATATACTCACAAATTCTTATTTTTATACATACATACAGACACAGATTACCCGAAATCCCATATCTATGGCCCGACACACATGTAACCATATATACATACACCCAGACACACACGTACATATATATATACACACATTCACACATATATAAGTACCCACATACCTACACACATACATATATAAAACCATATATACATACAACTACATATATTTACAAATAAAAAACGAAAAGCCCACCTACATAGATACAAGTATATATACATACATATCCATATCTATACCCGCCCACTCCAAATATGTGTTAACAATACACAAATACAACACATGCATGCCCATCTTCCCATATAAAAGCATATACATATACATATCAAAAGACGTATCAATATTCCAGTTCAACTACATAGTTATATACATACAGTTATGTGTTCGCATTCATGTGTGCATAGCAACATTTCCAAAAGCAAAAAACAAAGATCATGTAATATTAGTCTTCCTATATAGTTACTTCTAAATATATTTCGTTAGATTGAGGTTATTTTTGTGTCGGCATTTAAAAATTAGTCCATTATATCTGTTTAGTAATATATCAGGATCCTTATGTTTTCTTATGATGATCTCTTCTTTTAGACATAAGACTTTCCGGAGGAAATACAACCCATTCCAATACAAACTTAAAAAAAGACATTACAAATATCAAAAACTCAAAAAAACTATGGATCAGATCTGATAAATCTAAAAATATTTACAAAATTAATCCGTTTGAATACGACCATCTGATTTAAAATAAAGACTCTAGTTCTTATTCAAAAGATAATATCTCCAAAAACCTATCCTCAATACACAGAGAAATTGCGAAATTCGCATTTAAATATAATATTTCTGATAGAATGGGCACAACTCATTTAAAAGACGCCTACCTACTGTTTAAAGACCATACACCTAACTTTCAGAATAATATACAGTCCAGACTAATAAATCCCTCCAAATCAGAGTTAGGAATAATTTCTAAAAATATCCTAAAAAGAATAAACACATCTATATTTAAAAAATACCCCTAAAACCTTTGGAAAGATTCATCTGACTCCATTAACTGGTTCCAAAACATAAAATCTAAAAATAAAACTACCCCTCCATTTCTAAAGAATTATTAGAAAATAGCTTAAGTTTTGCAAAAAAAACTACACTGAAATTACTAACGAAGAAAAAAAAATCATAATGGACTCTAGACAAACTATACTAAAACTTAATAACACTACTTGGATTAAAAAAAACCAGAGACAACTTCGATGTCCAAATGAGTGCATTTGATTCAGCTCAAATAGCTTACTTATTAGGTAAATACATTTTAGATATCCTGAGTAGATTCCTTGGCCCTCAACATGTAGGACTATACAGGGATGATAAACTGGCTGCCGTACCTGATACCAATAGTCCTTTAACACTCCAACTACAAAATAAAATAATTAAGGCTTTCAAATTTCTAGGATTTAAAATCGAAATTTCTTCCAACCTAAAAATAGTAAACTTCCTAGACATTACATTTAACCTTCACAATAACACTTATAAACCCTTCCAAAAGGAAAACCAATCACCCATATATATATATATATATATATATATATATATATATATATATATATATATATATACTCTAACCACCCGAAATCAATAATTAAGCAAATTCCAAATACAGTAAATGCAAGAATAAATAAACTCACCTCTAGTAAAACCATTTTTAACCAAATAAATCGAAATATGATCAAGCCCTATTAAAAAGTAAATTTAAACAGACACTAAATTATATAGATAAGTCAGTTAATAAAACATCCACTAAATCCAAAAATAGGAAAAGGAAGATTATATAGTTCAACCCACCTTTTTGTAACCTTTCTAATATTAATATAGGAAAGTACTTCATAAAACTAATATAAAAACATTTTAGCAAAAATGATCTTTTAAAAAAGATGTTCAACAAAAAGAATTTACAGATCAGCTATTCTTGCATGAACAATATAGAAAAAATTATTAGCTCACATAATAGCAAAACTTTGAGAGATCTTCATAACAATCAAATACAAATGGATCGTAATGCAACCCAAATGAGAACATCAACATGTAATTGCAGGACAGAATTAGATTTCCCAGTTGAAGGAGTATGCATGGCGAAAAATGTAATATATGAGGCAACTATTTTCCCCAAAGTAAATATTGAACAGAAGAAAATATACATAGGAATATCGGCGGGAAGTTGGAAACATCGATTTTATAACCATCGCCAGTCCTACAAAGATAAATTAAAAAAGTTCGTATATATAATATGGGAGAATGTGGGTGAAATATAATAATGTAAATACGTTTGAATATTGATGTTCTTGCATACACGAACATGTGGGTGTATATATATATATATACAATGTGTATGTGTATATATGTGAATGTGTGTAGATGTTTGTGTGTATGTATATGTGTATATATGTGTATATGTATGTATCTATATATGGGTTTATATGTGTATGTATGTGTATATATGTATGTATATATATATATATATGTGTGTGTGTGTGTGTGTGCGTGTGTGTGTGTATGTGTGTGTGTATGTATATATATGTGTGTGTATGATCGTTTATACTAACGGTTTTCCATACTTAACACCTTTCTTCATTTTCACTCTTACGTAGTCTTGTGTGATGTCATGAACCGCAATGCGATAGTTGCTTCCTGCGTTTCATATGCACGAACTTATCGTTGCATAGCAATCTTGCATACAAACAAAAGGAAATTTAATTATTGCAATGTCCGCATAACCAATCTAAAACAAAAATTACCATCTTTGTTATTTAATTTATTATTTAATTTATTGTAATGTACTTGCAATCTCTGATGATGGCTTATGTAAGCCGAAAGCGTAGACAGGATTAACAATAAAAACCTGTATCAACATGGTGATTTTCTTTCGTATTTCAGTGATAATACTAAAAAGCTTATTCGACAGTATGAAAGGAATTTCCTTAAAATAAATAGACAAACCTTGTCTATTATTATTTAAAGAATCATATATATATATATATATATATATATATATGTGTGTGTGTGTGTGTGTGTTTGTGTGTATATAATATAATGAATATGTGAGCGGGTGTATCTGTAGAAAACGTGACTTGTATTCATCTTAAGTGTTGGTTCTTTTTATATACGCGGTTCCGAGAATTTACTTTCAAAATTTTTTCCTCTATACTGACTGAATGCAAAAGCCATTTGCTCCGATAAATGGTTTTACTCTGCTCCAGTACGTAGCTCAATGAAATATTAATCTTCCAATTGCAAAAGCTGTGAATGACAGGTATGGACGTGCAGGTTATAGGCAATGCCTAAACAAGTCTATATGTAGTCAGTTTTACAATATCCGAAACCATAGCAGGAACAAAATATGGTTATAAAACAAAACGCACAGATATTTAACAAATAAATAAATAACCGGAATCTAGGATATTGAAGACTACTTTTCCCATTATTATTTTCTTGTAAATGTTTCTCACATCTCGTAAACAGCAAAACGCTCGTCTGCTTGTATGGAATATTATAAAATGTCATATGAATGAAGCTTAAGAATGAAAATGTGTTTTAGAATGTTTGATTTGTATATCTTTTTGTTATTAGAGCGTTAATTATATAAAAAAAATATGACGCATCACGAAATGTTGATAAAGAGAAAAATGAAATCAGTTTTACATATATCTCCATATCGCCGAATATTTTTGCTTTTATGTATGTATGTATGAATGTATGTCTATGGATTGTGGGCATTGTAGCCGAATGGTTGAAACGTTTGCTTTTGGATCAGAAGACCCGAGTCTTATGGCCAGTATCATACCACGGTCTATTCATCAGAAACTGTTATCGGTTTTGGGGAGGCGTTCCCTAACGTGCGGCAAGCCATAATGATATACCCCATATTGAACCAAGCCTCGTGAGTGAAATTTGGTAGAGAGCACTCCTTGGCAACTGTGCTAGAATGTAGTGCTACCCGTGCCGGAGCCCTTTCCCTAAAACTGTGACTAAGATCTGCATAGCAGTACAAACACCAGGTATAGAACAAAGCGCCTTCGCTATTTTTTTAAAGGTTTTTCGAAACATCACGCATCAGAAATAGATTATTTTGAAAATTAATTCTTTTATTCCATTACACAAATGCGCGTGCTAGCGGTTATACAGAGAAACACATACTCACACACATCTATCTATCTATCTATCTATTATATCTCAATCTCTCTCTCTCTCTCTCTCTCTCTCTCTATATATATATATATATATATATATATATATATATATATATGGATATATATATATGTATATATATTAGTGGAAGAAGTATGGCAACGTGGAAAAAGTTTTCGTATCGCGCGTTTTGTTCTTGAGGACTTCTTCCAACGAAGTTTATGTTTACAGTAATGCGACTACGCATGCGCACAAAGCAAAATGAAACATTATTTATTATATAGATTTATTATCTATATAGTTTTTGCATATATATATATATATATATATATATATATATAGATATATGAAACCGCTGAAAGCATTATATATATATATATATATATATATATATATATATATATATATATATATATATATATAGGCACCCACAGATAGACGTCCGGTTGCCTCTAGCAGTCGAAACCCGACTGAATTGGCGTCAGCCGGAACTTCTACCACTAAGCCGTCGGCTCACGGCAGGGATGAAGGTGAATTTTAGCGTGTTTATTTTTGGATTTAGATAAACACACAGTGACTGACAGTGACTCAATTCTGCCGAAGAGTCATGCTATATTAGCTTAAATAGTCACTGTTTACAAACTCATACCTCAAACCAAAGAGCTCAACCGAAATTAATTTTTCAGGAGCCAATATTTTTGTCATCCACAGACAGACTGTTTCGCTGTTTCACAGCTCATCAGTGTGTCTACGTCCGGTTGCCTCTAGCTCGGATCGAAACCCGACTGAATTGGCGTCAGTCGGAACTTCTACCACTAAGCCATCGGCAGGGATGAAGTGTATTTTAGCGTGTTTATTTTTAGATTTAGATATATATATATGCAAAAATATAGGCGGCAAGACGATTGCGTCCATCATGAAACAGCCTGTCGCCTCTGAGTGTTGACTTCAATGTTCACTTTTATATTTATATTTACATACGCTCTAGCTCTGATATTGAGCACTTTATCCCATAAATATAGCAGACCTTGAAACTATATTTCTTTATATATATATAATATTAGTGGTTAATACACACACACATATATATATATATATATATATATATATATGGAGCCTTAAAGTGGTCTGTTTTTCTTTAAATATATATATATATATATATATATATATATATATATATATATATATATATAATATATATACATACATATATAAATATACATTTCCAAGCGGATAGAATCCAGACATTATTTACATTATTCGGATTATTGTCCTCATCTTTGTCGCCATATTTATTACAACATTTCGGCCGTTGTACGCTCCGGCCTTCTTCAGGTGGTTGGAATGTCGAACTGAACCTGTTATTTAGCTGACTGGGGTAGACTGTTCTAGTTCCACGTGCCATGTTTAATGGATGTCAGTTATCAGTTATCTCCTGTTAATTTTTCCCTCTGAAATTTCTACATTGCCTTAACCGAGTATTGAACTCACACTCTCTGGTTCCTGTCAGTGGATCTAACCAACGCCTTTATCCACTGTGTCATGTGTCCTTGAATAAAGACAGATATTGATAGAATCCAGCTAGAACTCAATGTCCAGGACAGAGTAAGAATATAATAAAAAGGCTTAAACACTAATATTCCATGGTCATAATTTATTACATTGGAATCGTAATCACGATCTAAATTCATCAAACCTACTAATTCAAAAAGAAATCAGAAAAAATAACTCCGGAAATAAAAAAATAAAATTTAGTAGGAGAGTGGGGGACGAATGTGAGAGGTAAAAGAAAGTTCTAGAGAGGGGTAGCAGAAGAGAGAAGAACAGGAAGGCCTAGAAGTGAAGATGGGTTATATATATATATATATATATATATATATATATATATATATATAGAGAGAGAGAGAGAGAGAGATAAGAGAGAGAGAGAGATTAAGGGCGATTCCTAATACAAGAGCGGTTTTATTTAAACTCAAAACGTATTTTATTCAAATTTATAAGTGTCTTTATTCAAGAGGCAAAATAAGAGACTCACTGTTTTCAAATCAAAAAAAAATGACATGGAATATTATCAGAATTTTGAGAAATCTTTCCGTGTCGTGTAATTAATTTTCTTTTCTCTTTCAACTTAGCAAATATGAACCCATTAGCAGGAAAAAAATAGAAAATCGATCCCATATAAAATCGTGTAAACAGTAAAAAGAATGACTGGGTAAAAAAATCTCAAAAGATTACAACAAATTAATAATTTATTTAAAAAAATGCAACGATCAATATAATCATGAAAATTGCTTAAGAGAGAAAATTTTTCACAAACTTCAAGCCCAAGCACAGAGAAACACAGTTTGCCCAAGATGGAGAAGATAAAACAAACATTGATCAATATCTTAATGATGATGTCTCTTTACACAAAATAACAATGAAAAAAATGGAGACAGATTATGCAAAGAAGAAATATTTTGTATAATATACAGATTGATTGAAAAATAGTTCTCTATATTATGTATATGGACTCTCCCGTCTTGTAAATCTTATAGTTAGACGGGTGAGTTCACCATACATAAAACAGGGAGATACTTTTCAATCATCCTTTATACTGAGCAAAATATGTCTTAAAGATATGAATAGAATTACATTGATTCAAATATTTTTTTATAACGATATCCCTGTGAGGGTCTGAAAGATTCTCGATCCGATCAATATACAGGGCGTTGCGAAAAGAGTTACACGCTTTGGCGACCATGTCCTTGGCCATATCGACGAACGATAGCAGCCTTCAGAGAGTCGACCGTTTGTGGGCGTGCTTTTTGCTTGATATCTGTTCAATTATTAATTGCTAAGTTCCCATTCTATCCTGTCTGGCAAGGTGTGTTTGATCCGTAGCAACACATATTATTATTATTATTATTTTTATTTTCTTTGATATCTGGCGTTTACACATTTCTTTCCGGGTCCCGCCCAGGGACCTAAGGTTAGAAATGGCATTGTGACACTTTCCACTGCAAAAAATAAAAATAATAAAAATAATTACATAGATAAAGCCCTTCGTAAAGTGTGGGCTGTAATTGTCAGAACAATTTTTTGTATCTCTTTGAGGCATGGACTTCCAGGGATCCCTTCAATCAGCCTACTGAAATCTTTTCCAACCAGTCCAAGGGCTACAACTACAACAGGAATTGTTGATGTTCCCATGTGCCACATTTTTGAGATTTCTATTTCAAGGTCCTTGTATTTTGACAGTTTTTCGAATATCTTCAAAGACACATTACAGTCTGCAGGTATTGCCATATCAATAAGGAGGCACTTATTTTGTTTGTGGTCTTTAATAACAATGTCTGGCCGGTTGGCATTGATTGTTCTGCCAGTGTGTATTGTGTAGTCCCACAGAATTGTAACAGGTCCTATCTTCGTAACCGGGTCAGGGTGGTGTTCGTACCAGTTTCTTTCACTTTCCTTCCCATAGGAGTTGCAAATTTTCCAGTGCAGATATTGGCCCACTCTGTCATGATGGGTTTTATATTCAGTGGGTGCCAATATCGTGCAACTTGATACAAGATGATCAATGGTTTCTGGATATTTATCACAGAATCTGCATTTTGGACTAACACAATATTTTAGTATATGTGCTTGATAATTCCTAGTTAACAAGCATTGGTCCTGTGCAGCAATGATAAAACCTCCAGTTTTCAACCCTGCACTACGTAGCCACTGATGGGTGCGGTTTTTGTCTACTTCAGCTTGTTTGGTACGGTCAGAGTATTGGCCGTGGAGCGTTTTATCTTGGCATTGTTTCTTTATCTAGTCGGTTGCCTCTGTCTTTGGATTCTTTTTTTAAGTATTTTGCAGCTTCAACCGGTGTACAGTGATGTATTTGCATTTCTGCGCCCATTTGAAACTACAGAGTAAAGACACTTACTACTTTCATGTTCCTTGACACATACCATCATCCAGTCTTCTGTATTTTCAAAGTATCTTTGGAGGCCAATTGTTGTAGTTTTGTAGGATAGTTCTAGTTGAACCAGTCTTCTGCCTCCTCCTTATTATTATTATTATTATTATTATTATTATTATTATTATTATTATTATTATTAAATATTTCAATGATCACAGCAGCTATATCTTGGTCATCGTACACAGATTAGTGAAAAGTAAGTGATATTCAAATATCCAGCACCTTTCTCGTTGTATTACCTGATGCAAACAACGCCAATCGCTTGTACAGTCTCAACTCTACCTCGGATTTTTAACTCATCCAATTTCGATTCCAGTATTTTTAGCATTTTTCTAATTGCACCTATTTTTCTAGGCACTATTCTAAACTTCATATATCTTTCTAAACTCCTGGGCCTGGTCCTATTCGTAGCTGTAGTTGTCCAATTTATCACTCTCTTATACGTTCAAGCTAAGATCTACCGTAAGATCTACAGATCAATTTATTTTGGTTTGTTTCTTTTATTTAAATTGTTTGATCAATATACAGGGTGTTGCAGCAAAATCCGACACTTGACAAAAAGAAAACGAAATAGGCAATAAAAACAAAAGTTATATATGCAGAGACCCGACAGTTTATTTCGCAACAGTTAGAGGTACATTTTTCAATGTAACCGCCGCTGGCTGAGACGACCATCTCAAGGCGGGCACGAAATGTGTCACACGCTTTGGCGAACATGTCCCTGTCCATAGCGGCGAACGCCTCCACGATGACAGCCTTCAGAGAGCCGACTGTGTTGTGGGCGTGCTGTTGGTCTTGGCCTCGATCACGCCCCAGAAGAAAGAAGAAGGGGTTGCAGTCGGGTGGGTAGGGCGACCACACGTCCGGCGAGCAGTGGTGGGGAACATTGTTGACCAGCCACGCCTGGGTCGTCTTGCCCATGTGTGCAGGAGTGGAGTCCTACTGGAAGACGTAGGAGCGTCCGGTGGCGATCTTGTCCATCCAGTGCTTCACCACGCTCCTCAGCACCTCCTGGTAGATCTCAGCGGTGACTCTCAGGCCCTTTTGAAAGAAGAACGCCGCACACAAGGCCAAGACGAACCAGGCGTTGCTGCTCAATAATGTTTGTCACCACTGGTCGCCGGATTGTGGTCGCCGGATTGTGGTCGCCGGATTGTGGTCGCCGGATTGTGGCCGTCCTCATCACCTGACAGCAACGTAACCGCCGCGAAATGAGCCACATATAGACGATCAACATCAGCCTTGAGATGATGCAGACAGTGTCAAGTGCATTCTCATTTTGATATTCATTCGCTTAATGTCAGCTATGATCTAATTATGGTTGTTGAAACTGTACTGCATCACGCCGACAGTCAAAGTGTTTATGGCTAATATTCTATTCTGTGAATTCTTTAATTTTGCTTTCCGAATACTTTCTTTTTGTCTATTGTTTAATCTTTTATTTGTCTTGGCATCAATTTTTCAGCAACTGTTAAACTTGTTGCATATATGACATTATTTACTTTTGTGATATTTTCTATTGGTTTGTCCGTGAACAATGTTAACAAGGCAGCGTTATATGTTGGCAACGCATGTTTATTGGACTTTGTCATATGAATACTTGGAAGCCGCTCTATTTCTGATATTTACGTCCGATTTACATTGATTGTTTGAATGATGTAGCTTTTCGCTTCATTGATTTCAACTCTGTTGTTTTCAAGGAATTCTGCAATAATGTCGTTTGATATGTCAGAATCTGAATTAAACAATTGTTTATGTTGCAGCTAGATACTTCTCTTATATTTTCTGAGAAATATCTTTATCTCATTAATTATAGTTTGAATCTCATCCTCTGTCATATTATATCCTAATTCCACTCATACCTCATTTTTTTGGCGCGGGGCTTATGTCTTATTGTACTTAGTCTTATATTTAGTTTTATCTATTTCTCTATTTGGGAGTCTTTTATTTCGCCTGATATCCCTGCAGACATTCTGGTTCGTGATAGTTCTTATTTTAATTCCTGCCATATCTCTCCATATTTGGTATATCTGATCCGTGATGTTATTTTGTGGATTTTCGAGTGCAGAGACAAAAAGGGCCATGACTTGTTTCCAGTATGAGGTTTTGTTTATAACAATTGAGATTTTTATTTTTATTTTTTTGCGTTTTATCCTTAACAGCGAAGGGGTAATGTCGTTAAAGATACCACCTTTAGGATAACTGTCGGTCCCTACTCCAATAGCTTCATGTCTCGCACATCTCGCCTGTGGAACTTCCTTCCTTACTCCTGTTTCCCTGACAAATATAATCTCCAACTATTTAAGTGTAATGTCAATCGACATCTCCAGTTGCCTTGATCTATCCACTTCCCTTCTCCACATTCTTTCACCTTTCATTCCTATCTTCTCTAGCTCCAAATCTTCTGTAACCCCCTTGCCTTGATCGATCCACTATCTTTCTCCGCATCCTCTGCTTTACAACTCCTATCTGCTCTTCCTCCAAACCTTCTGTAACCCCTTGCATGCTAGTGGCTTCCAGCCTTGCTTGGGGTGATAAGCTTAAAAAAGCCAAAAAACAAAGAACCCATTCTGTCCATGAGACACTACTATTTACCGCCGAATATCATCCTGCTATTTCTAGGCCACGGGGAGTTTTATTTATGCATTTATTATTATTATTATTGCCATCATTGTTATAATTGTTATTATATAATTAATTGTTCAGTTGTATATATTTTGTGCCATCCATCGGTCCCGAGAAGACAATGGATCTGCGCCGAAAACGTCCTGCCTCAACTGCTGGTGGCAGCGCAGAATCTTTTATGGCTGCACAGGCCCACATGGAAGTGACAGTCGCGATGAAATTGCTAGAACAAAGTTGAACATAACAACTGACTGTTTTAGGGACCCCGGCTGACTAGTTCTGTTTACTCCAGAAGCCTTTCCCATGATTGGGTATGGCCGCAAGGCAGCAGAGGTATAAAAGCAGAGTTTTCCTTCGCTTATTATTTCCATCTACTCGAATTATATATATATATATATATATATATATATATATATATATATATTTAGCTAGCCACTCGTCTACTAGAGCGGTTAGCCAATGTCTTTTGCAGACGCTTGCGACTGTCACATTTGTGTTTATTCAACACCCACAGAGCTAACCCGTGGTTTATACCGTAACTTTTCTGAGCAGACCTTAGTTACAGTTTCTGCTAAAGAGCGTGTTATAGAGCGAAGATCAATAGTTTGAAAAAGGCCAGTACGCTCAAGCCATCGGCCACGCTGACTTTTGACTTTGTGCTAGCAAACATATCGACATCCCCAAGGTTTCCGTCTACCTAATTTTACACACACACACACACACACACACACACACACACACACACACACAAGCGCGCGCGCATATATATATACATATATATATATATATATATGTATATATATATATATATATATATATATATATATATATATATATATATATATATATATATATATATTACACTGGATGCCAGAGTAAACAGTTCATTATCAAATGTACCACTTTAAGAATTATTATTCTTATTACATTAAGTGATAATAGCAGAAATATATCAATAAATAAGAAAAGAATGCAAAAATAAAATTATCATTAAATATGTGAGAATATTTTTATTATTATTCGTTGGAAGGAAAGCACTTTTTACTTTTTTTAATAAGAAAATTATTTTTTTTAATAGCGAACTAAGATTTCGATATAAACAAGACTCTCCTTTTTGTTATGTTTTGCTTTTATGGGGACGGCATACAAGCGCCTTACTTCTTGCTTCCCGAGGATAGTTTTTTTTTTTATTGATTTCTCGTTTTTTATTTGTATGAAGAATGAAAAGCGAATTTTAAAAATAACAATGTAACTTTTTCGCTAAATACAATTTCTTACAATCGAAGACAATTTGTTTCGGGCATGTTTTAAATGTGATACATTTATTGTGACGAAAGAAATATGATGACGTCCCATGTATTTTGCAAGATATCTTTTTCTCTTATTTCGTTGTGTCGAGAGAGAATATTCGCAGAGATTCTCGATAAAGCGTTGGTATCTTTTTGTGTTTCTTTTTCAATAAAACCGTTGAATCCTTCTAAGCCACGAAAGAAAAATGATTTCGTCAGGAAAATCAAATAGAAAAGAAAAGCCTAAGACAGTTTTAAGTGACATTTGAATTCCGATTAAATGAAATAATATAAAATAAATTTCTGAAATTGATATCAATATTCGAATATCTTAAGCAAATTCAACGTTTCTTTGCGTAAAAAAACATACAAAATACCTATGTATTTACTTACATCTCTTCCAGCACACTTGAAAAGAATCCTACATTTTCTCTTATATACATTTTATAAACATTTCACACGCTCAACAGAAAGCTACACACACACACACACACATATATATATATATATATATATATATATGTGTGTGTGTGTGTGTGTGTGTGTGTATTTAAGACATTTTTTTATATTTATACGTTCATTTTATACAAATGTTTAAGTAAATGCGCTGTTTATAATAAACAGTATTAAACAACATTTACCGGTCTGAATGTCCGAGGAATTTTAATAGAAAATATGCGTCCTCCGACAGGAATCGAACCTGTATCCTATACGGAACCGTCATATAGCCTGATGTGTCTTAACCGATTGGGCAACAGAGGAGCGCTCGGTTGGCAAGGTCGATTTTTCTGTTTTTAAACACAATCCTCCATGATTTTCTCTCATTCATTCATATCTGCTCAATTCCTGACAGGAGACGAATATATTCTATGAAAATGTCTCGGACATTCAGACCGGTAAATGTTGTTCAATACTGTTTATTATAAACAGAGCATTTACTTAAATATGTGTATCTATAAAAAGAATGAATAAACATAAAAAATGTCTTAAATTATTGTCTGACTTTATCCATTTAATAATGTATGACGTCATATATATATATGTATATATATATATATATATAAATAGCATCAATAAATTATGATAACTAAAAACGATTTAGATTTTCACAAATTTGCTACTCGAGTTTCGCCAATTTTCAGTTGTTTAGGCTGTTGGTGAATAAATCGTAAAATTAGGCAGTATATATATATATATATATATATATATATATATATATATATATATATATATATATATATACAGGTTGACTAAAAAAAACGAGAACTTTTTAACAATCCAATAAAACCAAGAGTGATGGAAGAAAAATATTTAATTCATAGTAATTGAAACCTTAAAACATGCCATTTAAGAAACAATGATGGAATAATCATTTTTTTAAAATTACGTCCTGTAGATGGCGTCCTTCTGTACGAATGCATTCTTGAAATCTGCTGTTGAGATTCCTCATTGACTGCTGCAACATCTCAGCTGGGATACTGTGAATTTCATCCTCATTACTAAAATGGCGAAATGTTTACTTGCTCAAGGTCACTGTCTCGCAGTGTTGCCACTTGCTCATGTCTGGCAATACGCACTTCAAAAATTCCCGTTTTTTGGGGTCACCATATATATATATATATATATATATATATATATATATATATATCATAATTAAGCTGTTAAGTATAACTGAAACGCAATACACACACACACACACACATATATATATATATATATATATATATATATATATATATATATATATATATTACGCGAATCATTCATTCGAAAAGCAGATCATGAAGTTAATGATATAAATGGCAAAAATCACTGTCGCAAACAATTTTTAATAATAAAATACATTAACCTTGAATCGTATTTCCCTATCTGAAGATGATTGTATGAAACAATTGAAAGCTTGTAGTAAAAAAGACCTTATTAAAGCGGAATTTA
>OZ038475.1:14150804-14200804 GCA_964036315.1 Acanthosepion esculentum
TGGTCAGGAGCGATCATATTGCTAATCCTTCTTTGAATTATGTAAAAAATCTTGAGATATACAGCAGGGGAACCAAACACGACAGTAGTATTCAATGGACAGACGAATAGCAGATTTATAAATGTGAAAGATGGATGCTAATGAAGGAAAGCATTCTGGCTGGCACGACACAAACAAGTAATATACTGTAATCTATCTCTCTCTATAAAACAGAGAATGTGTGTGTCTGTCTGTGTCATACCATTTCACTTGAGATCCATCCAACCGATTTTGATCAAACTTGACGCATTCATTGTACAATGCAAGAGATAGGTTCCTAGCGTAAAAAACGATAATTTAAAAAAAAATCAATAATCAATTAAGCCGATCAAAATCGAATAATTCAAATTCTTTCCTCCGATTTCGTCCAAACTCGGTATGTAGGTTGCTTGCATTATGACGAGCTCAGCGATCACTCATTTTTATTTCTACACCACTGTGTTTAGCGAAAAACCGTGAGAAACGAAAAATCGATTTCAGCACAAATTTAAAAAAAAACTCCCTCAATTTTCAAGCAATCTAATACAAATTCCACTCAATTGTAGCCAACAATAAATTGATTGTTTAACAGTCATTTAACTTGATAATTGAGTCCAACCATAGAGTGAAAACCCACTGGTTTTGCTGGTTTCTTTATTATTTTCCGTTGATCTTTCATCCAATTTTTATCAAATTTAACAATTGTTTTATAAATGTATCCTCTATTATATCCCTGGTAGCACACTGACAAATTGAATTTCAAAAACTCCAAAATAAATGTGGTCTGAAGTGGGTCTTCATATTGCCTGTTTTACAACTTCATGTCCTCGGCTAACTTCGATTGAATAAATACAGACTACTTCTATTATATCAATAACTGCATTAATTCAAAATGTTTTAATGAAAGTATTTTAAATAATTGAAGAATATAAACTCTGTTACATCTAAACATGATGCTGTTTTTGCTCCATTCTAATTGAACCCTTTTTCTGATCGACCAGCTGGATATGGCTGCTACTTAATAATACGATTTTCGTTTCGTAAATTGCGAAGGCATGAATTTTCTCAGAGAACAGACGATTTGTCAAGTTTTTAAGTTGAATGATAACTCAGCAACGCTTCATAGGTAATGACAATAGTAATATTAGCTGAGTCTTTATAAGACAAAATTTAGTATTTATTGACCCAACAGCCGGTGTTGAGGACGGTTGAAATTTATAAAATCTTT
Source organism: Acanthosepion esculentum (assembly GCA_964036315.1). Taxonomy (NCBI): domain Eukaryota; kingdom Metazoa; phylum Mollusca; class Cephalopoda; order Sepiida; family Sepiidae; genus Acanthosepion; species Acanthosepion esculentum. Next base: position 14,152,051 of record OZ038475.1, read on the forward strand.
CACTTAATTTAACTCTTATTGCTCTTTCCTATATTGATGGGGGTTTATTTACAAACCTTTTCTTGATGTAGCGCGGAATATCAACATTTTTATTGTCATTATTTTCCATTCAATTTACATGTCCTTTTCATTTTAGTTGTCACTGTTATTGAAATTCATCAATTGATGTGTTTTTTTTTATTTGGTACAGTACTTTGTTTATGATTGTGTAAAGCCAGTTCCCAAGAAGGTTGTTCCTCTAACAACTACAGGTTTCATTCGAAGCCATTTTATTCATTAATCTGAAAAAACAGTTATATTATAGTTGACTGTTTAGATATTTCTGAACAAGCTTGACATGCATGACATCCATATGAAGGTTTCGATCTGAGGAGAACACGACGCAAGTATTTAGGTTAATCTTTTCATTATGTAGGAAATTGTAGTGTTTGACGAAACTGTCTCTAACGCGGTCTATTCAGCATTCAGTTCTTATATTATCTATACTAAATTTGTTATAATTGACCCATAACTGGCGAGGTATTTGAAGTGTTTATCATTAAATTATTCCAGATGATTAATTTTTATAAAGGATTCAGAATATGTAACACATACCTGCTTTTATTTTAATTCCAGATCATACTATCCCAGTTGGACAAGTTTATTTTGAGTCTTATTTCTTGGAGTATTTGGGAGATTATGCTAGATATTTCTTCAAGATCATTCTTATCCCAACTATGAATATCTATGTCACCAACATAACCCTCGCTTTAGGATCAGAATATTGGTATCGGGAATGAAAGCGCGATCCAAGTTATATATCTCTTCCTTTTTAGAAATTGTGTTTCTGAGCAAGAAACACATCAACTAGATTGCAATCTGAGGATCTGGCAATACTATCTAGTACTATTTTATTATCACATTAAAACTGTTCCTTGGGGAATTTAACATTGAAATTGGCTGTTTTATTTGGCTGAAAAACATATCTTCCATAATGTCAGTCGGCAAATAAGACCCGATTATACTATAAATCTTCTCTAAAATAATTATCGTTTTCTATATTATCCCTCATTTTTAATTCAACATTGATTTTGAAAAAAAAGTTTTCCACATCATAATTAACACTTTCACTGCTACTCATTTTCCCAGTGCAATTAGATACGAAACTACGATGACGTAGAGAAAAATCGAGGCTGACAAATAATTTGCATGATAGAACAGTTAGAATTTTCCGTATTTTACGATAGATGGCGCAACGGGACACTCATACCAGATAAGAAAAACGAAGATCTCCGTATTTAGCAGCGGAAGGGTTAATACACTGTCAAATGAACATTTTGAAGATATCTTGTTTCTGTTTCTGAAAATCGTGTCAACGCCAACCTTCTACTTAGAGAAGACTCACTGCTTTCATTAGTGTTTGTTCGCATTCTCTTTCGCCCAGTTGGTACTTTTTGTTATCACATTATCGCAAACGGTAGCCGATTTTCAGAACCGAATGCACGGTTGTTCGATAAATTGAGAAGTTGTGGAATTCTTCCGACAAGTGAGATCAAAATGAAGTTTATTTTGAAGTCCCTTACAGCATAATAAAATTGACGATGCCTCTCAAGTAAAAGACGCCTCTCAAATAAAAGCGGTCCTGCAAATGTTTAATAGTAATGTTGTTATATTCATAGTGCAAGTTGTCTGTCTTCGATCAGCCCTATCCCTCGTGGCAAATGCATTCAGTTGCAACTGACAATATTTAGGGTGGCTCCCAAACAATTTACATCAACAGAATATTCCAGAAAATTGTAGGAAAAATCATGAAATATATATTAAACTTATTTCCATATTATTGTTTTAGATTTTTGTATATGATTATGATCACTTAAAACTGATATTAATAGCAATTTCATCATCTATAAAAAAAAGTGGTTTGGGTCTCGTTAAGCTTGCATTTGAAATCCGCAAGCTCGATTTATAGAATTATTTAAAAATATATCCACCATATGAACCTAGTCCGATAGCTACATGTAAATATATAAAACACTTGCATTATTATTATACATTTCAAAGGTAATTCCAGATGATGAACAATTAAGACTACGACAAACAGAATCTGTATGTCCAGTTCAATATCTGATCATGGCTGTTTCTCTTTTAGTCAGTTATGTGCCATACTTGATACACACTTAGGCGATCATTTATCTTTCGATACATGACTGACGAGGCAGATTTTTTTGATTCCCGCAGGAGGTTGCCATATCTTTCTGCCATATCTTTCTGCGGTAGACTAGTCGCCATCCAAGGATATAGAACCCGGTCTGTCCTGCTATTTACCCATAACTGGGGGGAGATGAAGAGAACTCATACCTTTCCCAAGGGCATTAGCACGCAAGTGAATGTAATGGATTCGACTGGAATTTGAACTCGGATCTCCGATTCCTCAATCCGAGCATTTATTAATAGATTTGAAAAAAGTACCAGTCATTTCCCCTGCATTCTGTTACATCAAGATATATCATGAAGGTAAATTTTACACAAGATCTTTGTTATGATCTTGGTTTGGGGTTTGTAGAGACAAACGACAAATAACACGTGACAAAAGGGTTTTAATCGGTTGGTAAAAAGGTACAGAAATCGCCTGAGTAGTCTATAACTAGCTCAGCCAGGAACGTCTCGGACTTCTGTCTATCCACATGCCACTATTTAAAGTCTTTGTTCACAGACGCAGACAAGTTCATCTTCAAGAGGGGTGGTAGGTTTCCGACACAACAATCTTCTTAATGTGCGTACATGAGGCTAGAGGCAACGACTGTTCAGTGCATCTAGATATTTCTCTTTTAAAACATCTCAAGGATTGAAAGTATCTCTTCTCTTATTGCGGCGGTAAAGGCGTTTTGGAAGGAAATGGTCGCAGAATGTAAGCAAATTATACTTTTGATAACTTTTATTCTAGTATGAGCAGGTAAAGATATTTTTTCCCTCAACCAGGCAATAATTTTACTGGATAAGTACAATTATTTCATGGTTGAAGAGAAAGTGATTCGTTGGTTGACAATTTGTTAAGACCACTCGCTCTTTATTCACACGTTGTTTGTCAAAGGTTAATTACGAAATCTGACTCGAAATGCCAATTACACAATAACCAAATTGGGCAATAAAACAGTTGTATGGGTTGATTCATAGCTTCAACTGAAGTATAAAAATTGTTCTCACACTAAAACTCGTTATAGGCGCACGTAGATGAAAGTCTATCAGAAAATGCTAAGCAACTCGTAGTCTGAGTCATATTAAAAAAAAGAAAAAAGAAACTGCCATCCAAGTGATTGACAGCCAATATATTAATTTACCTAGCCAACAAAATATACTTGTGCACATATTTTAAAACAAAACTTGACACAATCCAATCATGTGCTGCGACGGGAGCTTCAGTTGCCATGAAGTAAGGTATATTTATTTGTGATTGAGTTAACAAACCCAGAGACACACACAGAGACACACGATTACAAACATACATACACATATATAATAGCGCGTAAATATGTAACATACTTACAAATACATAAAAACACATCTATGGATATATACATATACATATACATATATATATATATATATATATATATATATATATATATATATATATATATATATTTGTGTGTGTGTATATGGTGTTTTCCTTTCGTCTTTCACCGATAATGTGATTAAGCTTTTCAGACTATATGAAAGGAACTTACTTAAAATAGACAAAACCTGTCCATATTATTTAATGAAACATGCATTAATGAAACATTGCTGCCGAAATATACTCAATATATATATATATATATATATATGTGTGTGTGTGTGTGTGTGTGTATGTGTGTGTGGTGTAAAGACACTATATAGGGTGCGATGGGTGCATTGTCGACATTTCATATATTTTATTTTCGCGCGTATATTGTTTTTTTATTTTCTCGTCAGCACATTATAATAGGCTCAATTGGGCACTTTCTGTGAGAAAATGAGCACCATGACATAATTCACTCCACCAGAAATTTGGAAACAGCATGCTGTACTGCTTGGCCCCCTCACCGCAAACCTCAGTATGAACATGTGTCTGGTTGTGTATCTGAGGACAGTACAGTGGAATCGGAGAAAAGTTGGATGAGTCTAATGATCATTACGAAGGTGGTTGCAGTGATCACTAGTGATGTCGACGTTCCATTCATCTTGCCACAGGGGCTCAGACTCAGCTCGGAGTTTTGAGGAGGTAGTGCTGCTCTGAGTCAAGAGGGTCGTTGCTGGAAGACCCTATGTCTGGCAACAAGACTTAGTACCATGCCACACAATCAGGAGGGCCCAATGATGACTGTCAGAGAGCTCCTGCGACCACATCACCCCTTATATCTGGCCACCAACCCCCCAGATTGCAGTTCCCTTTATTATTATGTGTGGAGCGCAAGAGACTAACAAAACTCATTGTAACACCAAAGATGAACTGAAGGCAAGGATTATGACAGTATTCACTAAATTAAACAAGATGACCGTCCAAAAGAATTGCAGGAGATTCCGAAGTTATCTGGAGGCCGTGGTTAAAGCCAATGGGGATTTTATTGAATAAGTGTACTCTTTACTATTTGAAGATAATTTTGTGTCATTTTGGTAAATCTATGAGTTAAAATTAGTTCTCAGTGTAATTTTGGGTTTAGTGTAATTTCGACCACAATTTATCCATCGCACCCTGTATACGTATGTGTGTGTATAATATATATATATATATATATATATATATATATATATATATATATATATATATATATATAAGCTTTTCACCCCAGGCAATGCTGGAAGCCACTAGCACGCTAGGGGTTACAGAGGATTTGGAGCGAGAGCAGATAGGAGTTTTAGAGGAAAAAATGTGGAGTAGGATAGGGGATAGATCAAGGCAACTGGAGATGTCGATTGACGTTACACTTGAATAATTGGAGATTATAGTCGTCAGGGAAACAGGAATTAGTAAGGGAGTTCCATAGGCGTGAGGTGCGAGATATGAACCTATTGGAGTAGAAGATACGTCTACATTTAACAGTTTCAACAGTGAAAGGGTGAGAACGGGATGCCAGCCTCGTAGGTCGCTTGAATTGATGGAGCCTGGGAACCAGCGATAGCAGCTCATCGGAGCAATTACCTTGGAAATATTTATAAAAGAGACAGAGAGAGGCGACGGTGCGTCTGTGAAAGAGAGATTTCAGACGAGATGCCTGATCAGGGCCAATTACATTGCATACCCGTCTCTGGATCTTATCAAGAACCTTGAGGCAAACAGAAGGGGCTCCAGACCATATATGGAAGCAATACTCCATGCAAGGGCGGACGGTTGATTTGTAAATTTGGAGGATCGATTCCGGGGAGAAGAATTTCCTGGCACGACAAAGGGAGCCAATTCTCCTTGCGGTGGATGAAGCAATTGACTCAATGTAATTGTTCCATCTCAGGTCAGCGGACAGCGTGAGACCGAGCAGCCGCAGAGAGGAGCTCTCGAGAAATTGAGCTTCAGACATTCTAATGGGATGCAGGGAAGGATCTCTGTGGTAATTAATGGAGAGCAGTTTTGTTTTGGAGACATTAAAGTTAACCAGCCAATTCCTGCCCCAGTTCACAACCGATTGAGGGTCCTTTTCGAGACGAACGGCCAGGTTAATTTTGTCAGCAGCACTGGATTTGTTTCTGAGGCAGGAGTAAATTGTGGTGTCATTCCCATACATGCCGACTTGGGAATCAATGGCGCCAGGATCATTTATGAATATAAAGAACAGGGTAGGGCCTAGGATGGAGCCTTGCTACACTATATAATATACTATATAATATTATACTATATAATATTATACTATATAATATATTTGTTTTTGAATGAGTAAACACGCAAGGAAATACACATAATCGAAATAACTATATATTAGGTACTCTCATTAATTCGCTGAATGATGAAAAAAGGGCCCCAAATTTAGTAAAAACAAAGTTTTATAGTCAAAATGTCTGTCATTATTAAGAGGACAGACTATTTTTATTCTTCTATTAATTTTTTTAATCCTTTTTAGCACGTTCGAAATTTGGGATAATAACTTGTTTTTTTGTTGTTTTTTTTTTGTCAGACGTGGACCAAACATTACTATGGATATTATAGCGTATTTTTTTCCGGTAAAATAACACATTGATTTGGAAATTTTTGCATATTGTCGGATTTAATGAAATTTTCCTGGCTTATTCATAGATGAACGAAATTATTTTTGAAGCTATTTTTAGAAAATAATTTTTATTACATCTGTTTCATCCACTAATTTCATAAAATTTCGAGATATTAAATATGGATTGCAAATAATTTTTTTTATTAATTAAAAGTAGGACGTCTTGGGGAATATAAATCATCCATTTTTGATTTCAATTACAGATTTCCCGAAAGTCGAAAATTTACTCTGAATAGTAAAATAAAAAATGCAATAGAACTATATTATTTAATTAGATAAACTTATAACTGATTTATAATTAAAATTTATTATGGAAGAATATTAAGAAACACATTTTTGATGAATAATAAATTTTTAATAGAATTGTTTTCCTTCTTTTAATTTTAATAATTTATAAAGTTTCAAAAATCTTTTAAAAATTCTGCAAAGACCCCATTATTAAGAAATGCTTGTATACAAAGTTTTATGCGATAAGTAAGTAATACTTCTTTATTAATTTGGCTTTAAATTTGATAATTTTTATCAATTAACTTTTCCGAAATATATTTTATTTTTGCAATATTTTACAGCCGAGAATGAACTTTTCTTTGCAAATTTGTAAAAATGGCCGATTTTATTGATTTTACAGAAGAAAATCAATTCCAGTCAATATAATTTCTGTTTAAAATACACCAGAGTATTTTTCTTACTGGAAATTGTAAATTTACTCTTTTAGCTTCAATTAAAACTAAAATGAAAACTTGAAGAAAGCTTTTTCATTTTTAAAAATTGATTTTAAAAACCTTAGTTATCGCGAATTGATGGAGGTTCATAACACACACACACACACAAACACACACACACACACACACACACAAACACACACACACACACACACACATATATATATATATATATTAAAAAAACAGAAACTCTCTTTTTTAAAATATACATTTTTATCTCATTGGAACAACTATAGCCTTTTCCCTTTATATATATATATATATATATATATATATATATATATATATATATATATATATATATATTTTAAGCGTATCACCCCAAGCAAGGCTGGAGGCCACTATCACGCAAGGGGTTATAGAAGGGTTAGCGGAAGAGCAGATAGGAGTGGTAAAGGAGAGGATGTGGAGAAAGAGAAAGACAGTGGGTCGATCAAGGCAAGTGGGTTACAGAAGATTTGGAGCGAGAGCAGATAGGAATGAAAGATGAAAGGATGTGGTGAAGGGAAGTAGATAGATCAAGGCAACTGGAGATGTCGATTGACGTTACACTTAAACCGTTGGAGATTGTATTTGTCAGGGAAACAGTAATAGGGACGGGAGTTCCATAGGCGAGATGTGCGAGACATGAAGCTATTGGAGTAAAAGAGACGTCTACATCTAACAGTTTCAACGGTGAAGGGGTGGGAACGGGATGCCAGCCTCGTAGGACGCTTAAATTCACGAGGCCTAGGTACAAGGGAAAGCAGCTCCTCGGAGCGATTACCGTGAAAGTACTTGTAAAAAAGGCAGAGCGAGGCAACATCGCGTCTGTGAGAGAGCGACTGCAGACGAGATGACAGATCAGGGCCAATCACATTGCATATCCGTCTCTGGATCTTATCAAGAACCCTGAGGCAAACAGCAGGGGCCCCAGACCATATATGGCAGCAATACTCCATGCAAGGGCGAATGGTCGATTTATAGACTTGGAGGATCGATTCCGGGGGGAAAAATTTCCTGGCTCGGCACAGGGAACCAACTTTTCTTGCGGTGGATGATGCAACTGACTCGATGTATTTGTTCCATCTCAGATCAGCGGACAGCGAGAGACCGAGCAGCCGCAGAGAGGAGCTCTCGAGAAGTTAGTCTTCAGACATTCTATTGGGATGCAGGGATGGATCCTTGTGGTGGTTAATAGAGAGCAGTTTTGTTTTACAGGCGTTAAAGTTAACCATCCATTTCTCGCCCCAATTCACAACCGATTGGAGGTACTTTTCAATTTGAGCTGCCAGATTATCTTTGTCAGCATCACTAGATTTGTGTTTGAGGCAGGAGTAAATTGTGGTGTCGTCAGCGTAGATGCCGACTTGGGAGTCTATGGCGTCAGGAAGGTCGTTTATAAATATGAGGAACAGAGTAGGGCCTAGGATAGAGCCTTGAGGAACACCTGCGTTAGTGGGATATGAGCTGGAGATGAATCCACTGAGAACGACCTTCAATTCCCGGTTTGACAGGAATGATTGTATCAGGTCAAACAATCGACCTGTGATACCATAACCCTGGAGCTTGCGAAGAAGGCCGGCATGCCAAACTCTATCAAATGCTTTGGAGATGTCAAGGGCCACGGCACGAGCTTCACCGTTATTATGGATAGCTTGGTAGACAATGATGGCCGTAAGCACATCGGCAGTAGATCGGGCAAAGCGGAACCCATACTGCTTGTCTGAGAGCAGATCATGGGATATCAGTTGATTAATCACAGATATATATATATATATATATATATATATATATATATATATATATATATATATATATACAAACATATATATATATATATATATATACACAAACATATATATATGTTGGCAATTAAATATGTATATATGTGTAAAGAATTGAATTTTTAACGTACATATAAAGATATACGAGATTCCTTCACTTTTCTAAATTTATATATACTCATGCATATATATATATATATATATATATATATATATATATATATATATATATATATATATATATATATACAAGCATGTTAGTATAGAGACACACAATTTTATCTTTCATTCTGATCTGAAGGAATCTACTTAACTCAAGAAGACGAAGAAACGCGTTCTCATGGAAGCAGCCACCAACACATATACGAACCCATATGTCTGTATATAATTAAAATATGTACGCCTGCATATAATTATAATATTTATAGGAACGCATATAAAAATTTGGTTTCGGTTATTTATCTACTGATGAAATTTAACCAATAGTAGGCACATTTCTTATTTTTTCAAAAGTATATTTATGCAATTGTTGATTCTGTAGTTCAATAAATTGTTTCTTATTTATAAAAACGACTTATTTTCCCTCATTTTTGTAAACATCAAATTTGCATCAGTTGAAGCGATTACCAAAACTACAGTAGCCCATCCATTAAGTTTGTATCCTATAATATCGTTGCAGTCAATTGAAATCATAAAGTTCTCAAAAAATTATCAAATTTATAGAAACCAATATCACGTCGTAAATTTTCAACAAAAATGAACTAAAGCAACAAATATATAATAAATAATAATGTACAGTAATTCATCTTATTAATGAAGATATTAATTTATATTTTTACAAAAATATCTAAACTATCATCTTTATACAATCGCTTTCTCAGATCAATGATTAAATGCACCTTCAAATTTAGGTCTTCGCGTGAACCATCCTTCTTCCAACCCCTTGGACAGGCTCTACGGAATTCATAAAGAACTGCACCAAATAACAGAATCCAGTCACTTCAGGAATTTAAAAACTTCCCCTCCAATTATTTTGGGAAAAACGTTTCATTTTCAGACGAATATATTTATTTGATATTAATATAATAACTAAAATGAGGCGCCTTCAAGTACCTTGAAGTACCCTAGCGATGGCTAACACCTCTACCAGACGTTGCCAATTGGACTTGTTTCAATCTCTGAATGGGATAAAAAGAATCGAGATTGACCTATAAACACGTCTGTAGCTGGTTTTTGAACGTTATGCTTTCGATGTGTTAACGCATCCGTGACTAAAAAAGAACTTCAGGTAACAACGTATATACACGTCTACGCCAGGGAAGGTGCTGAACAACGGCGAGAATGAAAATGGATTACACATGTAAGTTGGAGAGTCAATAATTTTGGCTTTATAAACTAAAGAGAATAAACCTTAGGAATTAGGTACCTCTCCCTCAATACTGGTAAAAGCCATAAAATTCCGTTAGACTTTAGAAATATTTTCTAAATAAAGAAAGTTGTTTTAATAGTAAGATGCTATAAATTTCAAACTAAAGGAATCCTAGCTGATCAGTCAATTCATCCCAAATGTTTCTTTATGAGGAAACCGATAATATTATCATTACCATTATTTTGTTTGTTTTTATGTCTGACTATGTCTTCTACCCGTTCTAACCGAGGATCAAATTGTAGTATGTCTTTATTACGTTTGCTATAGTTTGCGTGTTTAAGAGCAGGGCATTAACTGAGGCACCTTGAAGTGACAACACATCTACCAGACTCGTTTCAAGTTCAGATAGACGTAAAAAGAATCAACGTATAAACACATCTGTAGCTGGTATTTGAGCGGTATGTTTTGGACGTGTTTATTCGTTCATATCAGAAAAACACTTCAGGTAACAACGTATATACACGTCTACGCCAGGGACGGCGTTGAAGAATGGCAAGAATGAAAATGGATAGAACATGTAAATCGAAAAGTAAGTAATGGCATTATCAAAATGTTGGCGTTATACACTAAAGAGAATAAAACTTAGGAATTAGACACGTCACCCTCAATACTGGTAAAAGCCATAAAATTTCGTTAGACTTTAGAAATCTTTTCTTTTTGAAGAAAGTTGTTTTAATAGTAAGATGCTATAACTTTCAAACTAAAGGAACCCTAGCTGATCAGTCAATTCATCCCGGAATGTTCCTTTATAAAGAAACCGATAATATTATCATTACCATTATTTTGTTTGTTTTTATGTCTGACTGATCAACCCACTTCTACCCGTTCTAACCGAGGATCAAATTGTAGTATGTCTTTATTTCCTTTGCCTTAGTCCCATGTTAGAGGGAAGGGCATCAACACGGTTATTTAAAGCAGTTCATAGTATTTTGTTGTTGTTTTTTTTATAATCATATCTCCACAAAGTGATCTCACTAAGACGCAACGGTTTAATAGGGTGAAAGAGAAAACTTTAGAAGCAATCGGGAAAAAAGGGATAAAATCGATTCCTGTTCAAGAGAAGTGGAAAGAAGTTAGTTCGTGCGGATTCTATTCCTGCAGTAAAACTTCCATTGGATGAAATGGTGATAGTCAAAGTACTCTGATACTTACGTGACATTGCTGGCGGTGACTGGGTCTTTGTTCTCTAGATACGGATATGGGCACCGTATCAAAAGCCGATCATAAGTTACATCCTCCGCGGGCCAATAAGGGTCGTTAAATAAAGGATCAATGCGTAGTATCTTTCCATACTCCTCGACGCACAGGTTGCGAATTACGCTTTTTAACTGCGAAAACAACATAATCATATGAAACCGGGGAATATATATATATATATATATATATATATATATATATATATATATATATATATATATATATATATAAATAATAATAATAATAATAATAATAATAATAATAATAATAATAATAATCAAGGTAATAAATCCATTGGTATATAATCCAAGTGGATCCTACTAATATCATAAATTAAAACTGATCCATAAAAGCAGCTCAATGTATTTATTATTAGAGAGCAAAAATTAATTAACAATAAATTTCAAACTCATCTCAATATATATATATATATATATATATATATATATATATATATATATATATATATCCTTATACATATATATCCTTATATACATATATACATATATATATCTTTATATACATATATATATATCTTTATATACATATATATATCTTTTTATTACATATATATATATATATCTTTATATACATATATATATCTTTATATACATACATATATATATATATCTTTATATACATATATATATCTTTATATACATATATATATTTAGATATCTTTATATAAATATATCTATATCTTTATATACATATATATCTATATCTTTATATATATATATATATATATATATATATATATATATATATATATATATATATATAAGTAATAAAATAAATTAGTTGTTCAACTATTCTTATCCACATTGTGTTTTGCAGAGATTACATCTATACGTCGGGAAAATTGATTCTAGACTTTACCAAGTACGACCCCTAGTGAGTGAATGTAATCTGAGCCGTGAAGTTCCAATAAGACAAGGGAGCAATTAATTAGATTTATTACTGTTAATGTTCTATCGCTTAACGACGAGTAATAAAGAATGATTGCCACTAAAATTCCAGAAATATGAAAATCTTTGTTACTATTTTACACACACGCACACACACACACACACACACACACACACACACACACATATATATATATATATATATATATAATGAATACAGAATCCTTAAAAATTAATTTATGTGATATTTTATTTCGTTGACTCAGAATTCCATCTCTTCAGACCAATTCAATTTATTTAGACAAGGAAAAGAAAGAAGGAAAAAAAGGAAGAGAGAGAAAAAGAAAAACAAGAAAAAGTTTTAATGTTAAAAGGGAAAGAAAAAATGTGAGAAAGACAGAGATTTCATATATATATATATGGGGAAGAGATTAAAATTCATATAGGGTGCTGCAGAAATGACTCCTATTTATGCCTCACATAAATACATTCTACATAATGATAAGATATTAGTGGCGATAATATCTCCATCTAGCTCATGTTTTACTGTTAGGTGATCGATATAGAGGATGCGATGTGTAAACTGTCACCATTTTATATGTTTAATTTCGAAACATGCGTGTTGTTTGCTTTTGATTTTGTCGACTGCATAGTATAGTAGGGTCAGTTAGGTACCGTCTATGAGAAAAAAGATCACCATGACGCAATTAAAAAGAAATTTGGATAAGGCATCCTGTACTGCTTAGTATTCGCGTCAGAAGCTCCAATGCAAACATTTCAAAGTCTTTGTGTTTCAATGTGAAGAAAGTGCAGAAGATTCGGAAAGAGTTGGATGAGTTTAATGCTGATGACGAAGGTGTTTGGAGCGATCACTAGTGATAGCAACATCATGTCTTTATTAATCTTCTCACAGAGGCTCAGACTCAACATAGATGCCCACAGGAAGTATCTTGAGGAAGTAGTGCTGTCCTGGCACAGGAGGGTAGCTGTTGGAAGACCCTATGTCTGGAAACAGGACTCAGTACCGTGCCACACAAGCAGGATATCTCATTTTTGCGATCACATCACCCCTTATATCTAGCCACCCAACTCCCCAGAGTTCAACCCCTTTGAGTATAATGGGTGTGGCGCATTTGAGCGAGAGACCAACAAAACTTGTAACACCAAAGATGAACTGACGGCAAGGATTATGGCAGGATTCACCAACCAAGGAGACTGTCCAAAAGAGTTGCAGGAGATTACGAAGTTGTCTGCAGGTCGTGGTTGAAGCTAATGGCGATTGTTATTGAATAAGTTTATTTTTTAGTATTTCATTTTATTTTTGTGAAATTTTGGTAAATATATCTATTAAAATGAAATATTAGTGTTATTCTCATTTTGGCGTAATTCAGACGACAATTTATCCAACGTACCCGACGGTTTCGTGTAGGATAAAGGTTCGATTCCTGTCGGAGGACGCATATTTTCTATGAAGTTTCTCAGACGTTCAGGCCCATAAATGTTATTAACACTGCTTATTATAAACACAGAATTTACTTAAATATTTCCGTATATAAATAACGTATAACAATAAAATATGTTAAATATATACATTATATTTAATTTTATATATTAAATAAATAATAAATAAAATAAAAATTTAATAAATATTAAATTTATTATATATATATATAATAAATATAATATATAATAATATATAAAATAAAATTTAATAAATATTAAATTTATAATATATATATATATATATATATATATATATATATATATATATAAAATAAAAAACGGTTCAAACACTAATATTCCATGGTTATAATATATTTCATTGGAGTCGTAATCACGATTCAATTCATCAGACCTACAAATTCAAAAAGAAATCGGAAAATATAACTCGGGATATAAAAACAAAATTTTAGTGATAGTGTATGTGTGGGAATGGGAAACAAGTGTGAGAGAGAAATGTATGAAATCTCTAGAGAGAGGTGCAACAGAAGAAAGAAAAACAGGAAGGCCTAAAGGTGAAGGTGGGGATTAAAATGTAACAGAGAGAAGTTTTAAAGAGAGGAGTTAAATAACGTTTTAAATGAGTGAGATACAGATAAATATGAATTATTTTTCGATGCATATTTCGCTACCGAATATATATAAATTCAGTATCTACAACCACACCATGAATGAAAAGGACTGATTAAAATCTCATTGCTTAAATCGAATAAAAAATATTACCCGAAGTAATTTTATAAGCGATAAAAAATAGAAATGGCACGAAGAATAAGTACAAAATGTGAAAATACAAATAACATTTAAGAAAAGAACAATGTCCAGTAATAAGAGAGCAGAGTATTTCTCACGGCCTTTGTTATTAATAATCATTCAATCAATATGGAAACAAATTGATGAGATAAGGGAGAAAATAAAAAATGTTCTTGTGTCCTAGAAATAAGGACTAAGCAAGCCTGGACGGAAATGCGGACTGACGTAATTAGAGAGGATTGTAAACTGAGAAGATTAGACGAAAATGTGGACTGGCGAAATTAGCGGAAAATGTTGACGGGTTAGTTTAGAGGGGAATATGGACGAGCAAGATTAAAGGGTAATGTGTACTGGCCTCATTAGCTTAAGTAGACAGGGAAGATTAAAGGAAATATGGTTTGGCAAGATTAAAGATGAATGTGGTCTGTCAAGATTAAAGATGAATGTGGTCTGTCAAGATTAAGAGAAAATATGGTCTGGCAAGATTAAAGGGATGTATGGTCTGCCATGATTAAAAGGAAATATGTTCTGGTAAGATTAAACGAAAATATGCTTTGGCAAGATTAAATGAAAATATGTACTGGGAAGATTAAAAGAAAATTTGGTGTAGCAAGATTAAAGGAAAATGTGGTCCGTCAAGATTAAAGGGAAATATCGTCTGGCAAGATTAGAGAGAATAATGGTTTGGCAAGATTAAAGAGAATAATGGTTTGGCAAGATAAAATGAAAATATGGTCTGTCAAGATTAAAAGAAAATATGGTCTGACAAGATTAAAGGGAAATCTACGTGGCAAGATTAAAGCTAAATGTGGTCTGTCAAGATTAAAGGGATATATGGTCTGTTAAGATTAAACGAAAATATGCTTTGGGAGGATTAAAGGGGATCATGGTATGGCAAGGTTAAAGGAATATATTGAACTGTTTAGAATAAAAGAAAATATGGTCTGACAAGATTAAAGGAATATATGGTTTGGCAAGATTAAAGGAAAATATGGTCTGACAAGATTAAAGGAAAATATGGTCTGACAAGATTAAAGGAATATATGGTTTGGCAAGATTAAAGGAATATATGGTCTGAAAAGATTAAAGGAATATATGGTCTGAGAAGATTAAAGGAAAATATGGTCTGAGAAGATTAAAGGAAAATATGGTCTGACAAGATTAAAGGAAAATATGGTCTGACAAGATTGAAGGAAAATATGGTCTGACAAGATTAAAGGAAAATATGGTCTGACAAGATTAAAGGAATATATGGTTTGGCAAGATTAAAGGAATATATGGTCTGACAAGATTAAAGGAATATATGGTCTGACAAGATTAAAGGAAAATATGGTCTGACAAGATTAAAGGAAAATATGGTCTGACAAGATTAAAGGAATATATGGTTTGGCAAGATTAAAGGAAAATATGGTCTGACAAGATTAAAGGGATATATGGTTTGGCAAGATTAAAGGAATATATGGTCTGGAAAGATTAAAGGAATATATGGTCTGAGAAGATTAAAGGAAAATATGGTCTTACAAGATTAAAGGAAAATATGGTCTGACAAGATTAATGGAATATATGGTCTGACAAGAGTAAAGGAAAATATGGTCTGACAAGATTAAAGGAATATATGGTTTGGCAAGATTAAAGGAATATATGGTCTGACAAGATTCAAGGAAAATATGGTCTGACAAGATTAAAGGAAAATATGGTCTGACAAGATTAAAGGAATATATGGTCGGACAAGATTAAAGGAAAATATGGTCTGACAAGATTAAAGGAAAATATGGTTTGACAAGATTAAAGGAATATATGGTCTGACAAGATTAAAGGAAAATATGGTCTGAGAAGATTAAAGGAAAATATGGTCTGAGAAGATTAAAGGAAAATATGGTCTGAGAAGATTAAAGGAAAATATGGTCTGAGAAGATTAAAGGAATATATGGTCTGACAAGATTCAAGGAAAATATGGTCTGACAAGATTAAAGGAAAATATGGTCTGACAAGATTAATGGAATATATGGTCTGACAAGAGTAAAGGAATATATGGTCGGACAAGATTAAAGGAAAATATGGTCTGACAAGATTAAAGGAAAACATGGTTTGACAAGATTAAAGGAATATATGGTCTGACAAGATTAAAGGAAAATATGGTCTGAGAAGATTAAAGGAAAATATGGTCTGAGAAGATTAAAGGAATATATGGTCTGACAAGATTCAAGGAAAATATGGTCTGACAAGATTAAAGGAATATATGGTCTGACAAGATTCAAGGAAAATATGGTCTGACAAGATTAAAGGAAAATATGGTCTGACAAGATTAAAGGAATATATGGTCGGACAAGATTAAAGGAAAATATGGTCTGACAAGATTAAAGGAAAATATGGTTTGACAAGATTAAAGGAATATATGGTCTGACAAGATTAAAGGAAAATATGGTCTGAGAAGATTAAAGGAAAATATGGTCTGAGAAGATTAAAGGAATATATGGTCTGACAAGATTCAAGGAAAATATGGTCTGACAAGATTAAAGGAAAATATGGTCTGACAAGATTAAAGGAATATATGGTCGGACAAGATTAAAGGAAAATATGGTCTGACAAGATTAAAGGAAAATATGGTTTGACAAGATTAAAGGAATATATGGTCTGACAAGATTAAAGGAAAATATGGTCTGAGAAGATTAAAGGAAAATATGGTCTGAGAAGATTAAAGGAAAATATGGTCTGAGAAGATTAAAGGAAAATATGGTCTGACAAGATTAAAGGAAAATATGGTCTGACAAGATTAAAGGAATATATGGTCGGACAAGATTAAAGGAAAATATGGTCTGACAAGATTAAAGGAAAATATGGTTTGACAAGATTAAAGGAATATATGGTCTGACAAGATTAAAGGAAAATATGGTCTGAGAAGATTAAAGGAAAATATGGTCTGAGAAGATTAAAGGAAAATATGGTCTGAGAAGATTAAAGGAAAATATGGTCTGAGAAGATTAAAGGAATATATGGTCTGACAAGATTCAAGGAAAATATGGTCTGACAAGATTAAAGGAAAATATGGTCTGACAAGATTAAAGGAATATATGGTCGGACAAGATTAAAGGAAAATATGGTCTGACAAGATTAAAGGAAAATATGGTTTGACAAGATTAAAGGAATATATGGTCTGACAAGATTAAAGGAAAATATGGTCTGAGAAGATTAAAGGAAAATATGGTCTGAGAAGATTAAAGGAAAATATGGTCTGAGAAGATTAAAGGAAAATATGGTCTGAGAAGATTAAAGGAATATATGGTCTGACAAGATTCAAGGAAAATATGGTCTGACAAGATTAAAGGAAAATATGGTCTGACAAGATTAAAGGAATATATGGTCGGACAAGATTAAAGGAAAATATGGTCTGACAAGATTAAAGGAAAATATGGTTTGACAAGATTAAAGGAATATATGGTCTGACAAGATTAAAGGAAAATATGGTCTGAGAAGATTAAAGGAAAATATGGTCTGAGAAGATTAAAGGAAAATATGGTCTGAGAAGATTAAAGGAAAATATGGTCTGAGAAGATTAAAGGAATATATGGTCTGACAAGATTCAATGAAAATATGGTCTGACAAGATTAAAGGAAAATATGGTCTGACAAGATTAAAGGAATATATGGTCTGACAAGATTAAAAGAAAATATGGTCTGACAAGATTAAAGGAAAATATGGTCTGACAAGATTAAAGGAAAATATGGTTTGACAAGATTAAAGGTAAATATGGTCTGACAAGATTAAAGGAAAATATAGTCTGACAAGATTAAAGGAAAATATGGTCTGACAAGATTAAAGGAATATATGGTTTGGCAAGAGTAAAGAGAATTATGGACGGACAAGATTAGTGGAAAATCTGAACTGGAATAATTAAAGTGAAAAGGGAACTGGCGTAATCAGAGTGAAATTCTGACTGGAATGATTAATGTGTTATACTGTCATCCAAGATTAGATGAAAATATAGGGTGGCAACATTACAATGAAATTTGAACTGGCTAGAAGAAAATATGTACAAGCAAATTTAGGAGGAAATGTTTAGTAGCGAGATTAAAGGTAATTATGCAATGCCAAGAGAAAAATATGAATAAGCAAGATTATGTAAGATTAGGTTTAAATGTGGACAGGACAGCTTAGAGGGTAAACTGGATTGAGGAGATGAGAGAGAATATTATATTGAAATAAAGTTTATGAAAATTTATTTGGAACTGATCATTGGCAAGATTAGAGGAAAACATGGACTGTCAGGATTCGAGGAAATATGAACTCGAAAGACTAGAGGGAAATGTGGACTGGAAAATGTAGAGGAAAATATGGACCGGCATTATTAAAGTGAAACGTGGACCTGCAAGATTAAGGGGATAATATAGCTCAACAAAATATGATGGAAATATGTACGGGCAAGAGGGAACCGTGGGCTGGCACTATTAAGGGGTAACACTGACTGACCAAACTAAAAGGAAACATGTACTGGCAAGATTAGAAGGCAACGTGAACAGGCTAGATTAAGGGGATTATGGACTGCCAATATTAGAGAGGAATATTGTCGAGCAAGATCAGAGGAACTCGTTAACCGAAAGTTTTTAAGAGCAATGTTCACTGGCAAAATTAGCGGAAAAATGGACGTGCAAGATCAGAGGGAAACGTGTACAGGCAAAGATTAAAATGTAATCATGCGAAGACAAAAACACATTTAAGGGAAGAATTTCGGTCCGAGAAAATAGAAATATCTCAGACGTCAATATACGTGAAATATCCCTTTGTGTATGTAAAATGGATTGGCGATGATGATTAGGATAGAGAGAATGACAAGAATGAAATAACGTGTATTTGTGCAGGCATAAGATAATATATCGCTTCAAATCTCAACACCTCTGAAAATTCTAAGTACTTAAATATGGATAAGTAAGGAAAATGTAAAACATTAAAGGAGAGAATAAAAAGACAAAATTTAATCTTGAGAGAGTTGGAGAGGTACACGATAAAGGATTGCCTTGATAGTCAACAGCCGTGGGAATTTGCATGCGCTTAGTTTTCGTGTACACACAAAAATTAGGAGAGAATGATAAGTGAGAAACAACTGTGAGAGAAATGATGCATCATGGGAAATTGGATAATCTCTGCTGCTATCAATCATTGAATAAACTAGTGTCTAGAGAATACATATGAAGAAACCAAGACATTTTGAAGATATAAAAATTAAAGTATGATAAACATAGCTTAAGTTAATCGATAGTTTTTTAGCAATATCCATGCAATTTCTTTTTTTATAGGTAACAAATGCAGCCATATAATAACGATGAATGTGTATTTATTTATATTTCCTGTCCCATTTGTAATGGTAAGAGTGTTAAATCAACTTAAGTTAGTAATTTTATGTGATTATCTCCCTTAGTCGTTTTTATTAATCTATGCAAATAAAATAGTTATCTGCATTTAGAAAAGAATTAGTTACCGAGCAATATAAAACGTTAAAATTAATCAGTTTCTTTACCCCTAAGTTTCTTAAATTGCAGCCTTATTTCTTTAAGCCTTTCGTGCGAGGCACACGGATACCATTGTCTATTAAATGATCGTCTAGCTTCAAGTTAGTCTTAAAATAGGCTTTACCGTAGCCGTTTTTGTTGTTCTCGTACTGATAATTTTCTTTCTAGAGATATTTTCATTTCATTGGTATATTAAACTCATCAAATTTTTAACATGATAAGATATTGAACAAAAATTGATTCATATGGTATCAAGAAAATCACCGAATCATAGTTACTATTGAACGTCTAAAAGTATGAAGGGAACGGATTAATTAAACTGTTCATTGGCTTTTTTTTTTAGTTGGGAACTCTTTATCTCTGCTTTATTGAGTCAATAAATTGTTTCAAGACATTTTTTATTGGCTCTTCTTATTAAAAACTTCTACCAGTTTCCAGGTATATGAGTAGAATTATAGGTGTTAATTTAGGGAATGAGAAGAGAGGAGCAAAATGAGGGACGACCTGGGGATTATGATAATTTTAATTGTCAGCAGTCATGAAATTGCAAAAAGTCTATGTAGAGGAACAGATCACTACGAACAGCAGCATGAATTAATCGATCAAATATAACAATATCTATCGAATTATGATGCGTCTATAAACTTTTTGAAAGGAGAAGTTGAGAAGATAGAGGGTCAAGGGTTAGAGGAGAAGAGAGTTCTCTCATTTTAGTTGTTATTTACCGTGAAATTCTCAAAGAAATAATTTTGTACGTTAAGTGAAAGAATGGAAACATATACGTACAGGATGAGAAAAGAAGAGAGGCAAAATTAATAGGTCATCTTAATACATTTCTCAGCATTAGGACTGATATATTCAGCTTGTTCATAAATCTTACAAACATTCGGCCGTTATATTCCTCGATCTTCCTCGTGTGTCTGTAGCGCTCAGTAACCTCTCGGAAATTTAAATTGAATCCTTTACCCAGTGGTAGTTTGTTCTATTTTCCCTTTTATATGCTTGTGGGATATATCTTAAGTATACAGTGCTGTTCGATAAAAGTGACTCACCTGATTTTTTTTTTACTAAATGTTCTCTTCTCCGATGAAACGAAAGTTGAGCTAAATTCAAAGGATAAGCGATCTAAAATCCGAAGAAGAAGCTTTGAAAGCTTTATGAATTTAGCAGTAAATACTGTCAAGCATCCGTTCAGTATAATGTTCTGGGGATGCTTTTCTTTTCATGGAACTGGTTTCTTAAAACCTATTGAAAAGACCCTCAGGAGCGAGCAATACAAGAGAATTTTAGAGTCTTGTCTGCTCCCTTCTGCTGAAAGGGTACAAATCGACACCACCAAGCTCATTTTTATGCAGGATATTGCTCCCTGTCACAAATCACAATTGATGAAGGGATACTTTGATGAGAAGCAGGTGAGTGTTATGACATGGCCGCCCCAATCTCCTGACCTCAACGCCATAGAAAATTTATGGGGCATTATAAAGTACAGGCTCTCGAGAAAGCAGTTGAGCAACAAAGAGGATTTGATTGTGAATTTTATATCCGAATGGAATTCAATTCTTGGAGTTGAGATTTGCCAGAACTTAATCAAGTCAATGCCAAAAAGGGTTGAAAAGGTTATTCAAAATAAAGGAGGACCCATAGATTATTAAATATTTCGAACCATATTACATATTATAAATCAATTATATCTCTATTATTCTTTATTTAAAGCTGTTCGGTTATGTTTCTATTGATTACTAGTTGCAGGAAATAAGTTAGTCACTTTTTTGCACAGAGTTTTTCTCTAAATCTCATTTATATCCAAAATTATAATTATCAATAGAATACCTTAGGGTAAGTAAACTTTTTTTCTAGGTGGTCGGGAAGGGCTCTTTATATTACTACGATTAAAAATTAGTTTGACCCCAAAAACAATATGCGAAAACATTTTTAAGTAAAAAAATCAGACGAGTCACTTTTATCGAACAGTACTGTATTTCCCTTAGAGTCGTGCATTTTTCCTTCCACGAACCCGAGTATGTGATTTTCTGAACGACCCAACACAGGAATCGAACTCAAATCAGCAACAGAACCATCTCTTTAATTTTTGAACGTTTCAAGCCTACACTACATTGTTAAAGGGTAGCTGTCTGTCGCATACAGTCATATCCATATTTCAATAATATTGTTAAATAATCTTCATGTTTTCCAAACATATACATACCGTCCGCAAACGGAAAGTAATTGAACCAAACCAGCACCAAAAAATAACAAAAAAAAAAGAAAGAATCTTGAGAAAAGGACGTGTCTTTTCACATGATTTATTTAACCTTTAAATGTAGACAATACTAAGAGAACTAGAAGACCAACCAGTATTGGTCGTAATGAATTACTAAGCGTAGCGAAGAAGTAGCACAAGGCCGAAATTATGGGACAGCAATCAGCGTTGGTCATAGCAGGCGCTGTCGGTTTTAACTGCATAGGATACGCAGATAACACTGTGTTTACGGCAAACACAGGGCGAAAACTATAGTAACTCTAGTAGAAAAGGAAAGCGTAAAGGTGATTTCCTTTCGTCTTTAATGATAATCTTATTAAGTTTATCAGACAATATGAAAGGTTACTTAAAATAAATAGACAAAACTTGTCTATATTATTTAAATATATTTAAATTATACTGAAGAGAGACCCTTTATAGACTTTAATAGAGCCGCTTTAATAGACGCCCAAAGCCGGCATTCTCGTTAGGAGTGCAGCAGTTCATCGTTACTAAATATTGTTTCTTTCCAGGTAAAATGGCATCTGACTGTTCAAAGAAAACTTCCAAAGTTACTAGTAGCGACTTCCCTTGAAAATGAACAAAACATCGTGATGTTATCAATTATGTGCAGAGAAAAGGTTTAGCCCCCAACGACATTCCTACTGACATGGTTGCTACTTTAGAGGATAACTTTCCAACTTAATCAACAGTGCATCAGTGGGCAGCTGAAATTATATGGGGGAGAGAATCTTGAAGATGACCCCAGGTTTGTAAGTACTACAAAAGCTATCACTGAGGAAAAAATTAATCGTGTTCACAACATTATGATCGATCACAGCCGATTGACTGATCAATGATGATGAAACAATATTAGCTATATATATATATATATATATATATATATATATATATATATGGGGGTACTGAAAATCTTCTGCTTTACAATTAAAATTTAAATGCATGGTCATTTTGTCAGCTTTTGAGAAGAGACTCGAATATATTCCGAATACTTTGGTATAGGTATTTTGAATGTGTAAAGCTTGTTGGCACGAAAAGTGGCTTAGTAGAACCGAGTTCAGATTCCGGCCGATCCTGTTAGTTTCACTTCGCGTCCATGTCCTTAGAATACCATGAATTCATCTGCCTTCAAACCCCATCATCATGCGTCCCGTAACCCAGTAGGGCCACCACATGTACTGCAGCCACGGTAACCGCGATATGTCCTGTCCAAGACGGCCTGACCGAGGCCAACCGTCTCCAGGCTGGTTTTAAATTCAGTTTTTTCTTCTTTATCATTTACCACCCAAAGTTATTGAACTGTCTGCTATTTACTCCTAACAGGGTTGAGGAGAAGTGGAGCATACTTTTGCCAAGGCATTAGCATATAAGTGAAGTTAATGAACTCGCCTCTCAGATTCTTCAATGAAAGACGCTATTCATTATTCCACTGTGTCTCAACCGGCCTTCAGCTGTCTGTCAAATATCAGCACAGACTACTTTCCTATGTCTTGGCTGGTAGCCCGTCTGGAAGAAGAAAATCTTTGAATTCAAACCTGAGTCAACCATCTTTCTTGTACCTACGTGTTTAGTATTTTTCTTCTAGTGTCTCTATGGACATGAAAACACTTATGTATAAAGCCTATTTGTTGCATGTTCTGACTACATATTTATTTGGACTAACATTCCAAGTTTGTTCTCTTAAGCTTAGCTATTAATATGGGACTTAAATTCCTATTACTAAAATCGACGTTCAAACGTCACTGACCAAATTAAACATCAGTGATTAATCAGTGTGTAGGACTAAGTACTTTGAATTGCGATGCGAAGCCGGTAATTAGAAGTTCAGCCAACGGAAATTTAAATGGTCAATTAAGTTGATCAATGTATTTAAGTAGGACATGAGATGTCAGTGTAAATCTTCCTACAATTCCCGAGGTATTCGAATACAATGCTTTAAAAATATCAAAGCTTTGAGAGATAAAATGAAAGCAAAACTTTTAGTAACAAGTATCCATCAATATATTTTTAACCCAATTCTGCATTTTATTTTTCTAAAGTATATTTTTCGCTTTCGTTTTACAGTAAAGTTATTTAAATAATTGTTCTGTGCTACTAATATACCATTGTCTTGAAGTCATTAACCATTGACAAAAATACACGCGTTTAATTTTTTTTTAATTTTCTCGTGAATAAAACACGTCTCTTGCTGTAAATTTAGAAATATGGCTGCGTCCGAAATGCTTTCACTGCTAGTATCCGTTTGATGACTTATCTTTGCTCGTATGTTTTACGTGCTGTATAATTTACTTTAGAAGCTAGAGAATATTCCAATATACTTAAATCGCTCAATAATTATACGAAAGCTGAGCAATCAGTATTGCACCCAAACCCTGGTCAATGGTTTACGGAAAAACTGAGAACTGTTTAATTTAGTTCATTTCATCTGTGTGTTTCTACGAAAAAATAAGACGAGGGAAACTATAAAGTATGTACAACGGCCGAAACGTTCTGAATATGTCAATGAAGATGAGGATAACTGTCCTAATAATGTGAATAATGTAAGTTTCCTAATAATTGCTTAAAACCTCTTTGTATGTTCTGCTCATACTATTATCAATATCACATAACAGACTTTTTAAATATTTTCTTCGTCTGTTTTGGATATTGTCCGAAATTCTACTCACCAGAATCTGTCTTATGCATTAATAAGTCTACCATTCGTTTAAGCAGTGAATATGTATCTCAAATATGATCTGTTGTCTCTTCTATGTATTTAGTTAAAATCCAAAGAAGAATTTGCCATGCTATCGGTACTGACCTAGCAACTCTGCTTCAATTTCTTTCTCATGTCCGTAACTTAGCTTCCGTGTAGCTATAAATAGCAATATCAGTTCTACTTTCTTTAGTTTGATCCTCAATTGCTGTTTTAATTTTCGTTTCAACCCAACCAAAGAAGAAAACCGACAAAGCGTTTACTGACAGGGAAAAAAAAATAAGAAAAGGAAAACCATTATTAAGAAGCAAGGACGATAAAAGAAAAGAAATCAGACAAATTTATTATTCAACATATTTACCCTCTTTGAAAATAAGCATGAATCATTGATGAATATATAGTATTTGTGTCAACCTATGATCACTTTGATCTACCCCCACCACCAAAAAACGTATAAAAAGCAACCAGTTAACTATTGAAAAATATTAAATAGAAGGAATAAGGTTTTTCTTCTCTCCTTCGTTAGTCGAAAGAAACTAGTTATATTTCATACCTTGTTAACTACCTTATACATTTTCCAATTGATATTTTTAATAAAATGTGAAATTACAAGCAAATCTAATGATCTGTCTATATTTCTGGGATGAGGTATTATGTACACTGTTTACATTATTCGGACTATTGTCCTTATCTTTGTCGCAATATTTATTACAACGTTTCGGCCGTTGTACGCTACTGCCTTCTTCAGGTGGGTGGAATGTCGAACTGAACCCTTTATTTCGCTCACTGGGGTTGACTGTTCTAGTACCACGTGCCATGTTTAATGGATATCAGTTATCAGTTATCTCCTGTTAATTCCCCTCTCCAAGTTCTCCCCTGTCTTAACCGGGTATTGAACTCACACTCTTCAAAAGTTCAAACGGTCCTGTCACTGGATCTAACCAAAGCCTTTATCCACTGTGTCATGTCTCCTTGATGACTTGTGGCTTCGTGCTAGCACACCTATCGACGCCTCCCAAGTGTTTCGTTTATCCAATTTCACAAACCCACGCACACGTATATATATATATATATATATATATATATATATATATATATATATATATATATATATATATATATATATATATATATATATATATATATATATATGTATGTATATATATATATATATATATATATATATATATATATATATATATATACACTGGATGCCAGAGTAAACAGTTCGTTATCAAATGCACCACTTTAAGAATTATTATTCTTATTACATTAAGTGATAATAACAGAAATATATCAATAAATAAGAAAAGAATGCAAAAATAAAATTATCATTAAATATGTGAGAATATTTTTATTATTATTCGTTGGAAGGAAAACACTTTTTACTTTTTTAATAAGAAAATTATTTTTTTTAATAGCGAACTAAGATTTCAACATAACCAAGACTGTCCTTTTTGTATCTCTCTATATTTCTGAGATGAGGTATTATGTACACTATTTACATTATTCGGACTATTGTTCTCATCTTTGACGTCAAGGACACATGGCACAGCGGATAAAGGTTTTAGTTAGATCCAGTGACAGGGCCCAAAGAGTGTGAGTTCAATACCTGTTTAAGGCAGTGGAGAACTTGGAGAGGGAAATTAACAGGAGATAACTGACAACTGACATCCATTAAGCATGGCACTTGGAACTAGAACAATCTACCCCAGTGAGAGAAATAAATGGTTCAGTTCGATATTCCAACCACCTGAAGAAGGCCGGAGCGTCCAACGGCCGAAACGTTGTAATAAATATGCCGACAAAGATGAGGACAATAGTCCAAATAATGTAAATAGTGTAAATCTAATGATATTCGCGTTCTTTTTGGTTCAAGTAATATAGTTTACTAAGAAGAAATAATGTAATAGTCATGTGATATGAAAACCCTTACCTTACAACTGGTACCTTTCCTTAATTTCTTGTAATGACTCTAGTGAGATGTGAAGTCGCCATACACGCCCTTACTAAACGGTCGAAGAGCCTTCAATGCATCCATCGCTTCGTTGAGAAAAGAAATCTTTAGGAACGGGAGTGACGAATTATTTTCTTTTTTAAGCATTTCATCCCAACCAACGCGGGAGTGACACTAGCACGCAAGGGGTTAAATAGAGTAAAATAAGAAAAAAAAAAGGGGTGTTTTAGGAAAGGATAGAGAGAAAGACGGGATCAGGATCAAGGCATCAAAAGATATCGATTGACATTGCATTTGAATATTTGAAGATTATAGTTATCAGGAAATCAAGTAGAAGGAAGGGAGTTTCAATGTCGGGAAGTGCGAGAAAAGAGGCTGTCGGAGTAGAAGAGGCGGTTACATATAACTTGGGACCGAGATACCAACCTAGTAGCCCGCTTAAATTCCTGCACTTAGGGTACCAGGAAAAGTAGCTCTTCATTCTTGTGTGGTAGGAGTTCGCAGTAGTCAGTCACGTGTTGTGGAGTAGACAGCCTTCACTCGGTAATAGGCGAAAATTGCCCTTTTCAAAATTGTTTTCGTGCGGATGTATGCCTGAACACATAAACTTTTGGACTCGCTGAACCTCGGGTCAAAATGTAAGTTGAGTGCGTTATCGAAAATATTCGTTATATTATACTTATTAATCAATAGTTCTTGATAGATCTTACGTTAATAGAATTCAGCCATGTCAGTGGACAAATATTAGATGTGAACAGACTAGAATATGAGTTTCGATGTATTCAAAGATTCACAACGCTTTCACTGTTCCAGAATCTTAATGATGCTTTGTTTTCCAAAATTATTATGTAAATATATTTGCATTATTTTTTGCATTTAACAATTCTTTTATTGTATCTCTTCCTCGACATACCTGTGACCATCGTGTTGCAACTAACCAGTATTCTAAAGTGAAAAGTGCTTAGCATCTTCACTTCATATGTGTACCCCTTTTTTTATTAAATTATTCTTAGTGTGATAGGGGGCATAATTAGGAGTCACCCATTAAAAATTGAATTAACTGCACTGATTACAATGTACCGTTGTGATCACCTAATATAGATTATATTACACCCAGTTGAATGATCGAAGGATACAGACAGGAAGCAAGTGAATAGATTGCAGCAAAAGGTGATCGATTACTCCAGAGAATGTTTACTTTATCCGCGATTAGGAATGCAAACGAAAACACGAAAAATACAGGAAAATTATCGGAGCAGCGTAAATGCACTTCTAAAACAATTCTTGATGTTTGGTTAGGAGGCTCAAGCTTGCAAATTTTCAGCATCGTCTTTTAAAGTCATTGCCTGCATTAGGGAAAAGATAGTTCTGTATTCAAGTTTAATGATTTTTAAATTCTAAATACAAATATACTGATAAAATATAATATAGTTAATTTAATTTGTCGTAAAATAAAAAATCGTGTCCTTTAGCAAAATAGGCTCCTGATATATGTCTTCACCAAATCAGGTTAACAGAAAGACTTGAGATAAGCTCGACTTTTTAATTTAGAAAGGGCTGTATCACATAGAAAAGGAAGTTACTTATTTTCACGGCTAGTTCCTTCAGGCTGTGTGGAAGCCACCCTACCGAGTGCATCCGAATACCTGACAGCCATGCAACATATTTGCAAATTTAGCGTACATGAAACAGACTTACACGCATGTAAAGGGAACCTATAAAATCCGTGTATAATCTAAAATACTTACAATTTTGAAGCTAAACTAAACGTGATAGAATTAATCTATAAGAAAATAAACTTCATCTGATTACTTTTTTATTGTTATTCAAAAACAAATATTTATTATTATAATTTTTTTACCTACTATTCTTTTTCCTTTTCTTGAATGGGATATTTTAAGAATTGTTATCGACCAATGTTTTCACAAGACGAGAAAGTAAATTTTGTTCTTTCCTTGGCTGGGCTAATATATGTCCCTGCTGTTCAAAGAAGGTTTAGACATTATTACAATGCAGAAACAGTTTCATATTCAAGTGGATTCAAGAAACGTTCTGTCAATAATAAACCACGGTTTGGAAGAGCAAGTGTAAATAAAGGAATTTGTAGCAATTATGTAGCAACACCACATTCTTTTTTTAGAACAACATGACGTTTTTTTTAATACCTTGTACAAATTAATTCCATCATGAGTACTTAGAAAACTTAGAATTATTTAAAACTGCACACGGACTTTATAAATTCTCTCTACTACGTTACACGCATATAGATGTACCGTTCTAGCGTACCCACGTCTACCAAAAGATAGAGACCAGACAGACTTCTAGCGGAGAGGCCAAGCAAAGCGTGATGTTGACTGCTAATACTGGGCGCATAGGAACATCATGATACTATTTACATTGTTCGGACTATCATCCTCATCTTTGTTGTCCCATCCCCAATTTCTCCACCGCCTTAACCACGTATTGAACTCACACACTTTGGCTCCTGTCACTGGATCTAAATAACGCCTTTATCCACTGTGCCATATGTGCGGAGAGGGGAATTAACAGGAGATAACTGATAACTGACATCCATTAGACATGGCACGTGGAAATAGAGCAGTCTACCCCATCGAGCGAAATAAAGGTTTCAGTTCGATATTCTAAACACCTGAAGTAGGCCGGAGCGTACAACGGCTGAAACGTTGTGATAATTATGGCAATAAAGATGATGATAGTCCGAACAATGTAAGTAGTGTACATAATACATCATCTCAGAAATATAGCCACGAACATCATGATAAACGGAATATAGGTTTGATTTCGGCGTCAGCTAAAGACTCTGATCGCCAAAATTCTCGGTAAAAACTAGGGATTTGTATGAAGTGATATTACTGTGTCAAGCTGGTTCCAACACGTCATATAGGACTCACTTTTACTGACTAATCACATTTGATGGAAACCAGCATAGGCTTCCCGTAACTATAGGTCATGGGAATCCCCGTCTTCCCATCGTTCGAGTGCCTATTCCAACGACCCAGTATTATGCGATCCGTGCATAGCGGGTGTCGTACGTTACGGTGCATCTCGGGACAACGTAGCCCAATCTCTCAACCTGGACACACCGACATCGCCTCTTGCACTTCTCACTTTCATCGGTAGAAGCCTTCACTAGATATTGATATCCTGAATGTTGGCACTCAGTCCCACCAATGCTGCATTTTGGACTGTCCGGGTGACGAAATGTCAGTCCCATTAGCAGATATGGCCAGAACGTCGCACTCCACACAGATGCGCCCCATCAGCTGCACGTGACACGACCGTGCTAAACCTTTCCAGGTGGTTTACTAGGAGGAGAATTGACAGGAATCGAGGGAGTCACGCACTACTTTGGAACTGTTAGAAACAAAAAGCTTTCTTACCTGGCCTGCGTTATCAGGGAGACGGTGACAGACAGGTAGTGAACCTATCGAGACCGTCAGAGAGAAAAGCGTTACAAGCTGACAGGGAATTCGGAATGAATATGAAATTATTGCTGAAGGCTCACGTGTCTAGTGATATCAGTCGACCGAAAAGTTGTACTTATAGGCTTAACGTGAGCAAGAGCGAATGAAGGAAAAGCCAAGTGACGACAGATCGCACAATCTCTATCTTTTGGTAAGGCTTCAGTAGCGCCGCCCGTATCTCCTAGACCTCTCTAGACCTCTCTATATGCAACGAGACGAAGAGACGATTTCTCTTCAGTTGAAGACAATCCTAAGAGACGTGGAATTGCCAAAGATACCTTTTCCTGGTACATTGCAGCTTGAAAAGTTGGTTCACTCTGTCGTGCCAGACAGTTTTTGTCACCAGAATCTATTTCATTATATTTGTAAGTCTATCATTCGTCCTGGCTTTGAATATTCCTGCTACATCTGGTTCGGTGCTACTGCTATATATTTAGAGATTCTTGATAAAATACAAAGCACAATCAGCAATGTTATTGGTCCTAAACTTTCATCTCGGCTTCACTCACTTTCTCACCGCCACATCGTAGCTTTTTTATGCCTTTTCTATAAATACTTTCATGATAATCGTTCTGATGATCATTCCTGTATGCTATCTAGATTTTATGAAATTAAGCGCAGTACTAGGTTGGCAGCTAGGTCTCATCATTTTACAGTTGAAATGGCTAGCTGTAACCGTATGATCTATGCTAACAGTTTCTACCGTCTCATTGTTTCCCAGTCAACTTTGATCCTCAAAAATGTAAGTGCCTTGTTAATTGTTATTTTCTGTCTTTCTTAACTCTTGTTCTTGTATTGTTCTCTCTCCTTAATAGCATTTTATCTCATATTCTCTAACATTCAGTAACCCCACGAGTCTTAGTGGCTTTACGTAGGTGAAAGGATAAAAAAATACCCAAATGATATATAATAATTAAAATAAACTTCGAAACATCGCTCTATATAATGTAGATCGAATTCAATGAGCTGCCGAATGAATTGTGAAGCTGGATTTTAATTGTTTAGGTGTTTACGGCCTTTGTGCGTGTAGAGGTATAAGAGGGATAAACATCAGATGACATTGCCTTCGGGTACGTTGATGATCCACGCTAATTCAAATAAAATTTCAGAAATATAGACAGATACTGCGTTAGTTTCATTTTGAAAATCATTTTCAAATCATTGTCACTAGAACATCCGCGTGTTCGTCATTGAGGCCACTGGGAAATTAAAGGAAGTAGAAAAAGAAGATGTCCGCACTTCTCAGTTCTTTTATCTTTTAATAATTTTCCCCGAAGGCGATAAAGCCACCACGATGCTAGGGTTGATTGAGTCTTAGATATTAGGAGATAAATACACTATTAAGGAGAGAGGACAATAAAAGAACAGGGATTTAGAAGACATCTACTTTAAATCAAAAATATTCTTTCAAAAATATTTTTTTAAATGTTAAAACTACCAGCATCTCTCGTTTCTTTCGCATGTGTGGACGTGGCAACATCAACGAAAACTACAGACAAATGAAATCTTAACGGATGAAACGCGCCACAGAAACTTTATCCCAATTTTTATACTACTTTTCTAAATGCTGTTTGTTGATATATAAAATTATACAAAATTATATCTCGGTACACACACACACACACACACACACACACACACACACACACAGAGAGATAGATAGATAGATAGATAGATAGATAGATAGATAGATAAAGAGAGAGATAGAGAGATAGAGAGATAGAGAGAGAAAAGGAGGAAATTAAAAACCATTTCAAATAGAAGCATAGAATTATCTTTAACTTATATTATTAAAGACAATTCTATACTTCATTCTGGCTTAGGTAACAATAATGAAGATTCCGATCGTCCTGGTAGACAATTATTCTCCGTTTCTTTTGGTTTCGATATTTGTCCTTTTCTAGCTTTCCTAATATATGCCGTTTAAGGCATGAAACTGACAGTCACCATTCCATATTGATATCTCTGTCAACCCTACATGTATCTATATATGGTTATATCCTATACTGTGCAGACTAGCCAAAGATACATAGAAAAGTCTAAACATTATAAAACCTAGGCGGGTTACAATCTCGATAATTAGAGATAAGTTTGAAGCTGATGGGACTGAACACGATGGGCACAAGGCCCACTCCGGAAGACCACGGATATCGACCAGGCCCTTTGAAGTAAGAAAGTGTGATGGAGAGTTTTCCGAAAAGATCAAAAAACCTATTGAAATATTGTGTTGTCAGCAATGCCTGGAACATGTATTTATAATGAATACAGTCTGAATATGATTTATTTAAATTACATACAGTTGGTTCTAGTTACTTGAACTATTTCTTGGGAAAACTTTATATATATATATAAAAGTGTTGACTTCAATGTTCACTTTTATATTTACATACGCTCTATCTCTGATAATGAGCAATTTATCCCATAAATATAGCACACCTTAAAACTATATATATATATATATATATATATATATATATATATATATATATATATATATGAAGAAATATAGTCTTAAAGTGTGCTATATTTATGGGATAAAGTGCTCATTATCAGAGATGGAGCGTGTGTAAATATAAAAGTGAACATAGAAGTCTACACTTAGAGGCGACAGTCTGTTTCATGCTAGTGCAATCGTCAGGTCACGATTTCATCTAGGATGAAACAGACTATCGCCTCTAAGTGTTGACTTCTATGTTCACTTATATTTATATATATATATATACACACACACACACACACACACATACATATATATATATATATATATATACATGGTAGACTCTCACGTCGTATTCGACGTATGAAGATTAAGCAATTCAGTTCCTGAGAATCGACAGCCAGACACCAGCAAATATGATTTGATTATAGTGATAAAGGCTTTCTACAGAACCAACCACCCTTTTTGAATAAAGAGACCGTGCTAATAGCCAGAAGGTCCTCAAACGACTCTCCGCTTTTGAATTCAGGGTTGTCCTTCTCCTAAAACAGTTCAGGCTTGTCCTTCTCTTAAACCAGTTCAGAATTGTCCTTCTCCTTATCCATAAGAAGAAGAGAAGGAGAGGTTTAATACCTTTCCTAATGAAATGCAATTGATCCGACTGGAGTTCGGACTCGGCTCTCCGATTCATCAAACCGAGCCGCTATCCGCTGCCTATATATATATATATATATATATATATATATATATATATATATATATATATATATATATATATATATATATATATACTCTGAGTTTCATGCATGATGCACTAGTTGGGTCCTGATAGAAAACTGATTATTAACACAAGTACTCAATGCACAGGGTCTGGCATGCTTTTTTTTTCCACAAGCTGAAAAGTTATAGTGTCTCCGGACACATTTTTGAACTGACCCAGTCTTTCTTATCAAATCGTGAAATGGTTATCCTGGGCGGCCACTCGTCTATATAATTTCATACTAACGGGGATGCCCCCACCCACCACCAATGCTCCATCATTGGCCCTACTCTGTTTTTAATTTTCGTTAATAACTATCTCGATGACATCAGCTTTCAAATCTTACTATCTACGCTGATGCTACAAACATTCACTCCTGCCTCGATAGTAAGGCGGACCAGTCTGACAAGGTCAAAATGGTAGTCGATGTCCAAATCTACATCAAGTCCGTCGTTAACTAGTGTAAACGATGGCTTGTTAAATTTAACCAAAACTAAACTTCTCTCCATTAATCATCTGAGATACCCAACACTGTCTTCCATCAGCATGGCTCCAGGAAAGTGGCTTGTTGCCCATTCTCGGGCTGATATTCTCACCAGACATGAATTGGAAGGCTATGTTGAAACCATTGTTACGTCAGTTGCTAAGAATTATCTTACATATATATAAGTCTGCTACACACGTGGAAATTTGCTGCCGCATATGTTTTGGTGCCCCTGCTATTTACCTTGGGCTCCTTGATAAGATCCAAAGAAGAATCAGCAATATTATTGGTCCTGATCTGGCGACTCGGCTTCAGTCACTTTTCTAACGCTGTTAGGTTGCCTCTCTATGGCTTTTTTTATAAATACTTCTATGGCAATTGTTCGGATACGTTCTTTGCTATGGAATCTAGACCTTTTGAATTTAAGCGTAGGACTGTCTAGAATGAGGTGATACCGATTAAAAATAAAAATAAACAATTCTTAACGGAAATATGATGAGAAAATTATTTCAATCTAGAAATATCTCAATAAATAAATGTTTTCTATTAAATTATAAAAACTAATTCTTTTTTATACTATAAATTGATTTAATTCTATTCTCAGATTGAAGCAAATAAGAAGAATAGTTTTCTGAAGACAATCTGACTTTTTAGAACTGTTTCCTGGACATTTGGGATAACATTATTGGTTGTAAAGACTCAAGTTTTGGATCCTTGAGAAGACGTTTTCTTCATAGTTTAGAAAGGCGAATATATGCTACAGTTAAAACGTATTTGAAAAAAAAAGATACGCATTTGCTTTAAAAGTCATTCAATATTTTGTCGCTAAAATATTAACATAAGAGTTAGAAAAATGTAATTAAGATATGTTTCTTTAAGAACCAGTCGTCTAAATGTTCAATCATTGCTAATTGCATGTTGTACGCACCAGGAAAAACGAGCCATTTAACATTTGTAATGAAAAAAGGAAAAATATCTGCCTTCTAGCAGAAACTCTAATAAAATATGCAATATTTGAATGTTATAAATAATTTCAGCTCTCATTACCATTCGGCAATTTCAAATTTAGAAACTTATGAATATCAGTAGAATTGCGGTTATTTAAAGCAAAAAGAAAAAAAAACATGGCTTTTCAATGGTTTGGTTTGCAGCGTTGCTGTTCATTTGTCTCCTGAGGTAATAACATTGAAACATAATGAAACTGTTTGCGAATTCTGCTAAAGGCGAACGTCATTACGAATGCAAATCTATAATACAAAAGGAAGCAAGTTAATTGAAATGACAATAGTGAGTAATGATTCAACTGATTAAGTTTTTTTTAAATGATAATTATTATTTTAATTGAATTTCCTTATCGTATCACAATAAATAAAAATAGTTCTTCAAAACACTGACAAATAGCATATTCTGAAGATCAATAAGCAAATGTTGGGTGTTCATTTGTCACTATGCCCATCTGGTAGGGAAAATACCTAGTCTCAGCTGCAGACCATTGCTCAGTCACATTCCTTCTTATTCAACATATTGGTTTATAATGAACGGAACTAAGTTGCAATTTTTGGGAGAAAGATCATAATTTGGTACGAATCAGTAGTTGAGCAAGGCTGGCAAACTTAGAAGCTCGGCCACAATGACTTTTAATTTCGTGCCGGCGCGGTCATCGACGATTTCCGTACTCTGTTTTACTTACAAGGCTTGGATCCGCCGTTGTATGATTTTGTTTAGTTAATTGGAGTGAAAGAGAATTCGAGGAATTTAGTGTGGATAAAAGACCAGTAAAGGTTTCAGGGAGACAGAAGTTTGCAGTCAAAGTACGACTGAAGAAAGCGCATCGCAAAAATTACTAGGAAAATACTACTGCTACTACTATTACCACCACCACTACTACTACTACTAATAATAATAATTATAATATTGAAAACACTGAGAGGTGTCATGACCACCAACCAGACACAGTTACCCAGAATAACGATGTAACTATCCTCTGTGACATGCCAATTCAAACTGACAGGAAAATAAAAGACATCAGACCTGCTATCATCGTAAAAGACAAGAAATTCAGGAAGTATATAATTATTGACATAGCAGTAACATCTGAGAGAAACGCCTCCATAAAAATTATGGAGAAATTGTCCAAATACAAGGACCGGGAGATAGAGATTAACAGGACGTGGGGAATGAAGACTGAGACTGCCCCAATAGTAATCGAGGCCCTGGGACTCGTGAGAAAATGAATGGAAAATTTTTGCCAACAGTGTCACTGGTAATATCAGCATACAAGTTGCCCAGAAAATCGCCCTACTAAGAACATCCCATATACTAAGAAAAGAGCTTCCAATTAAATGACAATTGTTCTATGGGTCTTAAGGACCGTAGTTTGGATACGGCTCTACAGGATACAAAGCAGAAAGCATAACACACAAACAACAACAACAACAACAACAACAACAACAACAATAATAATAATAATAATAATAATAATAATAATAATAATTGAAGTGATATGTTTGGTCTGAATGCGAAGAACACAATGGGCAGAACATATGAGCAACGATGATATTTTAAGCAAAACAGGGACTAAAAGGGATCGTTTACTTAAAATCTGAAAAAGTGACTTCTTTAATCTCTTGGATTCATTATGAGGATTGAAGGCCTGGGGATGTTTATCACCCACAAGATATATTGAAAGTAAATGAAGCGAAGGAGTCAACAAATAACCTATTTTTTGTGAATAGATACCTGAACAAAGAATCAAAGGTTAGAGTAACAAAAGACTCAGTGGATATCCTTGAATATTTTATGCCGACAAATACAACGTTATTACTGAAATATATGTTTTTCCAACACAGGCTTTTATACGTTCTACGTGTTTTAGATTTTTTTAAATGTGTTCTGCCTCAACAGATTGTTGGCGAAGAAGGGAGAACGCTCAAAACATCACTGGTTGACAACTGAAAATATCCTTTTCAACCGCGTGAATTGATGCTTTACTAAATTAAATCAAGTTGGCTGGTTCCGAAGCTGTATTTCGAATTGTTCCTGCAGGATTTTGAGATATGCGTGGAGCATATTTAAGTTGTGATATTCTCTCCAATAACGCACATGCGTTTAATGAAAAATTCCATTATGCTAGAATTCTAAACACGCATTCGGAATCAGCATATTTAGTTAAGAATATTCAATTTTACCCAAGCAGAGAAACCTTTGTTGCCCAAAACCATAAACGAATGATAAATATTTAAGCTATGGTGAAGGATTATGCAAAGCCCGAATCGTAGACCTTGCAAGAAATCTTTATGTATCCAGTGAAACCATTTCAAATTATGTAAGAATGATTGGCAAGAGAAAAGGCTCTTTTTGAGCTCCACTAGAAGAAAAAAACGTTAAAGGAAAGAATCAGATGAATGGAGACTAGAATTATTCATGTTCAGTGGCATTGAATTCATCCATTTTTGAATTCTGTAATCACTTTTGACAAAATCTGAATTTTGAGTTCGAGAAGTTGTATAATTGTTAGGAGTGAATATAAAAACATCACATCAATCTGTTCACGCTTCTTGAAGATTATGATCAGCATTTAATGGAACAATAGGGGTTTAATACTCTATAATCTTCCTCAAAGAGAAGATATTTAAAAAAAAAAGAGAGAACAGTTTCAAAGGGTTTATTCAATACTTAAAATAGTACATCCTATTAAATAGGGAAAAAAGTGTCTTTTTACAACGTAGTACCAGTTGCCGTCATGTTTTAAAAGGGAAATTACGGATATTGAATCAAATGTAAACCTTATATCAACTTGCCTTTCATCAAGGTTCAACAGGTCAAAGACCCGATGAAGTCAGTATCCACAAACCCTGCCTCTTTAGAACAAAACGTCGCCCTCTTTAGTTCTTTGTAGTAAATGCTGCCGGTTAGTTGGAATCTCCGGAACAAAGGATCCGCTCATATATTAAAGAGGAGAGGCGATCGATATTAAACCTTGACCCGGGCCCAGCAACAGGTTTTGAGCAAATATTGTCCTTTGTACAAGATACAACTATCACTCTTGCTTGGAAAACAGCCTTGGGCCATATTGTTCGGTTGACTTGCGGATAAATATTATTATATGCTAAAAAATCTGATAAAATTAATTCTATGGCATAAAATACAATTTGACTTTATATAATCATCGGTCACAAAGGCTGATATCTCCTATTTAGTAATGAGATAATCCGTTGTTATGATAATAATGCCCATGGTAATAAAAGATGTGCCTTATAGTGCCATAACAGTGGATGTCTTTAGTAAGTAGATCAAATTGTTAATACATTGCTTTATTTGTTGTTTTTTGGCTCACACCCCATAAGAACCTACATTTTAGATGTGGAACATATAAGCAATGCAATTGCATAATAAAATTTTAAATGCATTTTTAAATTTACCTGAATATTTTTTTTTAGTTTTAACGATTAACAAAAAGACAATTATAGTTTACTTGTATAAAATCCGAGATTATTCATCTCATCATTTCTATGACGAAATTACTTTCCTGTGGTTACTATACATCTGAAGTTAGAAGGTCATTTTTTATAAGATATGATTGTTAAGTTCGTTTCTCAATTGTGGGTCTCTCAGTGTAGCAATTTAATAGCATTGATTAATGCCTATATTTATTTGTCTTCCACGTGACGAGTCCCTTCATTCATTTCCTCAAATTCGCTAGGTAGGTTAGGCGTCGTTTTCCTCTGTCCTTCTTGCCTTAAATCCGTTCTATGCGTATCAAGTTTTCCAAACTTTCTTTCCTCATTATGTGCCATAGAAGTTTCAACACTCTCTTTCTGGTGTTAAATATAAGTGTCCTTTTTATTTGTTTCTATTTTCTCTAAAGACTTCCTCGTTGCTCACATGTTCATTCCATAGTATTCTCAACATCCTTCTGCAGAACCATAATTCTGTTGCTTCAAATCGCTTCATCATCTGGGATGAGATTGTGCAACATCCATTGTCATATAGGAGGACTGATATTGCGCAACTGTTTTTTGAAAGATTTTAAATAGTTAAGCCTATGATTATTTTTCATTTTGTTTATCAAATTTTATTTGAAGAGGGTCGGGTCTGTTTAATCCGGAACCTAATGATCCGGCAACTCCCATATTCCGGCATTGAATAGGCTTCTGCCAATCAATTCTATAATTGAATCTTTCTCTTCATATTTTCTTCTACCTGGTAATAAGGGGGTAAAGAAATGGATATCCCAAATGCCGAACATCCCAGGGTTAACTTTAACAGGGATAATGGTGGTTTCACTTTTAGTCCCCCACATACCCTAGTCAAGCTGATGGGTTTCAGTGTGGCCACTGCCCACACACCGTCGGAAACACTGATAGCTTGTGGTAATACCGTATTTGCTAATAAACTCTACATGACAAGTTCTCTTAATTCCCTCTTTCTTCGCTCCAAACAATTCTAGTATGCACATTTTGTGGTTACCAGCTACATAGATGGGGCTCAATGAAGAACAAGTCCCCAGAGCATCATTTATACATTTTCTAGCTTCTTCTGCTGTTAGCAACATGAACTTTGTTCTACCCGAATTTAAAGCTATGTATTCCGTTTCAACCTTGTACCTTGCCACCATTCCCAAACCTTGATCTCCTCTGGGGTAGGGAATAGGTAAATTTATAACCTAGTATTTCTCGAATATATTCTCTCAACCCAGCAACGGAATAGACATCAAAACTAATAGTTTTCTATTTTCCAACAAGGTCACACATCCCCGCGCATTATAATATTTCCACAATTCTTTGGTGAGATCCACTGGCATTCTTAAATGATGGAGTAACTCGGTCTGTATTCCGAGTAGCACTTCTCTTAAGTGACACGGGTTTACTATGCTTAGGGACAGGTGTCCCAATGACAACATATCTAATTGCGCTCTCACATGTTCCGGCAAGGTTGTCAACGACTGACTAGTTTGTCGTACCTTATTCGTAATTGTCATGAGTTTGAAATATCTTTGCTTGAATCCACTGATCTCCTGTAATTCCATCATTACAGTTTCTGTATCATTAATTACCTCTTGACTCAACCCTGTTAGGTTATTTTCTAACCAATTAATTCTGGGTCTATTCTTGGCCACTTCTAACCTTGTCACATTTCATATTGACACACTCTCCCTTGCCACTTGAGCCAGCGTCCTCTGGTTTATTTCCACTTCTCCCAGTTTTCTTCTTATGAATGTAACATCATCTTCAGTCACTGTACCAAACAGGACATTTAACGCTTTTCCAACAATCGGAACCACCGATATCTTTTCTCTCGCCTGCAGTAACTCTATTTCCTTCAGGTAATTTTTCATGTCTTTCCATTGAGCCTCTATCATAATGGCTCCCGATCCTAGGGAATGTAATAATCTGAGATATCCTTTCTCCTTTGAATAATCCTGTCCTACCTTCAATCAGGTTGCGCCCAGCTGCCTTAGCTCATTTTTTAGTTTATTTAACAGCGACTCATATGGATTTAAATCTATCACGAATGTGATCAGCCATTTCGACCTGGTTATTATTACTTAAAAATGGTATTTCGGCTGTGATTCCAAGCTTCCGCCATCGTCATCATCAGTGTGGCTACCACCATCATCATTATCAACCCCTTCATTTTGCTCATTCCTGTTTTTATTCTTGTTTTTATTCTTCTTAACCATTCCGTCTTGTTCAATTCTTCACTCAACTATTCCATAATTTCGTTTCTAAGTTTGTAACACTTCAGCTCTTCACTCCCCGAACTAACTCCTAACAGATAGAATGGTCCGGACAGGCGCGCGGGGCTCCCCCTCCAAAGGCCGTAACATGACACTACTGCTGGCCAGTCAGCAGTGCCGCAATCCTCTTCCGTCCTTCGTGAGGGGCAACCCGCGCCTCCATCCCCTCCATCCACATCCACCACAGTCAGCCAGTAGGTCTTTGGATGAGCCATTGTCGTTATCTGTCGACACCGAACGCTTCTATCCTTCAGAGCCTTCTTTGTTCTGAGATTTGGGCTTCTCCACCACTCTCAATCTCATCTTCAGGGGTAGTTCCTGTTCGACCTCCAAACTTCCCTCAGTGTTCAATTCCTCTTCAGGAGGTGTTTCGTCCCTTTCCTTTTCGCCTGATTCTTCCTTCTGCTTCGACTCTGTGCCTTGGGCTTCTTCATTACTTCGTGATTCAACGTCTAGATCTCCCTTGTTTCTTACCCTTTCTCTGAGCTGGGAAAGGGGTATTTGATCCTCTTCCTCCTCCCACTCGCTGAGCTCTTCTTCTTGTTTAGGGTGTTTCCCTTTAGAACCGTTGAATGCTTGACTGGATTTCTTTGCTTTTCTCTTCCTTTTCTTTGGACATGGGGGCGTGACGGTGACATCACAGGGTCTCCTCTGCATCGATTCAGGCGACGACTGAACGCCGCTGGTCCCCGCCGAAGTTGCAACTCCGTCACTCGGATCGCTTTGTCTAGATGGCTAAGTCAATCTATCTCTTCATTTTCCTCGGAATCCTCTTTCGTCTTCATTTCTTCCGGTTCAACTAGAGTTACCTTCCTTGTTCTTGTCTTGTTTGGCCTCGTTTCACTCATCTCTAGGTTAGCTATTTCAGCCTTCTCTAGATCGGTGGCATGGGCCCTCCTTGCCCGTCCTGCCACTTGATCCCATATTACATACGACACTGGACCCGTCTGCTCTACTATCCGGTAGTACGGTTCCCATCTTTGGTCCAGCTTCCCTTCTCTCTGGCGAATTTTATAGTAGACAGGGTCTCCAACCTTCAATTCTACTACTTTTCTTTCAGCATTCACCCTCTCATTTCTTTTCTTCTCTGCCCTCTTTATTCTTCTTCTGGCATGTACAAATATTTTATGCTGTTGTTCCAACAACAGCTGATGATGATCTCCCCCCCCCCATATACTTTCTTCGGGGCTTCAACAAGTTATCCACAGGAATGACCACCTCTCTGCCAAATAACATAAAGTATGGCGATAATCTGGAGGTTTCGTTTATCGTAAGCGTCACGGCCGCTAGTGCCTGTGTCAAGTACAGATCCTAATTTCCTATATTTTCTCTAGCCATTTTAGCTAACACATCTCCCAAGGTTCTATGAAACCTTTCCACCTGAGCGTTTCCTTGGGGTTGATATGGAGATATTTTTATGTGCTCTATATTCAAACCTGTTAGCACTTCTCTCATTATGCTGTTTATATTCTCTGTGCCATTATCTGTCATGGAAGATTGTAGTTTAAAGACAGTAAAATTGACCTTGCTAACCGAACGCTCCTCTGTGGCCAAATCGGTTAAACGCACGTCAGGCTATATGACGGTCCCGTATAGGATACAGGTTCGATTCCTGTCGGAGGACGAATATTTTCTATGAAAATTTCTCGGACATTCAGCCGGTAAATGTTGTTTAATACTGTTTATTATAAACAGAGCATTTACTTAAATATTTATATCTATAAAAAGAATGTATAAACATAAAAATGTCTTTTTATTTTTATATATATATATATATATATATATATATATATATATATATATATATATATATATATATATATATATATATATATATATATATATATATATATATATATATATATATATATATATATATATATACAAAGTTTAGGTCTTTATGACAAAATGTATGGGTCGAACTCACTAGCCAAGTTTAGTAGACAATACTAAATTTGTTACGTTACTCGTCAGTTCCAGATTAACAGGCTTATAGAATGTCTCCAATTTCAAATTAATTTCTGATTATTTTTATCGTAACTCTCAGATTATCATGTTTCTTTGATTAAGCGGTTAAAGTAGTTAATTCGGTAATCAATAATTTTTGAAACACTATTCTCAGAAGAAATTATTCTCGGCTGAGGAAAATGTTAATATGTTCCACACTAAAAAAAAAAGAAATGAGATCAAATACGGAAAAAAATGTTTACTGTTCCATTGCAAATAAAAAAAATACATTGTGCGAATGCTAACGCACTACAGATATCAAGCGCTGATATGACTTTGAAAACAAGGCTTTAGTGGCAAAAACCAATAAAACGTCTTTCACTGTATTGATTAATATCATACTTGAAAGCATATGCATTGCTTCAATACAAAAGAAAGCGGTCTCTCTTCCGAGGAATCAAATCGGAATGGTTGATTAGAATTCAATAATTACAGTTGTTTGCAGTTATGAGCAATATTATATAACAAACATCGCTCCAACCCAAATCATATTTTTTACAAATATAATGAATTAAAAAATACTTGAAACTCATTATTAATTAAATATATCATAATAATCATAAACCAAGCATCTGTTTCTGTAGTGTTTCATATCTCGGCTAAGATTTACGGAACTAATACGTCTAACGATTGAATCTATAGATTCTTCTATAAGGAGAAATCGAAGCAGAAATCGCATCAATAAGTTGGTTCTCAGTGCATGTAAATCTATGATAATTAAACGTGGCTGATATATCCTTGTACACTATTTCCACAAGATTCAGATAAGACCAAACAAAAAAGAACTCCTGTCATATATAGTCTGGAGCTGCACAGTCCTCACGTTCCAGCCTCCAGTTCAAAAGTGTTTTCTCGGCCTTATAGATGAGGAATTATTTTCCACGATACAACCTCTTTCCTCACCGATGAAACTTCGGGAGACACTCGCTACTCTATTGCTACTTCCATCGGAAACTTTCTGAGGAGCTACATTCCTTGTTTCCACCAGTACAGATCTTTACATCTAGGATCCGCCAGTCCACCTACAACTTCGTATTCCATTAGCAAGAAAAAAAATTGTTCTCCCAAGAGAGGATGTTTCCCTAATATGTAGATTCTTAACGTTTACAAATCAAGTATTAGCCGTTATCTTTCCATCATCATAAACTGCATTTCTATCTTCACCTATTACGTTCATACAACAAATTTATTCAGTAATATTCTAACTTGAGTCTCTCTTGGATTTTGTATTGGGTGAAAAGTTAGCAAAAGAAAATTGCGTTCACGAATTGCTCCGATTGCTATAGTCAGAAAGAAACCAAAAGGAGATAGCGAAAACA
This sequence comes from Acanthosepion esculentum, assembly GCA_964036315.1. Lineage (NCBI taxonomy): Eukaryota > Metazoa > Mollusca > Cephalopoda > Sepiida > Sepiidae > Acanthosepion > Acanthosepion esculentum. Next base: position 14,196,164 of record OZ038475.1, read on the forward strand.
TTTTGATTTTTAAAAATTGTATATATATATTACTTTAAAATAATTTTAGGGAATTTAGTAATTACACTGGATAATCAGAAACAAATGGTCAGGACTTAATGAAGGTGATAATGACAGATACATTTTCGTTTATCTGTCTATATTTGTGAGATAAGTTATTATGATTACTTGCATTATTCAGATTCTTATCCTCAAATTCATTGTCATATTCACAACGTTTTGGCCGTTGTACGCTCCGGCCTTTATGTCTATGTCTCTCTATATCTCCCGCTATATCGCTGAAATGAGGTTTCTGATTACTTACATTATTTACATTATTCGGGCTGTTATCCTCATCTTCATTGCCATATTCACAACATTTCGTCCATTGTACACTCCAGCCTTTATGTTTTATTTTCTCTTTACATCTATCTATATCTCTGAGATGAGGTTTTATGATTATTTACATTATTCGGACTGTTATCCTTATTTCTTTGCCATATTCACAACGTTTCGGCAACATGTTCTAGAACAATCTACCCCGGAGGACGAAATAAAGGGCTCGGTTCGAAATTCCTATCACCTGAAGAGGGCGGGGGCGTACAACGGCCGAAATGTTGTGAATAGTGCAATGAAGATGAATAATGTAAATAATGTAAGTAATCACAATACCTTATCTCAGAGATATAGACAGATATGTAGAGAGGGATAGGCATAAAGGCCGGAGCGTACAACGGCCGAAACATTGCGAATATGACAATGAAGATGAGGATAACAGTCCGAATAATGGAAATAATGCAAGTAGTTTTTTCTTTTTAAAAATTATCCCTTCAGACGTAACTTGGATTCCTTTTCAATATTATCGGTTAAATACCGTGTCTTCTTGGCGACAGTAGAATGTTTTTTCTGTTTGAAATTCAGAGTCTTCTTCCACTGTCTAGAGTGGCTACCATACAAAGCATGAGTTCACAGACTGTTCCATTGTTTAACCGATAGCTGTTGAAAAGAGACGGCTTCATACTTTTCTAAAAGAGATGAGGGCAAAAGGGAGCACAATTTAGTAGGCCCGGATGAGTCCACATTCTGTACCTCTAACCATTAAAATACCCGCATATCACTGACAGAATAATCCTATTATGTGTATGACGCAATTGTATTTCTTATGATTTCGCTATAATAAATCATGACAATATACTTTACTTTAAGTTGGAACTGGTTTTACTATACAAATTCACTGAAAATAGGACATGGAATGATTGATTTTTTACTTTGAGGTTTATCTATTTTTTGCAGGTTATTTAAATGTTGAAAATATTTTTAGATTGTTAGATTTTCTGGTGATACTAATGATCTATAGATGAAAAGCTCATTAACTGACCCATAGCTGGGTTGTGAAGGGGTGGATTCATACTTTTACGAAGGGCATTAATAATGATTTTCAGATAAAATTCTTAGTATTTTACCCATAGTTGGGGGGAGGAAAAGATGGATTCATAACTTTCCTAAGATCATTTGTACGTAAGTGAATATAAGAATCCGAATGGAATTGGAACTCGGCTCCCTGAGTTCCAATTCCGTGTCTTTATCCATTGCACCAAACGCACATCCAAACTTACAGAAAATGTAATTTCCTAGAGGTCACCCATCGATGTTACTTAATTTCGGTGATGGTACGAAAACCGGTTTTTCGACATGATATGGCCGTAAATCTAAAAATAATAAGAATTGCAAAATATGTCAAATGTTACTGACAGATTAAGATTATTATAACGAGAATTGGTCAAAAGGTAATGCCTGTCAATTATTATTTTCTATGTTAAACTCGATTTAATACAAGGCTCGAGAAACACTCAAGATTATGCTAAAATAGTTATGAGAGAATGATGTTTTATTCTATGAATGACAGGATGTGGTATGAATGAAAAGGATAAAGACAGATAATGATTGGCCTTTAAATTTTAGGAGGATACAATTCTCCTGTTCAGGAAAGCATTCACGCGGGTGTCTGGTCCATAAGATAAATGTACTTGTCAAATAAAGAAAGAAACAGATTTAAGATTAAAAGCAAGCAAAGCATACCAAGTGAACAGGAAGGAATGTTTTAGTGCGACAACATGTCTACCGAATGGGACAAAATGTCAAGTGGATTTACCGGCAATACCGTGGATACTTAAGCTCTCCCTCAACATTTCCCCATTTCAGGAGGCCTCAGCTGCTGAGTAACGACCCGAACAAACTCCCGAAGCAGAGGGACTGCGTGTAAGGATGCCTCCATGGGATTTAAGCCAATATTATTTTCAAGTTCCCCAGCTGAAGCGAATTTCTACATTAAATAAGTATGATACCGACTGAATAGGAAAGCCACAAAGTTTCAAATCATATCCTTATCTTGATTTCTTTCTTAATCAAACTTGTTATTCTACATTTCACAGAGAGCAGGTACACTCACCCCGTAGAAGCATTTTGGCTGCTTTCATAGCTATGTGCAAATTGCTTCTTTTTTTTTCTTTACTTTACCCTCATTTGTGAACTACTTTTCTCTGAAAGTCTCCTTCACGTTTCCAAGAAACTAATAGCATGAGGTTTCCATGTGAGAACTGTAGCATGAATGAGAAAACCTGTTAAAGCGATAGGTTTTCACCTAGCTCAAATAAGTCTTGTGACATTTAAAAACGATCTCAAATATTCGGAATTGATAGTGGCGCTACGGGGCATACACTCTACCAGTCAGATATCTTTTAGATCAAAATACACAGTGGTCGTCATTTTCCTTGCAGAACATTCTACCTTAAACCATCAACGACTGGAAAGATTTGGGCGATCGTGCAGACCAAACGGATAAATACGAGAAATTTAATTTTTAAAGGATAGTTTATGTTTATTTCGCTTTAATTATATATAAAATATATGAGTATGATATCCTAAATGTTAGATTATAAAAGTATTGATAAATAGAAATAAAAGTTAAATTCTTAAACTTGCTATTTTTAATACGATGATATTCGTTGAAGCCTTCCATGCACAATGGAGTTGTATATTCTTCGCTCTAAGTTGTCACCATTTCTTCTTCTTCGAAATATGCATACAGACAGAGCATTGTGTTTGTTTTGTTCTTGCATGCAATACTTTGGAAATGAGGTTAACCTTATGAATCTTAAAAAAAATATAAATTCATAACTGCCAGGCTTTCCAATAAGTAATAAAGTAATGAGACCCGCGTATTGCATAAAAGTTTAAACTGCTGATATCCACTGATCGCCAATAAAACGTTTAAGAGGTTAAATCTAAGGACCACTTCATTATTTTGCTCAATCTGGGCAAATAAGGTCTTATTTGATGGGACAATTTTAATTATGAAAGGTGCTCTTGCATTGCAAACACATTCTTCTGTTTTATGGTTCTATCAGCTTTCTGGAAACATGCTTTGCACAAATCATTGAATACAGTCCACTGGTCCGCAACCTTTTGGAGTGAAAGGAAGCTATGCAGTGTGTTGGAGGGTGGCCATGATATGAAATTTACTATTATAAATTGTTTCGTCCTCTGGAGGTTTACAGAAAAAACAACGAAGTTAATGTTATATTATTTAAACAATTTTCCTTATTTTACTATAATAGGATAACAACTAACACAATGAACAACAAATGCAAATTCCTTACTACAAATGAAATACAGTTAAAAACGGCAAATTATTTAACGAGATACTTGTTTCTGTTTGTAGTTCGATAACTTCTCCAAATCAGGTGGAATATTTGTCAGCAACAGGAACAAAACATTATCCAGGTACTCATCACCCAATCTTGTTCGAAAAACGATTTTAGTATATTTCATTTTCGAAAAGGTTCTAGCCCTTGCTGCCCGAACTATGCCTATTTTTACCAGGGCTCTGTACAACGACTCTCCTGTAAAGCCCCTGCTACCAACTTTTATTGGTTCATAGTATATTTTACACGACTTCCGCTGATATTGTTTGACCAGTTCTCTTTCTCTCATTTGCAAGTTTAATTAATTATTCCCATGACACAGTTCCAAAATAATGCACTGCTTCGTGTTGTCAGAGTGCAATATCAGGTCTGGTCTGAATGATGCTACGGCTATGTATCTGGGGAACTTCAGCTGGGTCTTTATGTCCACTATCAATTGCCAGTCATATGTGGAAGATAACAGGTTTGCTCTCTCTCTCTCTCTCTCTCTCTCTCTCTCTCTCCGCTGTTTCTGCATCTTTCCTCTAGCAATGATAACATTAATCTGATTCATCCTCCTTCCTGGTTGATGCTTACTAGTTTTTATAGTTTTAGTCACCGCGTTCGCTATTGCTTTAATGGCTTGGTCTTGGCATCAACGGTACTGACCATCACCCAAAGCTTTTGGGCAACTACTAAAGATGTGTTGTAAAGATGCTTTCCTTGCACATAGTTGGCAACTGGGGGTTTCGTCTTTTCCCTATGAAATGCGGGTTAGCTGTACTTGGCAACACATCATACACCGATCTGATAAGAAATCGCTGAAACCTCACTAAAATCTTAACTCCAGCACTATGACCAGGTAATTATTTTTCTTTCAACGTTCTCCCATTTCGTCCAGGTCTCTAAGCTCACACGGATGTAATCTTGGATGAATTGGCGTTTTTCTTTTCCATTGACAATGTTGGTTGGGGACTGG
>OZ038475.1:14205804-14215804 GCA_964036315.1 Acanthosepion esculentum
GAAAAATCCTTAGTAATGAACTTTCGTTGCATTTTAGTCAAACATACATACATATATATATATATATATATATATATATATATATATATATATATATATATATGTGTGTGTGTGTGTGTGTGTGTGTGTGTGTGTGTGTGTGTGTGTGTGTGTGTATTTGTGTGTGTGTGTTTGTAATGATATTCTCAGATAGTACGTATCAGCAGAGGAGCCAAAATGAACTAAAAGATTAGTTTAACAAAACGCTTGAATATTACTCGTTAACTTTACTTTTTTTTTACTTGGAATTATGTCATTTTGTATCCTCCATATATTTTGCCTGACCTATCATCCACCTGAGGAACATTCAAGAATGTTCTCAAATTTAAAAGCCTTTGTAATCCAATGACATTCTCGCCTCTGTATATAAACACGTGCAGCAAAATATATCCTATATTGCTTTTATAAAGTCCCTTAGAGGAAACACGTCGTCTAAAAATAGTTTTTCCTCTCGTTTCTTCATCTCTCTCTCCCCCTCTCTCTCTCTCTCTCCCTCTTTCTGTATATGTATACATATATATATATATATATATATATATATATATATATATATGTGTGTGTGAACTAGTGGAACTAAGCAATGTAGCTCTTAATTTCTCTCCAATGAGTAGGACGGCAACAGATACAATTTAAAATCGGAGTGTCTATTTTAATCACGGGTATACACTAAAAGAATGTTTGCAGTAATATAAATGTCGGATCCAAAATAAATATATCACACACATATATATATATATATATATATATATATATATATATATATATATATATATATATATATATGCATCCATGTGGTTTCATCTTTATTAATGGCCTATTTCGTTTTATATTTGTAAATACATTTACCTGATTATTCATGCATTCTGAAGTAGGTTTAACATTATATATTCAATAAAAAATCTTGGCGGGAAGGAAACGCTGTACCACTTACTTATCAAATCACCCACATTCCCTGCGTATTCCTTCGGTGAGAAATAAGTCCCACTTGAGCATCTTTTTTCCGCGAAACATTGCCTTGTGGAACAGACTCTTAATAAGATTCTTCCCCGACCACTACAATCTTAACATCTTAAAGGGTTAGGGTTAATCGTAACCTTCCACACTTATACGGACAAATGGCCCCCTAACGTAACCCACTACCTAGAGTGGACCCCGGGCCTTGTAAAAATAATGTTGACAGATCAGGTTACATGAACAATGTTCAGTTAAGGGGGTTATATTCTAAGAGCAGCTTAGATGAGGCACAAGGCAGAAAGCATCGGTCAACCAGTGAGGACTGATCTCACTACTCAGTCGTGAATGTTCTAGCGAGACAAGTTTGTTAACTATTACATCACGTCGGGATGCCCTAACAACGGTCAGTTAAGTGTTTCAATCTATACAATATCTTTTATAAGTGAAGTACATATCGACAAATATGTATGTATATATTATATATTTTAGGTTAACATGTCGTCTGTCAGAGATCAATTACGAAATTTGACTACGATCTATAACGTTATAATAGCCTAGTTAAGCAATAATTTTCAGAGTTTACTTATATCTTCAAGAGAAATCTTAACATTGTTTTCACAGAAAATGTCTCACTACGCATAGAATTATTGTTGGCGGCAGCAGATGAAAATGTATCTTAGAATATTAATCGGCGGGCATATTTTTAATTCACTACAATCAGTTTAACATGTGTGTTTGTCTACTCGTATTCGAGGATACCCGTCTACTATTGCGGCTAGCCAATCCCTATTGCAGTCGCTTGCTCAGGCGCATATGTGTTTATTCAACACTCACAGTGCCAACCTGTGGTTTATACTGCAACCCAACTGGGAAGACCTTAGTTACAGTTTCCGGGAAAGAGCGTGATCAACAATTTGAACAAGACCAGTACAAGCATAGCTATCGACAGCCCCCAAAGGTTCCGCCTACCCAGTTTCAATCACAAGTCAACCGGTTGTATGTTTTTCAGTCACTTTCTTAAGATGCCAGATGCTGAGATCGGCCCACCAGTCCACTAGCATCAAGAAGTTTCTTTCCTGCCAAATCAACCATGGTGAGATTCGAACCCGGGTCTCATGGTCAGAATGCGAACATACTAACCACTCGGCTACGCGCCCATTATCGTATAATATGCCCAAAGTAAAAGACTTCCCTTAGTGTCATCTGCTCTCTCAGCACGTACCCTGTTCTGAGGGTATCTTGCTGCCCTAGGCACTCTAAGTACACTGCCATATGCCAACATCTGGAAAGCGTCTATTCGCTGTATTTCCCTCTTGGCAAATTCTGGTAATGTCGAAAGCAGTGGCTCGAAGCAATTTCAACTTTAGGCTGAAATGTCTATTCTGACAATTCCAGATGTTTACCATTTTTTGTCGTAGACATTCTAGCCATTGCCAACATTCTTTCGATTTCCAACATGGAGCTGCCCTGGTTGTTGATATTGGAGTCAAGGTACACTATCCAGCAAGAATTGGGTGCGGTTCTTGTAAATCACTATTAACTTGGTCTTCTTCGTTTTTACCAGACAACTACGTTGGGCACTGAAATTAGTTACAGTTTGTAGTAACGTCATCAGGCGATTCTTGCAAATCGAAAAGAGGGTCGTATCGACAGCCGACAAGATGTTATTAATGTCCTACGCCCCGATCTTGACTCCAAATAACTTCCAATGAATCCCGCATAATGTCCTCGCTATACTTGTAGAACAAGATCGATGATTGGATGCAACATTGCCTAACAACTCTCCCTAAAGTAAACCACTCTATTAAACTCATGGATGTTCGTACAGATGATTCCTGGTGTACATAGATACAGCTGATATGTATGTGTTGTTCTCCTATGCAAAAAAGGCATTGTGATTGTTTTTCATGTCTCTTTCAATATTCACACACACTCTAGCTAATCTTTTAGTAAATCTACGTATAGACCGTTGCGAGAGTAAGTGACATTGTTTTCATTTCCTCTCTTATACTTGATCCCATTTTCTCTTCCTTTCTTTTACTTGGATCTCCCTTTCTTTTCCTCTCTTATACTTGGATCCCAACCCGCTTCCTTTCTTTTACGTGGATCGCCCTTTCTTTTCCTCTCTTATACTTGGATCTCATTTTCTCTTTCTTTGTTTTACTTAGATCGCCCTTTCTTTTCCTCTCTTATACTTGGATCTCATTTTCTCTTTCTTTGTTTTACTTAGATCGCCCTTTCTTTTCCTCACTTATACTTGGATCTCATTTTCTCTTTCTTTGTTTTACTTAGATCGCCCTTTCTTTTCCTCACTTATACTTGGATCTCATTTTCTCTTTCTTTGTTTTACTTAGATCGCCCTTTCTTTTCCTCACTTATACTTGGATCTCATTTTCTCTTTCTTTGTTTTACTTAGATCGCCCTTTCTTTTCCTCACTTATACTTGGATCTCATTTTCTCTTTCTTTGTTTTACTTAGATCGCCCTTTCTTTTCCTCACTTATACTTGGATCTCATTTTCTCTTTCTTTGTTTTACTTAGATCGCCCTTTCTTTTCCTCACTTATACTTGGATCTCATTTTCTCTTTCTTTGTTTTACTTAGATCGCCCTTTCTTTTCCTCACTTATACTTGGATCTCATTTTCTCTTTCTTTGTTTTACTTAGATCGCCCTTTCTTTTCCTCACTTATACTTGGATCTCATTTTCTCTTTCTTTGTTTTACTTAGATCGCCCTTTCTTTTCCTCACTTACACTTGGATCTCATTTTCTCTTTCTTTGTTTTACTTAGATCGCCCTTTCTTTTCCTCACTTATACTTGGATCTCATTTTCTCTTTCTTTGTTTTACTTAGATCGCCCTTTCTTTTCCTCACTTATACTTGGATCTCATTTTCTCTTTCTTTGTTTTACTTAGATCGCCCTTTCTTTTCCTCACTTACACTTGGATCTCATTTTCTCTTTCTTTGTTTTACTTAGATCGCCCTTTCTTTTCCTCACTTATACTTGGATCTCATTTTCTCTTTCTTTGTTTTATTTAGATCGCCCTTTCTTTTCCTCACTTATACTTGGATCTCATTTTCTCTTTCTTTGTTTTACTTAGATCGCCCTTTCTTTTCCTCACTTATACTTGGATCTCATTTTCTCTTTCTTTGTTTTACTTAGATCGCCCTTTCTTTTCCTCACTTATACTTGGATCTCATTTTCTCTTTCTTTGTTTTACTTAGATCGCCCTTTCTTTTCCTCACTTATACTTGGATCTCATTTTCTCTTTCTTTGTTTTACTTAGATCGCCCTTTCTTTTCCTCACTTACACTTGGATCTCATTTTCTCTTTATTTGTTTTACTTAGATCGCCCTTTCTTTTCCTCACTTATACTTGGATCTCATTTTCTCTTTCTTTGTTTTACTTAGATCGCCCTTTCTTTTCCTCACTTATACTTGGATCTCATTTTCTCTTTCTTTGTTTTACTTAGATCGCCCTTTCTTTTCCTCACTTATACTTGGATCTCATTTTCTCTTTCTTTGTTTTACTTAGATCGCCCTTTCTTTTCCTCACTTATACTTGGATCTCATTTTCTCTTTCTTTGTTTTACTTAGATCGCCCTTTCTTTTCCTCACTTATACTTGGATCTCATTTTCTCTTTCTTTGTTTTACTTAGATCGCCCTTTCTTTTCCTCACTTATACTTGGATCTCATTTTCTCTTTCTTTGTTTTACTTAGATCGCCCTTTCTTTTCCTCTCTTATACTTGGATCTCATTTTCTCTTTCTTTGTTTTACTTAGATCGCCCTTTCTTTTCCTCACTTATACTTGGATCTCATTTTCTCTTTCTTTGTTTTACTTAGATCGCCCTTTCTTTTCCTCACTTATACTTGGATCTCATTTTCTCTTTCTTTGTTTTACTTAGATCGCCCTTTCTTTTCCTCACTTACACTTGGATCTCATTTTCTCTTTATTTGTTTTACTTAGATCGCCCTTTCTTTTCCTCACTTATACTTGGATCTCATTTTCTCTTTCTTTGTTTTACTTAGATCGCCCTTTCTTTTCCTCACTTATACTTGGATCTCATTTTCTCTTTCTTTGTTTTACTTAGATCGCCCTTTCTTTTCCTCACTTATACTTGGATCTCATTTTCTCTTTCTTTGTTTTACTTAGATCGCCCTTTCTTTTCCTCACTTATACTTGGATCTCATTTTCTCTTTCTTTGTTTTACTTAGATCGCCCTTTCTTTTCCTCACTTATACTTGGATCTCATTTTCTCTTTCTTTGTTTTACTTAGATCGCCCTTTCTTTTCCTCACTTATACTTGGATCTCATTTTCTCTTTCTTTGTTTTACTTAGATCGCCCTTTCTTTTCCTCTCTTATACTTGGATCTCATTTTCTCTTTCTTTGTTTTACTTAGATCGCCCTTTCTTTTCCTCACTTATACTTGGATCTCATTTTCTCTTTCTTTGTTTTACTTAGATCGCCCTTTCTTTTCCTCACTTATACTTGGATCTCATTTTCTCTTTCTTTGTTTTACTTAGACCGCCCTTTCTTTTCCTCACTTATACTTGGATCTCATTTTCTCTTTCTTTGTTTTACTTAGATCGCCCTTTCTTTTCCTCACTTATACTTGGATCTCATTTTCTCTTTCTTTGTTTTACTTAGATCGCCCTTTCTTTTCCTCACTTATACTTGGATCTCATTTTCTCTTTCTTTGTTTTACTTAGATCGCCCTTTCTTTTCCTCACTTATACTTGGATCTCATTTTCTCTTTCTTTGTTTTACTTAGATCGCCCTTTCTTTTCCTCACTTATACTTGGATCTCATTTTCTCTTTCTTTGTTTTACTTAGATCGCCCTTTCTTTTCCTCACTTATACTTGGATCTCATTTTCTCTTTCTTTGTTTTACTTAGATCGCCCTTTCTTTTCCTCACTTATACTTGGATCTCATTTTCTCTTTCTTTGTTTTACTTAGATCGCCCTTTCTTTTCCTCAATCATACTCGGATCTCCTTTTCGTTTACTTCCTTTTAATTTTTTTACGGTTTCATATTTTTCGTTTCTTATTTTATATTTAACCCAGTGAAAATATAATTTTTTAATACTTTCCTTTTGTTATATCTAAAAAAATTCCGCGTCGCATTTACTGAATTTTAACCTTTCTATTGGTTTGCCTGGTCTCATATTATGAGAAAAAGAACCTATATTATTTACATTATTCGGACTATTGTCCTCATCTTTGTCGCCAGATTTATTACAGCGTTTCAGCCGTTGTACGCTCCGTTGTACGCTTCTTCAGGTGGTTGGAATGTCGAACTGAAACCTTTATTCCGCTCACGGTGGAAGATTTTTCTAGTTCCACGTGCCATCTTTAATGGATGTCAATTATCAGTTGTCTCCTGTTAATTTTCCCCCTGCAAGCTCTCCACTGTCTTAACCGGGTAACGAACTCACGCTCTTTGGGTCCTGTCACTGGATCTAACCAACGCCTTTATCCACTGTGCCATATATCCTTGAGAACATTTGTGTATGAATTTCTGGGTATTATAAACCTAATTTCTTCAGCAACCATTTTTACTAGTGCTCATATTGCAATTTTTGCTGTTATCACCGCATGTTTTTACCAGAGCTCATATTGCAACTTTGTTGTTATTATCGCTTTGCTCTGGCACATACAGGAATGGGAGCGTGTTGTTACTCTATTTTTTCTATTGTGAACTGTAACGAAGGTCTTATTGAGTTCACGTGGTCCAGTAGAACCTGAACATTTTCCTGATGTGGAATCAGCACATATGCTAGGCCACAAAAATCTCCTGAGCCGACCAAGCATAGAAATAAATACAATATGGGAACCAGTAATAAGGAGTGCCAGGGTTAGGGTTACAAATTTAATATCGTTTAAATTTGTACACGATATAAACTATATTGTATTTCGGTTGTTCTTATTTGGATAATTACTTTTCATGGGTAGGCCTCGGGTTACTTCCTGCTCTTCCTTACTATTTTGGCAATGTACTGTTCTTACTTATACATCTGGAAAGTAGACCCATTCGAAAGACTGTTGAAGAGTAATTGATCAAGTTTTTCCGTTCTATTCAGGAGTATTTAATAAACCTATTCTTTGTTTTCCCTACCACGTCTTCTCTTCCTTTGATACTCTCTCTAACTACGGATTTCCTGATTCTCTGTTATTTTGAACAAAGACAACATTACAACAGTTCGGCATGAATATCTTGCTCGTCCCTATATCATGGAAACAGGTACTCAAGCATACACATTTGTAATGATGATTTGAATATGTTGGTATGAATGACAGTTACTTTCTTGTAACAAGTGAGATTATCAGTGAAAGATTATTCTCAAATGGAAAGTTAGAATAGATCCTAAAAAAAAGAAATATCGCAAGCCTATCGCTACTCTATGGCTATTTCCATGACACAATTTCTGACGAGTTCCATTTTTTGTACATGTTCAGACTTTTAAATCCTACTGTGGTAACGTGGTTTTCTCTCTGTCTTTTCTATAAATATTCTAATTATCAGCTACAGTTCTGTTCGATAAAAGTGACTCACTTGATTTTTTTTTACTAAATGTTCTCTTCTCCGATGAAACGAAAATTGAGCTAAATTCAAAGGATAAGCGATCTAAAATCCGAAGAAGCTTTCAAAGCTCTTTGAATTTAGCAGTATGTACTGTCAAGCATCCGTTCAGTATAATGTTCTGGGGATGCTTTTCTTTTCATGGAAATGGTTTCTTAAAACCTATTGAAAAGACCCTCAGGAGCGAGCAGTACAAGAGAATTTTAGTCTTGTCTGCTCCCTTCTGCTGAAAGGGTGCACATCGACTTCACCAAGGTCATTTTTTATGCAGGATAATGCTCCCTGTCACAAATCAAAACTGATGAAGGAATACTTTGATGAGAAGCAGGTGAGTGTTATGACATGGCCGCCCCAGTCTCCTGACATCAACTCATAGAAAACTTATGAAGCATTATAAAGTACAGGCTCTCGAGAAAGTAGTTGAGCAACAATGAGGATTTGATTGCGAATTTCATATCCGAATGGAATTCAATGCTTGTAGATGAGATTTTTCCAGAACCTAATCAATCCAATGCCAAAAAGGGTTGAAAAGGTTATTCAAAATAAAGGAGGTCCCATAGATTATTAAATATTTCGAATTATATTACCTATTATAAATAAATTTTAACTCTATTATTCTTTATTTAAAGCTGTTCGGTTATGTTTCTATTGATTACTAGTTACAGGAAATAAGTGAGTCACTTTTTTTTGCATAGAGGTTTTCCCTAAATCTCATTTATATCCAAAATTATAATTACCAAAAGAATACCTTAGTGCGAGTAAACTTTTTTACTAGGTGGTCGGTAAGGGGTCTTTATATTAGTAAGATTAAAAATTAGTTTGACCCCAAAAACAATAGACGAAAAAAATTTTAAGTAAAAAAAAATCAGGTGAGTCACTTTTATCGAACAGCACTGTACTTCTGAACAAAGACAAAATTACAACAATTACTGAGGTAATATTTTTGCATATCTGATTTTTAAATTTAATTAGGCGAAAATGTTTTCAGAATATGAAGTGACATAAAGTAATCTAAGGTATCTTTAGTATTCGATGTTAAATTGGAAGAAGTAAAAACCGGTTTATTCTTACGTTATTTGCATCATTATGAAGAGTATGTGTAATCGGCATTTGAGTCCAGATGTTGATATACTGGCGTCACAAGATATTGCGAGCCATCTTGACTACGAATTGGCCTTCGGTTGTTCTTAGTAGATTTTCATTTGTAAATTTACTTCTTGTATTTATCTTTGTTTCAAACTTTCTTCTTTTTGTTCTTTTCCTTCATCTTCTATAAAGCCTTTTCATTTTTTTGTTTCGATTTTCGATTAAAACTTTCACTACTTTATATATATTTCCTATCCCGAATTGATGTTCCTCTCCTTTTCCTCGTTTGAGAAAAAAAAAGAACATTATCTTAGCCGTGCATTAATCAATCTGTTTCCATCGTGTCAAAAGCTTACGTTTCTTCTTTTTTTTTCTTCAATTCACATGCTATTTTGATTCTCTCTTCGTTTGCACCCATTGTCTCTTCCCTTCTTTCTTAACAAAATTCTCTTTCATTTTCTCTTTTTCCTCGCGTTTCCCCTCACTAATGTTTTGTTTATTTTTCTCTCTACTCCTTTGCTCGCCCTCTTCCTTTCAGTCTTCCGACTGCCTTCTGAGCGAGTAACACAAAAATATGTACAACAATGAAGAATCGCAAAATCTACCCTCTTGGTTGATCGATCACTTTTTCGGTTATCGATTAATCGATATACTTTGATTAAACTATCGAATTCGCAGGAAATTTGCACAGGCATTTGGATTTTTTTTCCTGAAAACGAAAAGAAAATAGTGTGCAATTCTGTGGGTAATTCAACCTTTTGTGTAATATGTGATTAAGACCAAAGGAATAAACATGTGTAAGTTTGGAAAGAAAGAAAAGGCACACACGTCTTTACTCATATAAAGAGATGTGTGGATAGGTTCATAGAAAATTTAACAAGAACTGACATAATCACACACCATTAATACACAGGCATACACACGCGCGTGTGCACACACACACATCTCTCTCTCTCTCTTTGTTTCCCTATCTTTCCCTCTCTACATGCATACATACATACATACATACCTATATATATATATATATATATATATATATATATATATATATATATATATATATATATATATATATATAGACAGATAGATGGATAGATATAGATATAGATATTAAAAAGAAGAGAGAAACCGCAAACGTTTTTGGTTGTAATGTGATTTTTTTAAAAGTATATATATTATGCTTTATTTTCCATAATTTTGCGGTGTAAGTTGTGAAGTAGAGTGTGGAATTAGTTAATATTACCCCAGGAGGATTTCCAGAAAATGAAGGAATCATCTAAGTATCGTTTCCAAGATTTAGTGAAGTGGGTTTTTATATTTTTCCCATATAATTTTTCATA
>OZ038475.1:14220804-14230804 GCA_964036315.1 Acanthosepion esculentum
TATCGCCCAAATGTCCGCCAAATCTGAAAGAAAAAGAAAGTAAAATCAGTAAACTCTTAAACTTAATTCACATTTAAAATCAGTCCAAGTCATTGGAACACCCTTTAATTCTGGTGAATTATGGAAGTTTAAAAATTATTTTCTCAGAAGGTTTCTTTTATTTCTTCTCAAACTTACAAAGTAAAAAGAAACGAACAGAAAAATATATGGAATATTTACTTAAAACATTTACTTACTTAAATATTTTCTATTTGAATATATAGCTATAATCTTCAAATATTCAAACGTAATGTCATTCGACATCTTCTGATGCCTTGATCTTGATCCCTGTCCTTCACTTAATACTTTCCCCGAACACTTTCTTTACTCTTTCTCTCACTCTCTGTAACCCCTTACGTGCTAGTGGCACTACCGCCATGATTGGGGTGATTTGTTTAAAAATTAATACTATTTTCCACATCTTCTGAATACGATATGGATGTGCAGACAATGTAATGAATAAGAGGTTAGAATCTTCAAAGACGTTTTCAAAATTATTACATTGATTTACAAGCAAATATCATCTGGAAAGCTATAAATGCATTTTCTCCCTACAGCCATAGGTTAAAGAGTAGGACAGATTGTACTAGGAAAAGGACAAGTTTGATTTCTGAAAACGTGCATAGCCCTGACGAAGCAATTACAATATGCAACGTATTAAAAGATAGTGGATATAACATTAACTCCAGTCGGTCTACGTTATGTGAATAAAACAGAAAATGCTTATAAAAATGACAACGAACGTTAAAGATATCAATATTGGTAACAGAATTGAATATTAATATTTGAAATAAGCAACTTAACCGCAGAAAGAAAAAAATGTTTTTTTTACTTCTGTCTCTCTCTCTCTCTCTTTCTCCCCATCTCCTCTCTCCTCTCTCTACCTCTCTCTCTCTTAGAAAGGTTTGAAATATCTTTATAGAAAAAAATCAAAGACTAAGATTCCTACCAGTATTTCTCTGTGGGTATCTTATTATTATTATTATCCCGCTGGTCTACAAGGCAACAAAAAGATAATTCGGACCTGGGTTCGAGGAAATCAAACATTAAATATTTATCTGTCTCTCATTTTACTTCTTCTTCTTCAGTATTTCGGCATTCCAATTAAAAAATGATCGCATTGGCAGACGACCCGACGAGAAAAATATTCAATTTGAAATTCAGTATCCTTAAATCCAAGAATTCTATGCAACTCTTGCAAATATAGTTACATGACGCAGTATTATGCTCGCAACATAGTAGAACCAGTTTGCGAGTCGAAATTCTTGGCCCTCATCGCGAAAAATTTGCAAATGCAATTAAACGGAACCGAGGTGAACCATAATTTTTTAAAGAACGTATTTTATAATGATAACAGCAATATTTGTATTACGAGCACTGGAAAAAAATGGTTGCTGAAGACATTAGGTTTATAATACCCAGAAATTCATACACCGATTCCCTCAAGGACACATGGCACAGTGGATAAAGTCGTTAGTTAGATTCAGTGACAGGACCCAAAGAGTGTGTGTTCAATACCCGGTTAAGGCAGTGGAAAACTCTCAGAGGGAAATCAACAGGAGATAACTGATAATTGACTTCTTTTAAAACATTGCAAAACGTGGAACTACAACTGTCTACGAGCGAAAATAAAGTGTTCAGTTCGATATTCCAACCACCTGAATAACCCCGGGCGTACAACAGCCGAAACGTTGTAATAAATATGGCGACAAAGATGAGGACACTTTTTACTATTATGTATTTTATAAGCTTTATCGCTTGCTACTTCTAAGTCTTCATAAAGATTTCAAGTAAAAGAGAGAATTGGCACGTTTGTCAAAAAAATGCAAGGTGATGTGTTATCAGAAAAGAGACTTAACTCATTAGTGTTGCAAATAGCATTATTTATCACAAAATGGTTTAAGAAAAATAAAAAAACGGCATTTGTGGGAGATTAAAAATAAGGTCACAAAGAATATTTTCCTGAATTCCTCTTGGTAAATGTATAAACCAAAGAGTGAGTAGAATGTTTACATTTATTTATAAGTGATTAAGGTTCAGATTTCTTTTGACGTGGAACAAGACGACGATAGAGTACACTCGGTGAGGATTTAAATTATTATTTTATTATTGCAAGTGCAGTAATTTAACGACCTGAGGAGTCTTTTAACTGGCTGGAAACGTGAAACATAAAACGAAAGGTGCAGTGAATTAGAAAATAATTGTAAAAGCTTTAAAAAAACATTGAGAGGCAGAAAAAAGATTGCCGAATCATTAAGAGACAGTTGAAATTTCTTGGACGAATAATGAGGATAGGAGACTTGGAGAATTTGTCACTCACAGGGTATACTGAAGGTACGTGGGAAACAGATAGTAACATTCATAACGACGTTGTAAAGGGTGTTCCAATAACTTCCGATTTTAAATGTGAATTAAGTTTAAGCGTCTAATGATTTTTTTTCTTTTTCTTTCAGATTTGGAGCACATTTGGACTATATTGTTTTTCACATATAATTGTTAAATAACATGATTGAATCGAGAAATAAATACATCTTTCACCAATAGAACTGATTTATTTACTGCTGGCTTTGATCCGTGTTAATATATAATCCGTCTTAATGAAACACCCTTTATAAATGGATGGAAGAGCAGAAATTGAGAGGTATAGTAAGGAAACAAATATTACTTAGAACTACAAAGGATAGGAAGATGTGGAGAACCATGATCTTTACTTTCTGAAGGGCAGTGGTACATGAAAGAGGAAGTTAGATGCGATATTTATTTTAGGGATGTATTCATATTTTTTCCAAATTTATTTGCGTATAAAGGAATGTAACGAACTCGACAAAAATTCGAAATCTTCTCTCCCATTTTTAATACCGAGCCGTTATCCACGGTACCACCCGCACATCCACGCTGGTGGTAAATTCTTGTTGATCGTAACAGGAAGACGCTGTTTCTATCTGCGACTGATTGCGCAAATTAAGTGAATTACAAATTTCGGTTATTGTCTGTTTCTACGAGCCAACACTTCCCCAGGAATGACCGTAACCGCGGAAAAATGAATTAGTCAACTGTTTGATCGATAGACTGCAATATAAGTATCAATTTCTGTATTTAGAGTTGACATTGCTCTATACTGGTTGCCAAACAAGGCTAGGCATCCGGGTCTGCTCTGATATTCAACCCATAGCTTGAGGAGAGATGAAATGGATTCATATCGTCCCAAAAGTTATTTGTTAAAAAGTGAATTAAACGAAGTTGGGCAGCTTATTTTTATTTTTCATTTAATAACCGTTGTAATATTGGCGTCTGCATGTTGGTTATCTTCTTCTTTGTAACATGTCCTTCCAAGCGATCCTTTGTAAATCTCCGCAACGTTTGTCGCTTTGCGATACTTCCATATCCCTTGCGACAACCATTCACACACAAGCACGCCAAGAGCAGGAGGCCCGCTACAGTCATCTGCCCATTTTTCTCTCCCATATGTCCTAGATTTATCTGACAGCTCCCCCACTTCCCACTGAGCCAAGTTGTGACATAATTTTGGTTTTTAACGTGGGGACCCGAGTGTTTCCACTGGGGCTGTTGGGCTAAGCTGGTCTTAGTTTGTCCAAACTGGTCTTAGCCTGTCTAAGCTTGTCGTAGCTTGACTAAGCAGGTCACAGCTTATCCAAGATGGTCTTAGCGTGTCTAATCTAGTCAAAGCTTGTCTAAGCTGGTCTTGACTTGTCTAAACTGGTCAGAGCTTGACCAAGCTGGTCTTAGCTTGTCTAAGCTAGTCAGAGCATGTCTAAACTGGTCAGAGCTTGTCTCAGCTGGTCAGAGCTTGTCTAAGCTAGACGTAGTTGGTCATACCACCGCTAGTAATAGACGTCACGCAGCGGTGGGGGAGATAAGGCTCCGCCACGAAATAGATACTACATCTGTCACATCCTTCCCGAGGGGAAAAAACAGACTTCTACACCAGAAGAATCCTGGTGGGGGAGCCCCTGCCTCCGATATATCCTCTTATGTGATCAGTCTGCAAAAAAAAAAGTAGTATTTCACGAAAGCAGACGTCTGGCACACCTAACTGGAATAAAACTAGTAGAATAAAAAACTAGCAAATTATTCCTTTTAAGTAAGATGTACGTATTGATAATAATTCATTTTAACTTTGTATAGTACAAGATCATAAGAGTGTGACATCAACTGAGGATGAAACTGACTGCATTGATAATTGTCTATTCACAGGCAAGGCATCGCCACTTTGATGATAAAGTAAAACAATCGTTCCGGGCTTGAATGCTTTTATCTTACGACTTTGTGTACGGATTCATTTCATTTTCTGATCGTTTTATTAAATGATTACAACAAATTTGATTTGTTTCTTTGTACTTGCTTGGTTTCTTAAAATGATTTAATCGGAGGAAAATTCAGTACTGCTTATAATTACAACTGAAACTTATTTAAAGTCATCTGCTCTTTTCCAAACTGAATCTTTTACAAAATTAAGTCTTGCCATACGATCTCTGTTTTACTGTAATTCTAAACGACTCTGAATTTCAATACTGGGCTGGCTTTGAAACAGAGTCAATTACGTTTGCTTCTTATAAAATAAATCAAGTGTGTAGAGTATATCGAGCCACATATCATACGCAGGTTTTACTTCGTTAGGTATTAGATTTCAGTTGAATATAACGATTCAAGGCTAAATTAACTTTTTATATTTATCAAGTTGATCTTGGCCTAAGGCCAAATATGGATAAGGAGACAGTATTTCATCAAACTTTTGATTAAAAAGCCAGCATCAGAAATCCTTCATATTATATTGGATCTATCACTGACCATTGGCCTTGATGAAAATACGCATATATCTCGATTATGAGAAAGGTTTGCTATTAATATTTTCTTAGCTCTTCCTAGTAGAGCACATGGCCACAAAAATAAATCTGATAAAATTTGAATTCCCTATCTTAGTAACTCTTTAGTTGAGCTTGTTAAAAACTGTATCAGAAGCAATTTATTTATATTTGACACAACATACTCTAGTATAGGTAAAAAAAATAATAGGGTATAGGAGGCACGGTGGAGTAATGGATATCGGCTTCGATTGAGGAATCGCAGAGCCGAGTTCGAATTCCAGTCGAATCTATTACATTCACTTACGTGCTAATACCCATGGGAAAGGTGTGAATCCTCTTCTTCTCCCTCCAGCTATGGGTAAATAGCAGGACAGACTGGGTTCTATTGCCTTGGATGGCATACTGGTCTAGGAGAATGACAACTCTGAATTCAAACACGAAGTGGAACCCCGAAGGCGGATAGAACGCATTTTGTGCTACATTCCAGCAACTCCTGCAGCCGCGTTGGTGCCAAACTGTATTTGTTTATCCTCTCCTTTGGACTCTGCTGGCAAGGCCGAGATGGGGAACTACTCTACTACATCGTCTCTCGAGACAAACGGATGCCGACGACGACGCTCCAGTGAAGATCGAAGTTCGCCTTGAATAAACACTCATCTTCTACATAAATCAATCTTACTGGATATGGATGCTATCATTAATTTTATAACGGAATCATTGAAGCTTGACATTTTATATTTTATTCAACTCGTGATATCCTCATTTACTCTGTGTTAGTAAGCCGCCCTGAGCCCTCATCCGAAACGTAAACCTTAAATTTCTGCGCTGTCTAAGAGTCTCTTTTTATCGCCTCGCTGGTGTACGCGAAATAAAGTATTTTTTTCTCTCACGCTTACATCCCAGCTGCAGCTGCTCCTGTCACGACAATCTGCATTCGTCTGCCGGGAGGTCACCTTAGGTCGACCCTGTATCTGGATCCTTTGATGGTCTTGTGTGATACTCAGTGAAAAGTCGATTCTGGCATGACATGGAATGAGAAACATTAAATTTTGGTGACAATTTCTGTGCTAATATTCGCTGACTTATGACGTCAAACACTGTACTAAACATCTATAAATATTAACCTTAATTATTATTATTATTATTATTATTATTATTATTATTATTAGTAGTAGTAGTAGTGTATTATTATAATATTATTAGTGTATTTATTGGGACGTGTGGTTAGAACGTTCGCTTTCTGACAATGAAACCCGGGGTCGATTCTCAGCATGGTCATTTTGTTAGGAAGGAAACTTCCTGATGTTATCGGACTGGAGGGTTCGATCCCAGCGTGCGACACATTTGGAAAGTGCCTGAAAAACGTTGTGAGTGAAATTGGGTAGACGGTGCCCTTGGGTACCATCGATAGCTATCAACATCTGAATTTTTGAATAAGAAAATACATTCATCAGTGGTAACATCTAAACTCGTATATCGCACTGGTGTGTGAATGTATGCGCGTGTGCGCCCTTGTGTGTGTGTATGCGAGTGAAAAAAGAGAGAATGAGTAGTCTGTGTAAAAGAGAGTATAATATATGTGTGTGTACGAGAAAGAGTGCGTGACTTAATGCCTTTTGTGAGACAGAGTGACAGGTGTGAGTGTGAAAGAATTTTGTGAGTAGTGTATGTGTGTGAGACAACGGCGCATATGTGTGGTGGGTTAGTGCTTTGTGCCTGTGCGTGCATGTGAGAGAGTGATATATGAAAGTGATGTGTATGTATAAGCTAGGTTGTCTGTGTTAGTGTAGGTCAGTTTTAGCGTGAATGTGTGAGATGTAAGATGCTGTATGCAAGATGGATTCGGTTCCACAAGAAAATGTAAATTCTTGCCAATATTAGAACTGACCTTTTGAGCCTAAATATAGTCTACATAGTTCACTTTTAGTTTTACCTGAAGCAAATTTTCCCCCATGCTAATAGCTGAAATTAATGGGTTTTACTTGCCTTTTGTTGAACTTTCTTCCCAGATTATTTATGGATGTAAGTTCCAAACGAAGTCATCTGGTGAGCATCCTACTCGTTTAGGAAGAGGAAACCGACTATTTTCCAAACAAAAACACGATTATCCCCTTATCTTATACAATACAATTACTTCCTGTTCTTGTTTCATCATTGACTGTATCAATAGATATTGTGATCGATTACTCCTAGCACACAATACCTGATGAATATAATTTCGGGAACAAATAATATCTTTCGATTAATATACGAGGTTTATCCAAAGTATCAGGGCTGGTGGTATATGAAGAATACTTCAACAAATATCATTTCAGCAGTTAATCTCCTTTGAAGTAGTCCTGTTTCTGAAACGATACCTTTTATTCAGTGTTGTTTCTATTAATGGAAGTATTCTTGGAACTTCTTTGTGGGGTTTGCGAGCGGCTACCTCACCGCATTTTCTTGGATTTCCTCGACGTCTCCTAATCCAAGTGGGATTTGATTTTTGAAGAGGAAAAAGTCGTAAAGGGCGAGATCTGAAAATATGGTGGTTGTCTAACCTGAGGAATATTGTCCTTGGCCTAAAACTGTTTGCACAAAGCCAATGTCACTGATGGAACCTCTGTGGTGTGGTGAGACGACCACACTCTATAGACTTTCCTTCCAAGCACTGCTATAAATAGCTGTAGTGAACAAAGACGTTATAACTTATTGCGCATGCGCAGCAGATATCAAGGTCAATCTGTACCAAGTGGCTTCACTCTGCGGACATTAGCTCTGTTACCATAGCAATAGTTCCGATGCTTTTTGATTAAAACTCGTACACAATGACTCAGCCAAAAGTATTACTGTGTTCAAGTCATCTCTGGTCAGGATTAGTGATTCCATTTACAGTGTTCTCATTGTAGTCGAAGCTTGCTTGTTGGACTGCAGTTTCATTTTCACTGCACTAGGCTTCATTCTACAGCGAATAATATTATAGCTACACGCCGCTTCTTTTGAGCTGCATGCCGTCGCCAGAAAGACAGAAGAAAAGATTTTGATCGCATCACTAGTCACATTTGGAATCTGTCTTTGAGAGCATCAGTTGGTTGCCGTATCTACAAAAGGTCGTCTTACAATGCCCACTACTTGTAAACAAATGATTAGATAAATCAAAAAGCAAATAGATCAAAATCAGCATAGTAATTGAACTTGAATAATTCACAAAGTTTGTTTTAAGTAAACGGGTATGTTTAAATAAACTGTAATATTTGAAACTCTTTTCTTAAGTGGCCTTAAAGCGGTCATATTTGAAATTTTCGATCTGTGAAACACAAATTCAAAACGTTTCAAACAAGCAAAAACAATGTTTAAAATCGAATATCTTTCATATCTGTTTTTATGATTTTAATATTACACACTAGACGTCCGATCAATAACAGGTTTTATGTGACGAAAACAAATTACAACTTGAACAATCTTCACTCGGCGTTAGAAAAAAAGAATAATAATTTAAAAAAATGAGATATTGTGGTAATTTTTAAAATTCAAACTGAATTATAAAATGTAAAACATATTTGTGCATACACAGAGTTGTGTGTGCTGAACGGTGATTTAATCGCAATCTATTCGTTTCCCTAGTAATTCTGACGGACATTTGTCCTTACTTGATCTGCTCCGGACTTCATCTCTTCACACTTGTGCCTTGCAAACTTGTTCTCTTGGCATTTCGGAATACAGGTCTACCATGCAACCCATAATTAATTTGTGCCCAGCAAACTGGGATTCATTTCGTGTTTTTCTTCGCGACGACCGTCAGAGTTAAATGTTTAAGTTCCCAATATGATTGCGCCACCGAAGTTTTGAAGGTCTCGTGACATCCAGGAAATACCAAGTAAAATTTTAGTATCTCTTTGGTTTACTCCAGCCCGTTTAGCCGCTATAAACCATATCAATTCTTCCAGCTATACCAACATGATAGTTTGGATAAAAACAGACGCCTCCTTGTATACGCTCGTAATGAATGTAAGCGTTTTCTCAAAGAGTCTAATTCGCTTTTCGCCGATAGAATGAGACACTGTATAGGATCTTACAAATATGGTTGTTGTGGTAACTGGCGATTCTGTAAAAGTGAGTTTTAAAAAGGGTAAATCATCAACACCTCCTCTCCTCAATCAGTTCCAAGTATTGTCATCTCCTGCTGATAAAGCAGAAAGCTTTGCTCGTAAATTCACCCCAGGCAAGACAATAAAGCAATTAAGACACAAGTGGTAACTGACTCTGAGAATATATGAGAAAAAACAAAACAGGAATTAAGAAGACAGAAGATAAGGTTTGACATTGCATATTCGACGATGTTTCTTGACTGGAAAGTAAGAACTCGGAAGAGACTTCCATAAAAACGGATGTGAGAGAAAATAAACTGTTAGCAAAGAACTTACGGTTACATCTAATCAATTGAATTGTGAAATGATGTAACCTTGAGATTCAATATGGGCACCAGATTTCGCTACCAGCTTCTCTCTCGTCCCGGAGTCGCGTTAAATTATTTCACGAGGAAACCAATCTAGTACTGCCCTTTTTTTTCTTTTTTTTAATCGTTTCAACCCAAACAAAGCGGAAATGCCACTAGTATGCAGGGGTTTTCAGAGAATGAAGGCGAAAGAAATGACTGGGTATAGATGGGGGACCAAGGTAAAAAAGTTAAAGAAAATAAATGAAAGACCAGATATGACAAATTATGAAAACAATATTCAATGCACGGCAGAAAGTCAGATTTCTTAATATGCAAGATGGATAAAAACCTGGCACGACAGAGTGAAACAAATATCCTTGCAGTAGATGCAGCTATTGATTCAATGCAGTGGTTCATATTCAAGCAAGTGGAAAACGTGTGACTACAAAGCCGCAGTGTGTTTCTTTCATGAGTTTATCAATAGGCATGCTGATGGTTTGTAGGAAAATACCTCTATAGTATTTAAATTAGAACATTTTCATTTTGGAAGCATTAAAATTGACGATCCATTTTCTGTCCCAGTTAACAATTAATTGGGGAATATTTTCAAGGGCAGCGGCCAGATTAATTTTGTGAACTCTGACGGATTTGAAATTGAGACAGGAGTAAATGGTAGTGTCATTAGCATAAATGCCTACTTGGGAACTGATGACATCAG
>OZ038475.1:14235804-14273304 GCA_964036315.1 Acanthosepion esculentum
CATTACTCGCTTTTTTTTTGGGAAGAGGGACCTTCTTGAAACCCACTTTTGAAAGAGATTCGTTTTCCACTTAAGACCTTATAGATGAATATCCGGTTTGTTCTCAAGCAGACCTCCAGTATTACCCGGTTGTAAAGACTCCAACCAGTAGTTCTCTTGTCTTCTTGAAAGCTCTCGTTTGGTGTGATATTTCAGTTGCGGTAAATTGGTCTGAGCTATGGTTCTCACCCGCCGTCCTTTATTTTCCTTCAAGTGTTGATTTCAGTACCGTGGAATCAATTATAATTTTCTTCGAAATTCTAATTCAACCCATTTCGATTATAACGCATTTGGTGCGATCACAAGTATTATTCACTATCCGAGCTTTTCTTGATTTTCAGTTTTCTTAATTCCACTTTAAGACACGGTAATGTTTTTATTTTTATTTTTTTCGCGAGCTTTTTTGCAAGTGAAATCTGATCTACCATTGAATTTCAAACAACACAAAATAAAAAATAAAAAATCTTAGAATTTGTTAATTTTTTGAACTTTGAAAGAACGTGTCATTGATTTGGGATGACCATAAACTATACTAACGTTTGTTTAACAAGTCAAAAGCAAGTGAAACCTGATTAACTAAAGAGAATCAAACTACACAAAAATAAAAATACCAGCATTTCTTTTTTCTTTTTCTTCATATCTAAATGGTTCCTTTTAAACGCATTTCACCCCATTCAAGGCGGTAATGCCAATATTCCACAGAAAAGACTGAGAATAGGGAGGATTGAAGAAAGGACAAACGATGAACGCGTTCATGGAGACATAAGATGTTAAATTCATTTGTGATAATATTGTTGACATTTTTAGTCAGTATTGTTAGGAGACTGACGGTTAATCCATACGGGTCCCTCGTAAACTTTAACTTTTGGTTCCCTCCAAATCCATTGACATCGATGAATATCTATGAAGATCTATAAATATCTATGGAAATCTATAAACATCTATGAAGATCTATAAATATCTACGAACATCTATAAACATCTAGGAAGATCTATAAATATCTATGAACATCTATAAACATCTATGAATATCTATAAATATCTATGAATATCTATAAATATCTATGGACATCTATAAACATCTATGAAGATCTATAAATATCTACGAACATCTACGAACATCTATAAACATCTATGAAGATCTATAAATATCTATGAACATCTATAAACATCTATAAAGATCTATAAATATCTATGAAGATCTATAAATATCTATGAAGATCTATAAACATCTATGAATGTCTATAAATATCTATGAAGATCTATAAATATCTATGGACATCTATAAACATCTATGAAGATCTATGAATATCTACGAACATCTATAAACATCTATGAATGTCTATAAATATTTATGAACATCTATAAACATCTTTGAACATCTATAAACATCTATGAAGATTTATAAATATCTATGGACATCTATAAACATCTATGAAGATCTATAAATATCTACGAACATCTATAAACATCTTTGAACATCTATAAACATCTATGAAGATTTATAAATATCTACGAACATCTATAAACATCTATGAAGATCTATAAATATCTACGAACATCTATAAACATCTATGAATATCTATAAATATCTATGAACATCTATAAACATCTTTGAACATCTATAAACATCTATGAAGATTTATAAATATCTATGGACATCTATAAACATCTATGAAGATCTATAAATATCTACGAACATCTATAAACATCTATGAACATTTATAAACATCTATGAATATCTATAAATATCTATGAACATCTATAAACATCTATAATTTGACAAGCAGTATGTTTCTGTTGACGATTATCACATAATGTCATATCCCTTGCAAACGCTGATTGAACTGCGTGTCCTAATTTGAAATTCTTTTTGATTTCTTCGACATCCTCTGCGTTTTACAATAGCAGAAAAACTCAGGCGATACGTAGAGTGAGAAAGTTACACACCCGCACCTTTAAGCTTATAATCAAAGTATTATCTAACACTTCACCCAAGTATCGTTTTCAGTTGAAAAATGACAAATCTCTCTCTCTCCCTCTCTCTCTCTCTCTCTCCCTCTCTCTCTCTCTCTCTCTCTCTCTCTCTCTCTCTCTCTCTCTCCACAAATATTAACCGTTCTACCCATGGTGTTTACTTTTTTGTATTATCATTTGTAGAAACAGATTTCGCAATCGCGATTTCGCAACGTATAATTTTGATCAGGGGCTTTTTTTCTAAACTGTACTGTGTTGCCCCTGGATGTTGATCTTTGAAACGGCTAGAAAGAAAACATGGTAAGATAGCATTAGGTTTAATACCTATAATTTATAACGCGCAGATTCTCTACGTTTCCGTTTATATGCAGTGTCCTTTCAAGACTTGGATAAGCATCGCTCGCGACAGCGCTCTTTCTTTTGTTATTCTCTGTAAAACTTTTCCCCTTAAGATGTCGGTTTTTGATACTTGTTTCCCAATCAATTTGATCAAACATTATAAGCAAGTTACTCGTATTTCTTTTTGCTTCTTTTGACTCCAGTGTACCTGAGTGTTATGGGAACTTACCCATAATAATAATGGACTATTCCGGACATCATAAATACTGCTCCTCAAGAGGAAGGAGAGAGACAGAGTCAGAGACTGAGTTGGGTCAGACGATTACTGTAAGACATTGGAATAGTAATACTTGTCGAGACAACATAGTTCACTCTAACCAAATCTGATATTCATTACGAATACTTCTACTTCTTTGTATATATTTCTGTTTGTAATATATCTGTATTAAATCATAACTGTGTTCGTGTTATTCTTCATTGGTTCTACCCTGGACTATCACCGTGGTACAAGGTACTTAGACCATAACACTGAGAGTGTTAACTTCCCCAACTTTTCTTTCCTCATAAGCTGAGCAAAATATATCAGCAAAATCCTTCCGATTTTTGTACGTTTCTTTGTAGCTTATATTTTCCTGAAAACTGCTACAGTCATTTGCAACTGAATAAATATTGCTTACTTGGTGTTTTTATTTAAGAAAAATATTGCAGAAGCTGCTGCCATATAAGAGAATTAATATTACGTCACAGGCCATAAATCTTTTGTTTCTAATATAAAAAATAAACGTTAGAAATTATGAAACGAATTAGTATCTTACCTGCAAAAATCAATAATTAGAGATTTGGAGGCACAGAGTTTACATGGAAGATTTGAAATCTCTGCTCATACTTTGTGAATTACTGGATATTTGCAAAGACTAATTTGGAAGGATATCTATAACAATGTGAAGAATATTTGACCCTAAAAATTTAGAAGAATCTGCCACAGATCTTAAATAATAATAAGGACTTTTGACACTGACTAAACACAGACAGCGTCATCAACTTTCCCCAATGCTGCCACAAATGTCGGGTCTCCGCAAAATTTACAAAGTTGGTATCTCATTGAGACCTGTTAGTGGCAGGGGTCCAGCATGCTACCTGCGGAGCACATTTCTAGTAGAAAATCATTGTTTTTCCACGTCTTTCTTGATTTCGATATGTCCTGTGAGTGTCAAATTCTCCAAGCCCTCTTTGGTTATTATGTGTCCTAGAAATTTCAACCGTCTCTTTCTAAATTCCAAGTATACCCGCCTCCTTTTTTTTTCATTATCCCTTAAAATGTCTTTATACATATATACAGTCCATTGCATTCTTAGCATCCTTCTGTTTCTGTTTTCAAGTTTTTAGAACCAGTATTAGAAAAGGAAAGCGGATAGATCTCTGGACAAGTTCAAGCAAGAAGACTAGATTTAGTCTTCGTGATAAAGATGCAAAAATTGTTAGAAAACTGATTTTCAAGGCAGGTACCCTTCCCTGTATAAAAGATTAGCACAAAATAATTTAATTCCTTTGTTTTCTTCCAATCTGATTTCGTGCCTTTACAATTTTAAGCTAATCATAGAATATATCAATAAATAAATAATAACACCGGAAAGACAAAAATAATCCATTCAAATCTGTAATTCTGTTTTTTTTTATCTTCGTGCAACACCCTCTTATTCGAATTCTTCTCAGAAACAACACTGCCAAGTCGAAAGCCAATCATTACTCGCTTTTTTTACTGGGAAGAGCGACCCTCTTGAAACCAACTTTCGAAAGAGATTCGTTTTCCACTTAAGACCTTATAGATGAATATCCGGCTTGTTCTCAAGCAGACTTCCAGTATTACCGGGTTGTAAAGACTCCAACCAGTAGTTCTCTTGTCTTCTTGAAAGCTCTCGTTTGGTGTGATATTTCAGTTGCGGTAAATTGGTCTGAGCTATGGTTCTCACCCGCCGTCCCTTATTTCCCTTCAAGTGTTCGGTGTCTGTGTGGAATTGTCGACTTGAGCACAATCAACCACAGAAAGCTAGGCTTAAAGGCATCAGATTAACTAGTATAAAATCCGATCGATCGGTGTTGAAGAGTAATTTCGTGGTGGCAAGGAAAAAGACGCGAACGAGGAAAGAGTGAAGTGACTACAGCGGAAAAAAAAGTTACTTTTGTTAAAAAAAAGGTTATAGAAAAAAGATATCTCGTATTCCCAAGAGAATAAAAAAATGAATTAAAGAAAAACTAAAAACATTCTGTAAAGCGATGCGTAAGTTTAATAAAAATAATGGGTTACAGATCTCAAAGAAAAAATATAATTTATAAAATACGGGGCTACAGAATAACTACGGAAAATCGTTTTAACGATAAAGAAATTGAAGCAAAGTATGAAAATGAAAAAGACTAAAAGAAGAAGAAAACTAAGAAAACAAAGAGAAAATAGAATGAAGTTAAAAAAAGAAAAGAAAGAAGCTGGAGAAGAATAAAGAAAGACAACATAAAAATGGAAGGATGTGCGGTCGGTGCAAAGATTATCGGCACGAAAAGAGGTTTTGGTGAAAGCGAGTTCAAATATCGGCCGAATATGTTACGTCAGTTTTCGCACAAATGCCTTTAGCTCTGGGTTAAATAGAGGATATACTTGATTCTCTAACCTTGGATTGCAACCTGTCTAAAGTTTTAACATCCAAAGCGTAAATACAACGGAAAAACTCCTCTATCTTTTCCAATAATGTACAGCAATAATGATAATAAAGATATACCAGCCATATTTGCCAGCATTACGAAGGGACATGGTAGTAAAGAAGGGGAGGAGAGGCAAAAATGAGGGAAGTAGGAAAAGAAGCGAAATAAGGAAAAAGGAGAGAAGGAATGAAGAAGGAAAAGAAAAAATAAAGAGGTTAACTAAAGTAAAAATTAAAGGAAAATCAAAGAAAAATGGCAGCGTTGATGAGGAGACAAACGATGCGACACAGCAAAGAAAGCTGAGGAGGGTCATAATCACGCGCGTAGCAAAAAGATATGGTACATAAAGAATAGATAAATTAGTTGTCGTAGTAGTAGAAATAGTAATATTAGAAGAAAAAAAAGAAAAAGAGGAGGAGAAATAGAAGAAGAAACAAGGTGAAATGGCAAAGAACAAAATTATAGACAGACGCGAATATTTTCTCAAAGACAACAGAAGTAAAATATTCCAGGTGATGACATCAATGAGATGTTTTAATAGAGCATTTAAATAGCGCTCTAAAATAAGCAGCTAAAAATTATTGTTTTATTGGATAAATACATAGTACTCATAAAAACGACTCTTTTGGATTTTTTAATCTGATTGGTTGATAATATGTCGGTTTTTATGTAATCACCATCATTTTTCAACTAATCGCGATTAAGCTACTTTGAAGCACCGACGTTGTTATTTACGAAACTTAGCATGGAAAACACAACATTTTCATGTAGTTACTATTCTCATTTAATATGTCTGCATTACTCACATGTCCAGTGTAGGTAGTAGATAGACTTATAATGATATAACTGATAATTTCTTTTATATAATGCGCTTCACGTTTTACTTCTGTCCAAATCGACTTTATTCACATTTCTCGCAATTTAATTCAAACCAAACAAATATCAATAAAAAACACAGGAGTAAAATTCCAGCAAATATATTTTATCTTCTAATGTTCACACAATACAAGACGTCAGCGCCACTAAATGCGAAATGCTAATGGCTATGATAATATTAACCGCTACTTTACATTCGGCATTAATTGGTCGAACGGCCACTGCCACTGTCGGTTCAAATTTATAAAATTTATCTCTTAAAACAGTGTCAGAAAATAGTTTTCTCAAGTAGAGTAGCTGTTATCGCTCTTTCCAATATTAATGGGGTTCGTCTTTCTTAACCTTTTGATTGAAATAATGTAGAATATCAAAATCTTCATTATGTCATTTTTTTCTATTTGTGTTTCATGTGATAAAGATGCAGTTGTTGAAATACCTCAAGTATGTAATTTATGTTATTTTGTACATATTTTGTTCGTGATTCTGTAGTGCAAGTCCATAGAGTTTGAAGAAAGATGGCCCTCGTTAAGACCTATATATGAAATAATTCAACGCCATTTTAAATCATTGATTTGAGACGTTTGTATAAAGTTTAAATATTTCTGAATAGGTTTGAACCCATGCATTGCATCCATATCAAGATCTCGATCTGAAGAGGATATTTAAGAACATGGCTGGTTATAGTTTTGGTTTTGTAGAAGTTTACGGTGTTGTGCTAAAATACTCTTAACACAGGCTATTCTCGGTTCAATGTCTTTATCTTCCATGCTAATTTCTTATAACTGATCCATACATTGAAATATCGGAAGTATTTTGTATGTAGCAAATGGAATTTACTGCCAAAAGAGTTCGTTTTCTACAGCTTATCAACCCTTTGCAGGCTATTTAAAGCTAGAAAATATTTTTAGATTATAAGAATTTGTTTTTTGAGATAATACCGTAATTACTCATGCATAATACGCCTTCGTCCATAATATGTACCCCGAAAATTGTGATGAAAGTATGGCAAAATGCTTTTACTCACGCATAATACGCACCCCTTGTTTGGTTTTCTAACCTTATAAATTGTACCTCTGCAATTTGATTACGGCCAGCATTTCTTTCTCCTGCTGATTCATGCTGTAATCGAAGATGTATATCAAAAGTTCCGATCATAGCAATTCTAAAAGGAAACGGAAATACCTATATTGTACCTACTGCGCAGACTCATTAACCTGTTTTTGTTCGATTAAATGTGCAATCTACTGCATCTGTATGTAGTTTTTTTTTCACAAAAAATGGTTTTAAACATAGAATAATATTATTCTAAATTAGTTTTATGATAATTCTTATTTTATTTTACAATTGTAAGTATTGTCAGGTACATCTGATTATAGTTGACATTCTTATGGTGTCGCAATCGCTGAATGTTATTCTCAAATTGTCTTATGTTTGTGGTGAGTAGTCATTTCACAACTGAAATCGAACAATGAAATGGCCATTTTTTGAAGATTTTTTGTAGCTGTGCATAATATACACTCCTAATTTTTCCGTATTATTTTTTAGAAAAATATGCGTATTACACTTGAGAAATTTCGGTAACTGTTTAGTTATACAAGTCTTACATGCCTAGTTGGGGAGAAGAGCTGGATTCATGCCTTTCCCATGGATATTTCTACGTAAGTGAATATAATGAACCAAACTGGAGTTAGAACTCGGCTCTCCGATTAACAATTCCGAGCCATTATCTATTACACCAGTCGCACATTCAAGCATGAGACAATTTCAAGCGGTCACCCATCTAGATACTGACCACGCTCAACAATACTTAACTCCGTTGATCGAACTGAACCAGTTTTTCAAAGAAGCAGGCATGTAAATTTATGCGGTTAAAGAGAATAAATAATGATTGAGCCTTGATTTGAAAAGTTTAAGATTGTGGTGTGCAGAGAAGCATCAAGGCTGAAGTCTGTGACACAGTTTGGCAATTGTTTGGAAAACAGATGTCTGGGGAACTTTCTCCTAACCTTTGGACATGTATGACAAATGAGTTCCTCTGTTTAGTTGCACCAGTTCAGATATTTATAGCTAGCTACAACCACGGAACCAACACACCCATATTTACTCCATATTCCAATTGTAAGGAGGAAGTTATATTCTTATAACCTTTTTTCCCCAAGAACTGCTACTTTCTGCCACAGACAACAGTGTGTATTCTACTCTGAGAACTACAATCTTAACTTCTTCAGATCAAACAAGAGTCGTTTATTATCTTACTTATCTTCATAATATTCACTTTCTTGAAATTCTCTTATGTTAATGTCACGCACTTTATCCTATAAAACTCTACCTTGAGTTGCACTTGAGCCGAGCATTTGGAGAACTATAGTAAAAAAAATTAAAATATGATTCATTATTTCAATTCATTATTTCTAAATATATCGAGATATGTATACTTATAAATATTGATGCATATTCAGTGTGATTTTCTATCCACGCTAATGCCAATGTCTTAACAGTTCGTTTATAAAAACGGATTCAGAAACTCAATCACAATATGTAAGTTATTTGAGGGCCGTCCAAATACGAACAGAAAACGACACATTTCTACTCAGTTATAAATGATTTTATCATTACTTAAATAGTTTCTATGATGAATATTTTCCCTTTTGTTTGTCAAAAAGTTTCAAAATTTCGACCGGTCTAGTCTACTGCCCTATCTATGTTCACAATTCGTTAAGAAAGGAAGGATATTCTTTTCAGCCTTTGTTGACATTATGAAAAACCATAAATTGCATTCCCAGTAATGTGAGTGACACTGCATTTCATGACAAAAAGTTTGATAACCGGTTAAATCCATTCCCATTACTGTGAGTCACGTAACTGCTTCCATCTCATACTGTTAGTTATGCCTTTATATGCAGCATACTCTCCAAACATATCACTGCTGATAACACTCTGTAATTGAATAGAGTTTCATTTTCTTATAGATTGCCCAAGTGAACGTTGCTGATCCACTGAGTCGTTGTTGTAAGGATAAAAAGCAATACAAAGAATATGCTTATTAAATTCATTAACTCTTGGAATGATAAGAACAAAAAAGAGACGTTTTCTCTTTTATGTTTCAATTGGTTGCTACCTAGCCAAGCCTTCCTCGGTTTATTACGTCAGCTAATTATAGATTTATATTTCAGTTCCAGTTGAAGACAGGGGAGATGATAAAACTTTTTCAGTTATCCACAATTAACTCCAAAAATAATAAGTTTTATTTAATAAGTGTCCCAAATCATAAGGCTAAGATTCTGGCAATTCGGATATGCTAAATGCGAATGTATTTCCATTTAAGTCATGATACTCCTCTTAATAATGGAAAGATGCCGCGATTACTACAGCAAGAAGGAATCATATCATTATGTATTTTTGTTACATTCACCTACGAACAAATATCCTTGGGAAAGGTATGTATCGATCTCTTCTCCCCTCAGCTATGGGTTGAATAGAAGGACAGAATGGTCCTATAACCATAGCTAGCGAATCGGTCTACCGCAGAAAGAAACGACAGTTTACCGCGGGAAAATATTCTGCTTTACAATTATGCATCGAAAGAGATATGATCTCATAAGAGTGTATCACGTAATGCACTTGACTGATCTCTCTTTTGTTATTCTAACTTCTACTGCAAACAAAATGGCTTATATTGAAAAGAGATAAGGAAGATAATGAATGCACTGGGATAGAAAGACGTTTAAGAAAATGACGCGTGTTCTTACTGGACTTATTCTATCTTTACAGCAAGACAATTACAAGGGGACGAATGCATTATACTACAATATTGCACATTCAATAGGCCCAAGAGCCACTCATGGCTACTGAATGAGATTCTTGTGGGAGCGTACAAGAAGAGCGTAATAGATACTAATTATGAAGATTTCTAGGTTGATCTTGCACTTGAAGACGTTACGATTGTGGTCATCGAGGAAGCAGACTTTCAACAGTTTGTCCCGCATCGTAATAGTTCCGGAGAAGAACTGAATAGAACTTCCTTCTTCCCAATAGAATACGAAGGGGATGAGTCGACTCGGTCTACTTGGCATGGCGAGTCCTAACTGTGACTGTCTTAACTGGTGGAACTAAAGAATGTAGCTCTTTTGAATATCTGACATAAGAATAACAATAGAGTAGCCATAGATTAGCAAGGTTTTCTCTGTGAGAGACAAGGTTAAACATACGATTTTTGTAATTTAAGATACGCTGATGATGAACTGTTGATAATAGAGTCAGGAAAAAAAGCTGATAAATGGCAAGTAATAAAAAGCAAGTAGAAAGAAGTATCAAGTTTTAGAAAACACAACGCATGGTGACAATAATATATGCGCCAAAAGCTAAAGACGCATTGGGATGGCGGATGGTGCCTTCGAAATTCTAATAAAAGAATTAAGAAACGGTAATATACAAGGTAACCAAAAAAGTTCCGTCCGTTTTTTAAATTAAAAAAAGAAAACGCTTCACAGTATGTGTAACTCATATTTAGTCTTCGAAGTAATCGCCATCGGCATCCAGCACCTTCTGCCAACGTGTCGCCAGCTGTTCAATGCCCTTGCCGTAGAACTCGGGGGGGGGGGCGCAAAGTAGTCCCTGAGGGCTTTGCGCAAGTCTGCTTCATTGGTGAAGGATTTCCCACGAAGATGATTATCCAGGGAGTGGAAGAGTTGGTAATCGGATGGCGCAAGGTCAGGTGAATAAGGTGGATGGCACAAAGTCTCCCACCCAAGTTGCTGTATGGTATCCCTAACCACTCGCGCGACACGCGGCCTGGCGTTGTCATGGAGGAAAAGCACACCTTTGCGATTCCCCAGTACTGGCTCCTTCTGGCGCAATGCCTGTTGCACACGTTTTAATTGCTGCGAGTATAGGTCTCCAGTGACAGTTTGGCCTGTTGGTAGCAGTTCATAATGAACCACTTGGCGACCTGTCCACCAGACACAAAGCATAATCTTGCATGGGTGCATAGGCAGTCTTGCGGTGTTAGGGACTGCGTCCTGAGGAGACAACCGATATCTGGAACGCTTGGGAGTTTCGTACAGAACCCACTTTTCATCACTGGTAAGCACTCGATTGAATAAGTATGCGGTACGGTGTCGAGAAAGCAGCGATACGCAGACTGCCGCTCGTTGTCCCTTGTGGACCTCCAAAAGCGTATGCGGAACCCACTTGCTCAGTTTGTACATCTTACCTAGGCGGTGCAGGTGAAGTCTAACTGTTTATCGGAAACGTTGAACTGTCTTGCAAGTTCACCACACGTTAGACTACTGTCCTCTTCAATAGCCGCCTTCAGGATTCCGTCATTCAAGACTTGTGGTCGTCCACTGCGGGGCTCATCATGGAGAGACAAATCTCTCGACTTGAATTTTCGAAACCAACGCCTTGCAGTACGTTCATCGACAGCACTATCCCCAAACTCTTGACATATGCGGCGACTTGATGTAGCTGCTGATAAGCCCACTTTGAAGTCGTAAAGCAAACAGCCCCGAACGAGATCTCTAGACACTTCCATCCTTCTCACAGCTATCCGGCTTATAACTGATGGCCGGGTGTTTTTTTATAACGTCTGATATTCCTACTTCTGGCTGTCCGAATTTGAAAACAATTGCTACACGCATTTCGTATGTATTTCAACTTCATTCAATGACTAATCAAAAAACGGACAGAACTTTTTTGGTTACCTTGTATAATCAGAAAACAGAAAAGAAAATATGCTCATCTACGTAATATCAATCATCCTATATGGTCTTGAATGTGAAACAACTCCCCCACTGGTAATTCAGGTAACAGAGATATTAGTATATAGTAGGATGCTAAGAATGACATAGACGGAGCATGTGAAAAACGAGTAAGTTTTAAGGGAAATACAAACAAAAAAGATACTTAGGCTTGAAATCAAGAAAAGACTGGAAATATTTAGGACACATAATGAGAAAAGACATTTTGGAGAATTCAGCACTCAGAGGGCATACTGAAGATAAGAAAATCAGAAGGAGATAATGAGTAATCCACCCGACAAGATGTTGTAAACAGACAGCACAACAACCATCGAGAGATATAATAGGATGATACTGATTAGTAAATGTTAAGTAACATAGTATATTGTGGAGAGCAACGATCGCGCATTTACCTGGTAAGAAATCCTAACTGAATCTTCCTTTTCTTTTACATTTTTGCCAGGGTGTCTTTGCATATCGATTCCAGAAAGATGAACCAGATTTTACTAAAAATAAGTAAAATCATTTAAAGATGCTCGTGACGTTTTGTGTTACTATAAGCTCTCGTGGAACCAATATCTAAGTCCCAGATATCTTGCATATGGTGAACGATGCTTTATCAAAGACTTCGTAAGTGTAATCAATAAGGACATTATCTTCCAGAAGAAGAAAGAAAGATCAAAATCCTATAAATATCAATGACAAGTGTCGTACAAACAGATCGCTGGTGGTCTGATGTGTCACATACGTTATAAGCAAGAGAGGGTCACCTTCTGAACATTTTGATATTAAAATGAATGAAAAGAAGATAAACAAATTGTAAATAAGAACGAGAAATATTTTAAAGTGTTTGACTGACGTTGCTAAGAGGCAGAAGAAAAAAAGGTTTGCAACTTCATTTTGCATGATGAGAAAGAGTAATAGCCAACTGGCGACAGCCATATTGGCTCTGTGTAATTCGTTTGAATAACGTGCGCATGCGTAAAAAGAAGTAAAGAAGCACCACTCGTATGCTTTGCTCGTGTCAGGCGATTGAACGGAAACATCTGCTGCCATCAGAGAACACTTCCGACATTCAAAAAAATGAAGAGGAAAGAATTGGAAAAAGTCCAGAAACACTGGGGAATAGTGAAATTGCTTTGCTTCATAGCGAAGAAATCAGCAACAAAATAAGATAAAAATCGCCGATGACAACAAGGAAAAAAATGGAGGGAAAGAGAAAGAAGAGTTTTGCAAGAGAGACAAAGAGGATTTTTTTATAAATTAAAGGAAAATAAGTTCGTGAGGGAAAAATAACAAGAACACGGATGACATTAAAGAAGAGTAGAAACGTTTACGACAGACATAAAAGGGGAGAGCAAAAAGAAGATGAAAGGAAAACGTGAAAAGGATTAGGAACTGATGGAGAAGAAAAATTCCGTCAGTTATTTGCGAAAAGAAGAAAATATACGAAAGTAAGCAACATCATAAGCGAAATGTAGCTGAATGATGAAAGAAGACGGGTAGTATAACAAGAGAGAAGAAGAAGAAGAAGAAGAAGAAGAAGAAGAAGAAGAAGAAGAAGAAGAAGAAGAAGAAGAGGAAGAAAGACAGCGACGACGTTGAAATAGATAAAACAATTAAAAAAATAAAATGCCGAATGTGAGGAAGAAATTAGATAGTGTAAAAAACTGAACAATAAAACGGGGCTGGAATCAATGATGAGTGAAGCAATGTTGAAAAAGAGAATAAAGAATTATCTGAAGGGCAGGAAAGAAGAATTGGATGAGAAGCAAAGGAAACAATAACATTAAAGCACCGAGAAAAAGAACACGATGACAAACTCTTAACTGAAAAAAATGAGGAAATGAGAAAATTGAATGAATACAGAGAAACAGAGGAAAAAGAAAAGAAGCAACAGGTGATGAAAAGAATGTAAAGAAGGAACGAAACCGTGAAGAATGAAAAAAGGAGGTCCAGAAGAAAAGAAAGAATAAAACCTTCAATAAAAAAATAGATGTGGACGAAGATGTGGATGCGATAAATGGCATAAAAATGAAGCGAAAGATGAAGAGCCTGAAAAGCGAGAAAGGGTGAAAAAATGGTTAAAATTTCTTTGAATCTTGCAGCAATAAAACAGAAAATAGATCAGAACAAATAAAAACGTA
Organism: Acanthosepion esculentum; assembly: GCA_964036315.1. Classification (NCBI taxonomy): domain Eukaryota; kingdom Metazoa; phylum Mollusca; class Cephalopoda; order Sepiida; family Sepiidae; genus Acanthosepion; species Acanthosepion esculentum. The sequence goes on from OZ038475.1 coordinate 14,249,614, forward strand.
GCAAATAAATATTAAAAGTAACATCTTAATTGTCCAATCAGCGAAGTATAAAGATAAAGAGGACAGAAATGTGCATGAATAAGCAGAATGGAAGGTGAAAGATAAATAAAAGAGTGTAAAGAAAGAAAGAAATGAAGAATGAATGAAAAAAGGGAAAGAATTTAGAAAAAAAGAGAGTAAGAAAGAAGAAAATGGAAAGAAAGAAAGAAAGAAAGAAAAGACAGAAAGAAAAGAAATAAAGAAAGAAAGATAGAAAGAAATTAAAGAAAGAAAAGAAGAACGAAATGCAAAGCAAGGAAGAAAGAAAGAACGGAAGAAATGGAATGAAAGAGAGAAAGAAAGAAATGGAAATAAATAAATAAAATAAAAGACTGCTGAAAAGAATGATGAAATGAAAGAAGATAAAGAAGGAGAAACGAAGGAAGAAATGAAGGAAAGAAACAACGGTGGTCAGAAATAAATTAACCAAAATAGAAGAAGAAAGACGAAATGAAAGAAGGAAATTAAAGAATAGTCAAGCGAATAATAAAGAAAGAAATCAAAGAAGGAAAGAGAGAAAATGATTTACAGAAATAAGAAAGAATTAACAACAAAAGATAAACATTGACAAGTGAAATGCTCGATACGCTGTAAGAGGAACGAATGAAAAAAAAGAGTTGCCAGAGAATAAGAAGACCAAGAAGAAGAAGAAGAAGAAGAAGAAGAAGAAGAAGAAAGGAGAAAAAGAAAATGGAGCCGGATTCGCATAAAAGAAATTGTCAATCAATGAAACAAATAACAAAGATTAAGAAAAGGTGAACAGGAAGAAAATCTAATGAAAGAAAAGAAAAGCAAATTCAACCGGAAGTAGAGAAAGTCAAACAATAGATAAAGGAAGGAAGACAGAAAGACAGAAAAAGTGACAGTATAACCTTTATCCGAAGTAAATGTTACGTCGAGTAATAAGTAGAACAAACCATTTTTATTTCTTGAAATCATTATTTTATCTTTTTATTTATTTTTTTTCATCAGAAAATTATCGTTTTTGCTGATGAATGTCGATGATAAATGGAACTGTGACGGGAAGCAAGAATGGCGGAATAACAAAACGTGGATAGTAATATCCGCGCATTCATATAAGATTTTTCTATCTGAACGAAGATTAGTGATTGTCCATAGAAAAATCGGTAAGAAAGAAATAGTTGAGACTAACAGTAAAAGAGTTCTAATAAATGAAGACTGCAGCAGAAAATACAAAAAAAAAAAACGAATTAGATTACTTGTGCGTGAAATAATAGCGCCATCTGTTGGAGACAGGGGAGATAATGCGAAAAGCCCGGATGGCGACGATGTAATGGGAACGATGAAATCTGGTCATGAAAAGAAGAGAACAAACTAAACGAATTACTAAGGAGTTGTTTTAGAGTTAAAACGATAAAAAGAAAGGGAGAGTTAGAAACGAACACAAAAAAAGTGGAGAGAGTAGAACACCTGACCAGAATGCAGTGGTTAACACCCATACTTAAAAAACTATTTATACTGAAGTGACTATCATGGATACTGAGTGTTTAATATATGCCGAATTATGCTAGCCTTAGTGAATTAAACTGTGTAGTTTCAGTAGTAACTGTTTATTTATAATCGGCGCCAATAGTTATCATTGTAGCCAAAGTAAACACTTAATATTTCAAATACTATGTAAGAAGGATCGCCGTATAGCTTGATTTGTTTTGTCCACGTTGAATTTATAGAAGTAAACTGAGTAAACACACAGCAATAGGAAAGGATTTAAGCAGGAATGTGTGTTCACTGTGGATTTATGTAAACTAATAAACAAAGCAATCCTAAGGGGATTAGAAGTTAACAAGTATTTATTATTGATAGAAACAATCTAAAAAACATAAGACTGAATACGACAGATACAAAAAGAACTGCAAGGAACTGCTATGCAAGATTCTAAAGGAAAGTTAGAAAAAAAGTCTATCGTTTGAAGGAATCCAGGATGTAGGATCATTAGCAAGAGGTTTACCTCAAATGTAAGCTAGGAATTGGAAACATTTGGGAAGTGTTATATGAACAATTCAATACAGGAATTCGAAGGAGTCTTGGAGTAGCGAAAGGTGCCTGGTAAAATCCAAGCAAATATTAAAACGTGAGAAAAGTTCTGTCTATATTTCTAAGATGAAGTATTATGTACATTATTTACATTATTCGGACTATTGTCCACAATTTTGTCGCTATATTTATTATAACGTTTCGGCCGTTGTACGCTCCGGCCTTCTTCAGGTGGTTGGAATGTCGAACTGAACCCTTTATTTCGCTCACTGGGGTAGATTTTTCTAGTTCCGCGTGTCATGTTTAATGGATGTCAGTTATCAGTTATCTCCTATTAATTTCCTCAAGGACACATGGCAAAGTGGATAAATGCGTTAGTTAGCTCCAGTGACAGGACCCAAAGAGTGTGAGTTCAATACGCGTTTAAGGCAGTGGAGAACTTTCAGAGGGAAATAATCTGAAAAAATGATATAAAGTTTAATATACCTAGTTTTAATTATAACTAATGTGATTTCAGGCATTACTGTAAATCAGTTGGCAAATGTTTTCCGTGAACTGCAAAATCGTATTACCCTTTGTATGGCTAATGATGGAGGACGTGTGGAAACTTAAATAAAAATGTTTAAATTGCGCACGAATTTTATCCGTCATTTTTAATTTCGCGCATGCGCGTTGTTTATTTTTTATTTGACGACTACACTGTATAGTTGGGGTCCGTCTGTGAGAAAAAGAGCACCATGACACAATTCACTCCGCTAGAAATTTGGAAACGGCATGCTGTACTGCTTGGCATTCGATCCAGAAGATCCGATACGAAACATTTCTGAGAGTTTGGATGTCAATCTGAGGACAGTGCAGAGGAATCGATGTTGGACGATATATCCATTCAATATCCTGGTGTTTGTCGTGGTCACTAATGATGTCGTCGTTATCCCTGCATTAATCTTCCTACAGCACCTCAGACGCAACCCGAAGTTTTACAACAAGTGCTGCCCCCGGTGGTTGCTGGAAGAGCCTATTGTCTTGCTACAGGACTCTGCACTAGGAAACAGAAGCAGGAGAACACAGTCCTGGCTATCAGACAATTACTGTTACCACTTCAGCTCTTACATATGTTCACATAACTCCCCAAACTGCAACCCCCTTTATTAGTATGTGTAGGGCGGTGTTGAGCGAGAGAACAAGAAAATTCCTTGTAACATCAAAGACAAACTGTATGCAAGGATTGGGGTAGTATTCACCAATTTAAACAACGTGAACGTCCGGAAGAGATGCAGGAAATTCAGAAGTCGTGTGCAGGCTGTGGCGATATTATTGAATAAATTTACTCTTTAGCTGTTATAGTGAAAGACACCTAGTCTATAGGTAATAGACTCTCCCACCTATTATAAGTAGGAGTCAGTCGTAGTCGAAAGGAGTAGTGTTCAGCGACCACAACACGATTACTCTACGTAACACTTTATTACAAGTTCCTAACGTTTCTGTACGTTTAACCTATTTGGGACGCATTTAGTCCGACTACAAGTTCTATTGTGGAAATAACTCCACAACAACTTTTGGCGACGAGGAATTCGCACTTTTGGTGACGAGAATTCGAACTCATACGGGGGAGAAGAAAAAAAAATTTCGTTCGCCAATACAACTTTTAGTGACGACGATTTGCACTCATACAGAGGCAGAAAAATTTTTTTCGTTCGCCAATACAACTTTTGGCAGCGAAGATTGCACTCATACGGAGGAAGAAAAAGGTCGTTCACCACAGTGGTTTTCACGACGAAATTCGCACTCATACGGAGGAAGAAAAAATGTCTTCGCCACAAATAACGTGGGCGACAAAGTCTCGGATTTACACTTTGAAAAAAAATATGGAGGAATGCAAAAGTATATTCCAGGATTTTGTAAAGTTCCAATTGGAACAACAAACGAAAATATTGGAACAACAGAATATATTCCAGATGCAGTTACAGGAGGAAACTTTCAATAGACAAATGCAATTCCAACAGAAAATGGAACAAATGCATAAGGAGTTTCAAAGAAAAAATCTGGAAATAACCGAGAACAGGAAAGAGAAAAGTCTACAAAATGATTCCTTCCCAGAGAATACAATATGGAATTCTATTGAAATATGCACGTACAGTCCAGATGAAGAGGTAACTTTTCAAGAATATTATAAAAAATATACGGACGTATATAACGAGGACTGCCATTTGTGGTCTGAAGGAAAGAAGGTTAGGCTTCTTTTAAGCAAACTAGGAAATGCTGAGCATAACAAATTGGTAAACTACATTTTACCGAAAAAAAACTAACGAGTTGAGATTTACCGAGGCGGTAAATATATTAAGTGAGTTATTTAGTCAAAAGACATCTTTGTTCCACAAGAGGTGGAAATGTTTGAATTTGATAAAAGATGACGAACATGACTATATAACATACGCAGCCAATGTGAATAAGCATTGTGAAGAATTCAAGCTAGCAGAGTTAAGCGCAGACAATTTTAAGTGCTTAGTGTTTGTTCAAGATCTGGTAGCGGGAAAAGACACAGAGTTGAGAAAATTAGTACTGGCAAAATTGGAAAGCAATCCAAGTATTACGGTACAGAATTTGGTAGAAGACTGCATAAGATACGTTAGCGTAAAAAAAAAAGACGCAAAAAAGATAGAACAGTCTGGCGTTTCGCATGTAAGGAAAATGCGGTACAAAAAAGAAAGTCAGTCGAACAAAAGGAATTGTAAAATTGCAGATTATCAAGAAAAAAGTAAGATACCAGGAAAAAACAAAAAAAGCGCCCGAAGCCATGTTTTGCTTGCGGTGAACTACACTGGTACAGTGGAAGAGTTTGGCACAGATGCACACATTGCCGTTCAAAAAATAAAGGCAATAAAATAAGAAAATTAAAGTCCAACGAGGTAAACGATGAAATAACTAGAAAATTTGTTACCGTCGAAATAAATAATATAAAAATAAAAATGCAACTTGACACTGATCTCTCTATCACAAATTTGCATACGTGGAAGAAGTTGACGGAGAGAAAAAATACAATTTGTTTGAGAACTTGTTACAAACGTCACGTTAAATAAAAAAACGCGAAAAGTTAAATTATTTGTCATAGAAAATACCACGAACTTACTTGGTACTAATTGGATAACAGAATTTCAATTATGGGATCTACCGATAAATTCTTCTGTTACAAGGTAGAAAGTTTTAACTCCGAAGCCGAAAAATTTATAGAGAACCTAAAGGAAACATTTCCTACTGTTTTTTTTCTCCGGGATTGGGAACGTGTACCAAGATGCAGGCAAAATTCTTTTTAAAAGAAAACGCTCAGGCGGTATTCAAAAAGAAAAGAAGTGTTCCGTTTGACTCAATAGAACAGATTGATAAAGAATTGGACAGATTACAGAAATCCGGTGTACTTAAAAAAAGTTGACTATAGTGATTGAGCAGCTCCGACGGTATACGTGAAAAAAAAGTCTAAAGACATTCGTGTTTGTGCAGATTTTTCGACGGGGTTAAACGCGGCACTCAAAGACTATAATTATCCTACCAACAGCAGAAGAAATATTGCAAATCTTAATGGAGGTACAATATTTTCGAAAATAGACCTCACCGATGCATATCTGCAAATACCGGTAGAAGAAGAAACGTCAAAACTTTTGTGTATTAACACACATCGGGGTCTGTATAAATTTAACAGACTACCTTTTGGGATTAAGATCGCCCACGCCATTTTCCAACAAGTAATGGATTCGATGTTGGGTGGTTTGGATTTCGCAGTAGCGTATCTAGACGACATCCTCATGAGAAGTACAAGTATTGCAGAACACGGGAAACATGTCAATGCAGTAGTTTCCAGAATACAGGAGTTTGGATTTAAACTCAAGGAAAGTAAATGCGAGTTTTTCATGGAAAAAGTGAAATATTTGGGGCAGATCATCGATAAGAATGGTAGAAGGCCAAACCCAGAGCGAGCAGTGGCTATAAAAGACATGCCGGCCCCGAAAGATATTACAACATTACAAAGTTTTTTGGGATTAGCTAATTATTACCAAATATACATCCCTAAAATGTATGATCTGCGGGAACCATTAAATGAATTACTGAAGAAAGGAAAACCCTGGAAGTGGACTAATGAATGCCAGAAAGCATTTGAAAAGATAAAGGAAGTATTAACCTCGGAATTATTTTCTCATCTGGGTTGTAATGGGTTACATTACAACCCAGATTTAGAAATCATAGTAGCTTGCGACGCAAGTGCGTATGGAATAGGTGCGTGTATTTTACCCAAAATGACAGATGGTCAAGTAAAACCAATTGCTCATGCTTCTAGAGCACTAATTCCGGCTGAGAAGAATTACTCTCAGATAGAGAAAGAGGCGCTAGGAATAATATTTGCAGTACCGAAATTTCACCGGTTTCTCCACGGCCGACATCTTAAGCTACAAACCGATCATAAGCCTCTAATTTCGATTTTTAGATCGAAAAAGGGTTTGCCGAAGCATACAGCAAACCGACTACAAAGATGGGCTAAGATATTGCTAAATTATAACTTCAGCATGGAGTACATACCATCGAATAAATTTGGCTATGCTGAGGGGCTCTCCAGGTTAATTCCTAAAAGGAGTGAACCATTAGAAGACACGGTAATTGCCTTACTGAAATCAGAAGAAGAGATGAAATTTACTGTGTGTAATGCAGTTCGGGAACTTCCAGTAACTCTAGGAAAAATAAAAGAATCCACCAGGGACGAGTATATCTTGAAAGTAAAAGAAAGAAAAGCCAAGAGGGACCCGTACATAACAAATGTGTTTTCGTGCTGCGATTCAGTATTGTTATATAGAGAACGTGTGGTGATCCCATACACACTCCAAAAACAAATATTAAGAGATTTTCATACTGGTCATCCAACCAGCACTAGGATGAAGAGCCTAATGCGAAGTTTTCTATATTGGCCGAATATGGACAGGGACATTGAGAACGCAGTAGCAAAATGTAAATGTTGTGCTTTGGCTGCAAAGGCACCACCAGTAAAATTTAATCCCTGGCCAAAAACAGACCTACCATGGTCTAGGTTGCATGTGGATTTTGCAGGTCCACTGAATGGATACCATTACATCATAGTAGTGGATAGTTTCTCAAAATGGCCTGAAATACAAAGGATAAGAAAACCGACGACGCAAAGCACGAAAAACTTCCTGCAGGAATTGTTCGCAAGGTTTGGTGTAGTAGACACAATTATGACGGACAACGGAAGTCAATTTACGTCGAGACAATTTAAAGATTTCTGCAAGGAATACAATGTCGAACATATTACCACAGCTCCATATCACCCAAGATCTAACGGGTTAGCGGAAAAATTTGTCGACACCCTTAAAAGAGCTTTAAAGAAAGCTAGAGAAATACCTGCAGATGAAGCCCTACTGAAGTTTCTACAGGTATACAGACTTACCCCAAATAACGCAACACCAGCGTCACAATCGCCAGCCGGGGTGATGTTTGCACGTCGGGTAAGGTCTGTCTTTGACAAATTATTAACAAAAAAAGACAAAGCCAGGTACAGAAAAATTTATTCAAGTAAAGAAATACAATCCTGGTGAAAAAGTATACTTTAAGGTATATAAACAGAATAAATCATTCTGGGAGAGTGGAAAAATAGAAAAGCGGATTGGCAACATGATGTACTTCGTGAAAGGTGAAAAATTCACGTGCAGACGGCACATTAACCAGATCAGACGACGCTCTTCGGACGTGGTTGACAGCGCTCCAGTTGAAGAAACACCTATGGAGGTGATTTTTGATACGTTTGATCTTCCAACGCCAGCAGCGATGTTACCTGAGGTACGCTGATCCAAGAAAAAAAGAAAGGCAACGGATCATTTAAAAATGGATCCAAATACGCTACGATGTTGCTAAAAAAATGAAGTTTTTTAAAAAAAGTTTTCTCCTTTTTTCTGTAAAAAAAAAAAAATTAAAAATTAAAACATTTTCTCCTACGGAGTAAAGTTTTAGGAGGGGGGTGTTAAAGTGAAAGACACCTAGTGTATAGGTAATAGGCTCTCCCACCTATTATAAGTAGGAGTCAGTAGTAGTCGAAAGGAGTAGTGTTCAGCGACCACAACTCGATTACTCTGCGTAACACTTTATTACAAGTTCCTAACGTTTCTGTGCGTTTAACCTATTTAGGACGCATTTAGTCCGACTACAAGTTCTATTGTGGAAATAACTCCACAACACTAGTATTTCAAGATATTTTGGTAAGTGCATCTGTTATAATGTTATATCAGTGTTAAATTCATTTTTGCGTAATTTATACGACAATTCACCCATCGCACCATATATATATATATATATATATATATATATATATATATATATATATATATATATATATATATAAGAAATTTTATGTTTATACATTCTTTTTATAGATACAAATATTTATGTAAATGCTCTGGTTATAATAAACAGCATTAAACAACATTTACCGGCTTGAATGTCCGAAAATATTCGCCCTCCGATAGGAATCGAACCTGTATCCTATACGGAATCGTAATATAGCCTGACGTAACTTAACCGATTTGGCCACAGAGGAGCGTTCGGTTAGCAAGGTCGATTTTACTGTCTTTAAATTACAATCTTCCATGATTCTCTCACGTACATTCATATCTGCTCATACCGTATCCAAATGTAAACATGAAAATTTCTCGGACATTATGTAAAAACATAAAATGTCTTAAAATAATTGTCGGACTTTGTCCATTTCATAACATATATATATATATATATATATATATATATATATATATATATATATATATATATATATATATATGAGAAAATGGATTACCTTAAATTTTTTCTATCTATCTATCGATCGATCGACTGTCTGTCTCCTTCTAATTGCCGTTAGACTGCCGTGCCGAGAATTTGGCCGGATGTAAGCCTTATTTCTTGTGGTCCCTGTAGTAAGTAAATTTTTACACGCTTGAGTCGGTTCTAGCCTCATGCCAAATCAGTTTTGAAACTCCGTGTTTTACTTCTTCGCAAAAGCGTGAAACCCGGAGTCAAAAACTCATATCCATAAAACTGAATGTGTTAGCTCTATCACTGATATTGAGCGCGCTTTCCACTAAATACTGCACATATAAAATAATATATATATATGTGTGTGTGTGTGTGTGCGCGCGCGCGTGCGTGCGTGTTTGTATGTGTGTGCGTGTGTGTGTGTGTGTAAATATTAATAAATATTAATATAAAAGTGAACATTGAATCTACACTCAGAGGCGACAGGCTGTTTCGTGCGGGACGCATTCGTCATGCCTGACGATTGCGTCTAGCAGGAAACAGCCTTTCGCCTCTAAGTGCTGACTTCAATGTTCACTTTTATATTTACATACGCACTATCTCTGATATTGAGCACTATATCCCATAAATATAGCACACCATAAAACTATATTTCTATTATGTGTGTGTATCTATATATTATACATGTATATAATATATATATATATAATATACATATATATATATAATATATAATAATAATGGACTCTCCCATCGGTTCGATTTATGAGGATCTGACAGCTTAGTTGATTCAGTTATTTTGTGCGATAATCTTAAGTTGCATTTAAGACCTGCTTGTGATTTACAAAGGAGGACACATATGGTGCAAGTGTGAGGATTATGAGATGAGATCACTGTTGGATTGGCTGACCTTTTAGATCTTGCTCTCGCTTCTTGAAGATGATTCAGACAAGCAGATTGAAAATTGCTGAATCCACTAAAACATGTTGATATCCATTCTCCCCGCAACAAGGCTAAGCGCTCAAGGGTGTTATGTGGTATATTGACTGCTGACAAGTTGCTTTTCAGTTTGTCTTTCTATCTTAGCCATGGGCGTCCTATATTCCTATAGCCCTGATCTAACTGGCTCTACATTAGGATCTTGTGTATCCTGTCATCAAGACATGACCAGTCCACCGTAACTGTATGAGAAAAGTCTCGATTCCTCCAATATTAGACCTGTTAATCTCCTATCTTGAAGGTTAACTCCACAGATTGCACGCAGACAGCTTTTATGGAAAACATCTAGCTGGCGTATATGGTACATGTATATATATATATATATATATATATATATATATATATATATATATATATATATATTGTGCATTCGCTTATCGTGAACGATAAATGAGTGTCAGCATTCGATGGGAAAGACATATTTCATTCGTGCTTTCTTTAGTGCGATACTCGCCCATATATTTTATCATATATGTATGTATGTGTATATATATACATATATATATATATATATATATATATATATATATATATATATATATATTTGTCATCTACAGACAGACTGTTTCACAGCTCATCAGTGTGGCTAGACGTCTGGTTACCTCTAGCTAGGATTCAGTCGGAACTTCTACAACTAAGCCGTCGGCGCACGACAGGGATGAAGGTGAATTTTAGCGTGTTTATTTTTAGATTTAGATAAACACACAGTGACTGACAGTGACACAATTCTGCCGAAGAGTCGTGCAATATTAGCTTAAATAGTGATTGTTTACAAACTCACATCTCAAACCAACAGAGCTCAACCGAAATTAATTTTTCAGGAGCCAATATATATATATATATATATATATAGAGAGAGAGAGAGAGAGAGAGAGACAGAGACAGAGACAGAGACAGAGAGGGAGATAGATAGATAGATAGATATATTTACAGAGAGAAGAGAGAGAGTCAATGTTGTTATAATTGAACGTGTATGTTAGAGGTAAGCATGCAATTATATACAGATAGGAAGCATTCTTCTTAAGTTCTTCATTGAAACTATTTTTTACTCGAATGTGGGCAATTAAAAATAATTGACATTTATTAAAATTCTTTTTTTTTATTTAATAAAGGCCATCGTTCATCTTCTTCGGATTTTTCTTATAGGAGAACATTTGATTTACCGAAATGATAACTCTGCAAATATACAAAACAGAAAGAAAATTTACGGTTTCTTCATTGGAAATGGCATAATACGTAATTCCAATCTGATGGCATTATCAAACATACAGGATGCGATGGATAAATTGTCGTCTGAAATACACAAAATTTAAAATAGCACTGACAGGTCATTTTAAGATATATTTACCAAAATTACACAAACATACCTAGAGTAAAGTTATGCAATAAAAATCGCTATTGGCTTCAACTACGGTCATCAGGAGACTTCGGAATCTCCTGCATCTCTTCTGGATGGTCTCCTTGATTAATTTGGTGAATGGTGCCATAATCCTTGCATTCAGTTCATCTTTGGTCTTACAAGGGGTTTTGTTGGATTCTCGCTCAACAGCGAACCCATACATAATAATCAAGTGGGTGGCAGTTTGTGGAGTTAGGTTGGTCAGATATAAGGGCTGATGTGGTCGCGGCAGATTGTCTGACAGCCTGTTCTCCTGTTGCAAGACATGGTTCTTCAAGCAGCCACACTCTTGACCCGGGGCAGCATTACCTCCTCAGGGCAGTGGATATAGGCATCCGTGTTGAGTCTGAGACCCTGTAGTATGATGAGTGGAGGTATAAGGTCGCCATCACTAGTGATCACTCCAAACACCTTCGTAGTCATCATTAGAGTCATCCAACTCTTTCCGAATCCGCTGAACTCTCCTCAGATGTACACCTAACAATTCTGAAATGTCTGTATTGGAACTTCCAGCGCGAATGCCAAGCTGTACAGCATGATGTTTTTGCATTTCTGGTGGAGTTAATTGCGTCATGAGTGCTCTTTTTCTCATAGACCGTGACCAACTGACCCTATTATGCTGTGCAGTCGCCAAAATCAAAAATAAACAATGCGCAATTGCAAAATTTAAAATAGTAAATGGCGACGATTTATCCATCGCGCCCTGTAGAAGAAAAAAAATCACATGATGCATTTTACCCTCTTGTTTCTTTAAACGCATCTTACAAAATCAATTCAATGGATGACTTCAGGATTGCGGCTAACTTAACAGTTATTGAACTTCGTTATCGAAGTTGTGGTCCAACTGCAACTAAGATTACCATATCTCCTGATGTCTGCAGTTATTAATGAGGCGCTGTAGGTAGTTTAAGTATTCTTGTAAAAACTTATGTGATATTATTTATGAAGGAAACTGTGAGAAAATCAATATTTAAATTTTTGTTTGTCAACCACTTTTTTCATGTTTGTCATTTTTTTAATTTAAAAGCGAGTAAATTAGTGTAATATTCATAAAAATATAACAGATAACATCTTCGTTCCTCACTGTGTACTGATTAATTGCAGCCTTAGGATATAAAGATTCAGTTAGTAATATCTCTAATATATATTATTCCATGATACCATGAAAGCGTAGACTGCCATGGCAACGGACAATACTTTGCAATATTCCATCTCTTCCTCAGATCTTAGGCAATTCGACCTGGCTTAAAAGTTAGCAAGTTTGTCCCATAGGTCACTAGCGGGTCGCTCGCCAGCTCGCAAGTGCAATCGTTTTGCTCATGCAAAAAAGGTTAAAAAAACGGGATGTTTCAAATTTATTCCCAAATATCTCCTTAGCCATTGGATATATAGAAACATAATACAGAGCGAATAGGAATAAATTTTAATACTTAATCGATTCCTCGAACCACATTTTTCCGAAGTATCTATACTCTGGGGTTCCAGATGTTTTATCTTTTATATGAATAAATATGAAATTGGACCATAATTATCCAAAGAATTCTGGGGTTAAAGGCCTCCAAATCTACCATATAGTAATTTGTTTTTACTCACCTCCCACGTGGATGTCAGGTTGTGACACAAGGTCGGTTTAATATAAGGAGACCGAGCGCGTACACCCGGGCTAAGAACAAAAATTGCCCGAACCCTCGCAACCGTCGGTTGCGCTGGCCTCGGTGCGAGCACCAATCCTTCACTTTGGTGCAATGAGATGGCACGGACTCGGGCAACTCTTCCCCAGGGGTAGGCACCTCTCAGTATAATTTTCCTCGGTTGCAGCACTGTCCTTTGACGGGGACGCCCATGAGCGCATTCTGCCCAAAGACGCTGTCACAACTGAGAGATGATAAATAAATATGTTACAAATTACTCGAGGGAGTAATTTAAGCAACTAAAAACACCATAACTGTATTATATATTATCTACTTCTATGCAATACCAATTTTCAGGTTTAACTAATTTAGAACGTGGTCTGGGGGAGGTAGCAGAGGGAAGGAGCTGCAAGGGATAGATGGAAGCCGAGAGCGTTGATCGTCTACGTCCTGAAAGGACACGGCACATAAAAAGAAAGAATTTGCATATTGATTTTAAAAAAGTATATTTCATTAATTAACTGTCCTTCATTACTGTTCTTTTATTCGAGGATTGTTTTGATTTCCATATCGAAAATAGTTTTGTTTAGGAATATTGTTTTATATAGTGCAGAAAATGCTATAATAAAACGTGCACCTCAATTTTGGATACAAAAGGAAAATAAGAGTTACCCCACTTGAACCATGAAAGCAACGATAATGGCTAGTATAATATATTAATACATATTTTAACCACACATAATCTGGCAACCCTGAATATGAACTCAACGAAAATCGTTCTATGCGCCTAACTTGTTTAATGCTTTTGGGTGAGCTATGAATCATTGAAATCGGACCAGTCGGAGCGGAGGGGGTTGCTTGAACACACACACGCACAAAGACACACACATACACTGTATTTTATATATAAGGTTTCGAAAATGGCCAAGCGAGGCTGAGGCTCTATTTTTGAAGGCTCTTGCTAAAACTAAGCTAAGCTTAGCAAACGACAATTGTTGCCACTTCGAGGTATAATAATCATTATTATTATTGAGTTCGATCCTCACTGAGGTACCCATATAAGGTACCCTAAACTATGATTTGTACGTTAAATAATCATAGTTCACCTGGTTAAAGGGTATTAGCATAAAAATAATTTTTAGCCTGACTAGATTTTTAAAAAAAAAGTAGAATCACGAATTTCCCTCTGGTCATAAGCCACAGAAAGTGTCACTGTTTGAATTTGGACACTGTTCACCATGTCAATTTCTGATGCTGTTAAACACCCCCCAATCACTAGCTTATATAATTGTCACGTCATTAAATATGTAGGCGATCGTGCCACACCACATATTTGTTTGGTTTAAAGTCATGTAAATTGTCATTACTTCGTTTAAAATGTAGTGGGGAGTGGTATCCCGTTGATTTCTCCACTGTTGTGAATTCGAACGTGACCAGTGCCTTGATGGCTGATCGCTTAGGATGACCACGTGCTATAAGAGTTGATGTGCAGTTGGTATCATGTAAAATGGCTTGGAACTGTTAATCGGAAAGCCGAGTTCAACTCGGGTTCATTATATTCACTTACACGCAAATACCGTTGGAAGAGGCATGCATCCACCTCTTTAAAACAAGCTATGTGTTAATTATTAAGATTTGTATCACATTATAATTATTACCTCCAAAAATCCTACAAACTAAAAACATTTCTGGCTTCAAATAACTCGCAAAGGGTCGATAAGGTGTAGAAAAAAATCAATTAAATTAATCAAACAGTTGTGCATTCAGAGCAATCTAGAGTAGCTGCCACGCAAGGCTAGAGAGACCAGTCTACCTTGTAATTGACCGCATCTCTCTTTAATTAAATGACAGATCCCTTAATGTATTACGACTCTCATTATTTTCTCATGTGTATTGACTTCTTGTCAAAGTTAGAGGAGTGGCTTCTGGTTGCCGTCTCCAATTTTGAATTCAAAGGTAGAGAGGATATTTAAACAATGGCGGAGGAGGGTAAAAACAGGATCACTGTCTTTCCTTTTGTGTGAAATTCAATACACACAGAGTCGGTCAACAATTCTACTTTCCGCATTGATAACCGTAAGCCTACCTTAGCATTTGCGAAATGCCATGTGCCTTCAGGATGCAAGGTAGTATGACTGGCTCAAAATTCCTTTTGTTTGTTATCTAAAATGCTGTAGCTTTTTTCAAAAAGTTCTTAACAGTTTTGTATTCAGAATATTTCTTTTTCTAAGCTGAATGACGCTCAATGTTAGAGAGTTCAGTCTACCCTACTATTTAAGCCAAAGCCGGGTGGGAATGAAATGGAGTCATGACTTTCATTAGGACATTTAGGCGAATGTGAACACTGCAGACAAGATTGAAACTTAAACTGCATTCACCAATTCTATTGTTGTGCCGATAACTGTTAATCTAATTCTGATATGTCAGCCATTCTGGGATTCACATCACGATCTCAGGTTAGACTCAATATAATTCGATTGAAACATAGGATCCAGCATTCATAGAGTTTATCCTTGACGAAGGGCATTGGGTGCATTTCAAAATTTCAAGTTACTTACTCCGAAGTTAACATTTATCTGAATCAAAAGCTGACCACGATACAGAGATTCCATTTTTTATTGGAACCTTCATGTAAAGCAGATAGATAGACATGGATAGACTAGAATGATTCTGATATGCGAACGGAGATAGAAATACTGGAAAATATATTGGTAGAAAAATATTTATATTTAATTTAAATAAATACAGAAATACTAACGTATACGAGTGACAGAACTAATTTAAACTCGGAACTAATTCCGACTCGGAACTAATTTCAACTCGGAATTAATTTAAACTCGGAATTAATTTAAACTCGGAACTAATTTTGACTCGGAACTAATTTCAACTCGGAACCAATTTCGACTCGGAATTAATTTCAACTCGGAACTAATTTCGACTCGGAACTAATTTCAAATCGGAATTAATTTAAACTCGGAACTAATTTCAACTCGGAACCAATTTCGACTCGGAATTAATTTCAACTCGGAACTGATTTCAACTCGGAACTAATTTCAACTCGATTAAAAACCGTAACCCCTAACCCTTATTTCCGATTTGAAATTATTTCCGAGTCGAAATTAATTTTGCACACCAAGTATACATATAAAAACAGCAATAAAAATATCGGGAAAGTGAACACTAGAAACGGTAGTTATTTTTAAAATAGGCGCAATGACTTCAGTTCAGCTGACGATGGCCGATAAATAGGGAAGCTTATTAGTCATTAAAGATCTTAGTTGCAAATAAATTTCATATAGACTAGAAAGAAACGCCGGAAAGAAATTAAGCTCGGCAGTATTGGCATTGAATTGTTGTAATGTTTTTATACTATTGTTCGACCAATACAAGAGCCAGTAGGCACTCACGGTAGAGATTTACTGAATGTAATTGTTGTAACGGCATAAAGAGCTAAAGTACGAAGCGCATGATCTGAGGATATATATGATAGATATTATTTGAGCCCAGACTTGAAGAGCTTATGATTTCAGAGTTCAGGGAAGCAACCTTTCGGGTGTCAGTTCTGGAGAAGAATCTCATTCAGTTGTACTCCCTCCTTGACGATGGGATACGAATGGAATGGGAATGTGACGAACTGGCGTATCCAGCATAGCGAGTCCAAAATAGGAACATCTGAAGCGCTGAAACTAGCAAATGTAGCTTGTGTTCGAACAGATGTCATGTAAATAGCAATAGATTAGAGATTGGCTAGCAATATTTCGTTTGTGGGCAAAATGGTTGTAGGGTGGAAGTTAGCATAAACTTGCGTAAACGCTTCTACATTCTGTCAACGCTGAAAAGTGAGGATTGTATAGCAGCAGGCCACATATCTGATTGTTATTATTGTTATTCATGTTAGGACATTTCAGGTGGGGAGCGTTAAAGGCTTTCGGAATGTTGCGTTTTTTGGGAGATTCTATCTTTTTTTATTTTACTAGACACAGGCGTCACACATTGTATTTCAGGGAAGTAAGTTGTATGTGCGAGAAATAAGCGAGAGGAGGAGCAATTTTTGAGTATATGTGGGAAAGATAACGTTTAACTCTTGCCTTGAAGAAAAATTTAAGATTGCAGTAATCAGGAAATAATCCTTTTGGGAATTGTCTCCTCAAAGTAGCGGTCCGTCGGACCAAGCGGTTCGATTGATACGTCGTTCTTACTAATGGAATACAAATGGAATGGTTAGCATCAGTGTAGGTGGCATGGCGGAATTTAACTGCGAGGGGTTAAAGTTGGTTGAACTAACTGAGCAGTATAACTCGTCTAAAGACTTACAATGTAAATAGGGATAAGATAGCGAAATTCTTCCAACATTTCGTCTATGGGGAAGGGGTTATATAGGATGGAAAATAATTCATCACCCACAACGCCGCGTAGACTTATTTGATATTTGGAAAGTGAAGACCGGTAGCGAAAGGCTTCCAACTTTTCATCTGTGGGCAAGGGGCTATAGGATGGAAATAATTTATCCCCCACAAGGCCGCGTAGACTCATTTGATATTTGGAAGGCGAAGACTGGATATCTCCGATAAAGAAAGTGAAGGCCGGGAAGGTCCAACGCAGATACAGCTGGAATAAAAGAAAACGTTCAAACGTCATGATCATCATCATTATCACCCCCTTGACTTACGTAATTGTAGGGTGGATCCGAATGCAGAAACTACACTAACTCTTTTCCGTAACGGTCTATCGACGGCAGCTATCAACAATTCTGGTAGAGTCATACCTGTTTGTCAGTGTGCAACCAGTTTTTGCGATGGCTTCCTCTCCTACGTTCACCTTCAACGGTGCCTTGTATGATGAGCCTTGCTCTGTCGTGCCTTGCATGGGTGTCCAAACAACGCCATTTTTCTCCGTTTGACAATGGCGAGAAGTGGTTCCTGGTGTCCCACAAAACTTTCAACCCTTTTCCGCATAAACTCATTGTTTTTTTGTTCCCAATGGAAAATGCAAAGGAGTTTTCTCATGCATTTGTTCCCTAACGTTTGAATCCTTCTCTCTGTATCTGCCAACAGTGTGCACGTTTCACATCCATATGGCAGAATGGAGACTACCAATGATTTTTTACAGTCTGCACTTTGTTTGAAAGCTGATCTTACTTCTCCATATTTTTGTGAATTTGGCCATCGCTGCCATGACTGCGGCAATCCGTGTGTGGATTTCCAAATTGCAGGTACCACATTTAGACAAGATTGCTACTAAGTATTTAAATCTGAACTCTTCCTCCAATGAATTCCCATTCATGGTAATTTTGACACAAGTGTTACTGTTTGTGCTGCTCACCATTACTTTCAATGTTCAAACGTAATGAGATGTAAATTTCTTTAAAAATCTAATCAGTTTCTTTAGAGTAAAATTAGTATCATATTCAGAAAATATCAGAGATGTTTTGTTGGCTTCTCTCTTTGAAGCAGATTATTGTATCCTTGGGTTAGATTAAATTTCAGTTAGCAAATATCTATAGAATATTACATTGATGACATAGCAGGTCGTCACGGCAATGGGTAATATTTCAGATTGCAAGCAAATCCGCCTGACTTAATGACTGGCAAGCTTGTCTCACACATCAGGGGTCTGCATCCTTTTGCTGACTATGTGACTTAGGGTTTTAAAATCATTTACTGTGCCAATAGTATACGTATTTTTATAGAAGTCAAGGTCAATATACCTGTTCAACAATATATTTTATATATAATTTATACAATAATATGTAAACCAGATTAATAGAAATAAACTGTTTTTAAAAGTATTTTAATTTTTAATTTTTATCATTAATGGAAGCCTTGCCTTTGCATGGTCTTAGAATTAATAATAAACTCACGTTCAAAGAAATATTTCCTTGACTGTTTGTGTCTAGCGGTGTTCTTAGAAAGTGAAACAAGCAGAGAGACCAACGAGTGAGCAGTTTTGAAATATCTTATTTGCGTTGTAGTAGTTATTAGTTCGGACTTCGTGATGTCATTTGCGGCTGCGTGCCATTGGAAATTGCTGGGCGTGCCACATGTGGCACGCGTGCCGTAGGTCAACGACCCCTGTCATAGATCATTACAAACGTGATCAAACCTTACTGAGACTCCATATTTTTAACATTATGCTAAATGAAAGCTGGGCTTATTAAATAAAATCGCTGCCACTTCGGAGTATAATGATCACGAAACGAATTGTGAGTTCGATCCTTTCTGATGTCCTCATACTTCTGGCTATATGCGAAACCTAAACAATGCTTTGTAATTAGAACTCAATCTGTAACAGCTTGCACTGGGTTAGATGCTATTAGCCTCTTGAAAGAATCCCTATCCCGACCACGTTTAAAAGGAGTACAGCCATGCCATAACAAAGGGAATAGTCCATACAATTACCATTAACGTTAGCGGTATTATTAGCAAGGTGCAAAGCAAAAAGTGAAACTTGTTTTATGACATGCCAAAAGAGACTATGATTATTTGTCGAAAGAGTTTCCACCCAGTTGAATTAATCACGTCACTGTTGTTATTATTATTCATTTATTTCTACTCGGATAGTTTAAGGTGATAAAATTAAATAGAAATATTAAGGTGACAATACGATTGCGTTTTGGAAGGCGTGTTAAATTATTCAAACGTAACAGGTTGATTTTCTGCGTTTATTTTACACTATAGATTTTGCAGTCTCATTCAAATGAGTAAGACTTAAGGCCATGAGGAACAATAATTTATGATCCTCATATTAAACTGTGGACAATATTAATCTAATTTTATCTTATTACAAGAGTTCGTATCGACTTCTCTCTGAGAATTATCGTGGTTTCAAATTCATTTTACATATTTATAAAAGATTTCATATATAAAAACAGCATTTATAATCACATCACTGTACACATGACTTTAGTCTGATGAAGTTCTAAGTGACGAAACGCGTCACATAAGATCTATTTTTTAATCTATTATAATTTTTCCCTAATATATATATATATAATTAATATGCACGTAGATAAATCTATGTTACTTTCTTAATTTTGTGTTGCCATTTCTGGATGAAAGTCTCCGAAACTTATAAACATTTAACATAATAATCCTTTACGAGGGAATTTTTCAAAATGAATCAATAAAATCTTAATGACTTCTTGTCTCCCATATTTAGATAAAAATGAGACACTGTTTTTTTTTTAAACTTAGGAAATACATACCTATCTTTAGGTTTTTGGACAATAGTAAGTTACGGGATGTTATTAAAAAGTTATATCAGTGTCGTTTTAACAAATGGCTATTTAGTTTTAAAAATTAGATCATCTAAATGGTGGCCTTTAAACACGAGATACTGTTGTGGGAGATTTCTAAAGTTTTCCATCAGGTGGAGGTTCGAGTTCTTTGGGATCCTCCAGATGGCTTTCTTTTAATGGCTAAGTCTGTAGGCCTGAAATTTTAAACCCTTAACAGTATAGATTTTCTCCACAGAACAGCATTATTCAGACGTAACATGAAATGAGCACAAAAAGCATCCTGTTTTGCAATTACAGATTCACCAGACGTAAAAAAACAAACGTTTCAACAACAAACGCACGGTATGCACCGGTCCAAAACACGATGGTATTTGTTCCTATCTGAAAGAACTGGTAAAATATTAGCTAGATCAAGACAGGATTGCCACTAGCCTAAGGTCTCTAGCACCATACATGTGCCAATTTAAAATGTGGGAGCTATTTCTGCCACACCCTGTTGTTGAATTGACAATGAATTGTACAGATAAATTTTCGCCTGAGGATTTATTGGCCACAGCTCACGTTGGCATGATTCAATTATTTCTTCATTGAAATTAGCCTCACACAGAGCGGAGAGTGCGACTCGCAGGGACTTGACGCACTCATCATCACCATGACGTCATTGGTGTGTATATTAAAGCGTTCCTTGTGCTGAAACGTTGAACGATATTGGCATTGGACATTTAGTGAATGTATAAAGGTGGTCATCATTAATGTGGGCTGGGCTTGTTGGTTGAGGCCAGTATTGTAAAGTAACACGCGAAGACGTTAAACCGAGATGCCACATGTAGAAAATAGCCGTTGGTTGAACAATTGCCAGCTGACCATACCAGAATCCTGCCAAGACTGTGCCAAGGCACTGCCAAGACCGAAGATGTAAACAGAATACCTATTTGGATATAAAATCAGTGCTATTATTATTGTTCCTTCGTGAAGCAAAAACCGAATAATTTTCGACACGAGCATTTCGTCAATGCTGAAATAGTTTTGGTAAATTTAATCATTAGGGATTTTACAGCAATTTTAGATAAATGAACAACGTTATCAATTAGGTTTGAAGTCATTATTGTATGAATCTGATTTATAGGGATAACATGGGAAAGAGAGGTAAATACAATTATTTATCCGTGTTTTATTGTTAGATAATTGGATTACCGCCCCGATTACTGCCACCGCTACCGTCACCCTCCTACTTTTACTGTCATATATCCTAACTCGATCTTCCGTCTCTGAAAAGTTGTAATATTTGAAACAAATTAATTAATTAATATTTATTTTAATAAACCACGTGACTTACGAGATACTACGAGATTTGCAAAACAAACATTTAGAAGTAATTACTACTTAGACTACATCTATTTCAGGAACAAATGAATAACTAATCCCTTCTGTGTAGCAAATTGCTACGAACATGTTTTAATATCAAACAAATGGAAAGCATTTCCTAACATCCGACACAACTGGATATATGATTTATTATAATAAGAAAATAAGATATTAGAATAACAGAGAACTCATACTAAGAGACCCCCCTTGCATACGAATAAGAAAATGAATTCAGTAAATGCAGAAACATAGAAATGGGCGGAAGATAAGAATGTGGTTTCTTAACAAGTATTCAAACGTTGGTGATCCTGAGAATACTGGAACTCCTACCAGGATTTATTATTGGCGGACATGATCTTAACACCGTAATATATGCAGACGGCCGTCTGTTGATAGCAGATACAGAAACGAAACTATCAGAAATCCGAGAGAATATAGCAAAGAAAAGAATGAAAGATTAAACATGAACTCTAAGAAAGCAGAATGAATCATTTTCAGAACGAATAATAGCACAAGATGAGACATACGAATTAAATATGCGAAAGGGTAAATATTTTGGATATGTCTTAAGAGAAGGCGGGAAATATGACATTAAAGTCGAAAAGCGCATTAAAATAGCGAAATATCTTTCATGTAAGATATTAAGAAGAAAGCATTCGTCGGAAGAAAGCAATTTCTCCTATTTGGCATCGAATGTTGGGCATTTTCCTTACACATAAAGAAGAGATTTGAGGCAAATGCGATGTAATTCTACAGAAGGATACTGATAATGCCATTGACTGAATAAACTACGAAAAACTTTGAAAGACAATGAAAACGAAAAGGACGCCTATACTCTGAAACAGAAAGAGATAGATGAAATTTCTGGGACACTGTTGTGTCGGAAACCTACCACCCCTCTTGAAGATGAACTTGTCTGTGTCTGTGAACAAAGACTTTAAATAGTGGCATGTCAGTTGACATGAGGGAGACAGAGAGACAGAGAAGTTCTTGGCTGAGCTAGTTATTGACTACTCAGGCGATTTCTGTACCTTTTTACCAACCTATTAAAAACCCTTTTTATTGTTACGTGTTATTTGGCGTTTGTCTCTACAACCCCCAACTCAACCTCATAACAGACACACAAAGAGAAAAATAGTCTTGGGAATAACCATTCCCCAGATATACTGAAGGCGATAGAGCCCGAGGGAAACAGCTTGTATAAATGGATGGCAAAACAAGAAGTTCAAGAGAAAGTGAAAAGATAAAACAAATGATAAGAATGTGTGGAGACCCGTGTACTATCACGTATTGAAGAAGAATATAGGTGAAGTACACCGGAATAATTTTAATGTATCACAACGTTGTAAATATGACAATGCAGGCCAGTTATATCATCTTTAAAGATGTATCAGTTGTTGAGATATAACTGTTTGAACAACGATTTACTGAAAAACGTTGGCGAGAAAAAAATTAGCAATATAACATACACCATTGGGCAAATTAATTGAAGCAAAATGAATAATTTTTCGTATTTTTCCAATGAAACATGACATGTTAGATTTGCGTATGTTCATTCTACGAAGTCGGTCCATGAAGATTGATCACAGATTCTCGCTTGGATTTAAATCAAGAGTGTTTCCAGACCAGTACTTTGATTTGTTCACTGGTAAGGCTTGCCAGTCTCTACGTGCAGCGTTACCATTTTCGTACGCTTGCTTTTATAATCTTTCAGCCAATGGCCATAGGACAACTAATCGGCAATCGAGACAGTAGTGTCTGGGTGTGATAAAAATTTGATGCAATCACAGATGATGGAATATTTCTCAAGGCCAAACAAATTTCATCATACACCCCGAAAATATATTCGTATTACTGCACACAAATGCAAATGACCTAATCTGAGAGAAAAATAGAAATCGATTACACTCTGTCACTCCACTGGGTCTAAAACTGACCGTACAGCGAAAGAAAGGAAATTGGAAAGGAAAAGCTGTTGTTTCAATTAATTTACACAAGAGTGTAATTTTCACTGATTCTTCTTTACATATTCAGGAAACGAAGCGTTTCAAATTCTCTTGAGTTGAGATTACATTCGTTTATTTCCGGACGTGATTTATGCAAAGACACTTACAGTTATCATTATCTGCAGATGTAAGAGTGGATTAAACCTGTCTTTCTTCCCCATTCTATTTTTTAAATATGTGGATAGACTGGACTCTCTAGCCTTTTATAGCTACCAGTCT
>OZ038475.1:14275804-14283304 GCA_964036315.1 Acanthosepion esculentum
GGAGTTTATAAACAAATTGTAAAAGATCATGTCTTGTCTGAGAAATTCAACTAAGCGACCACTCATATTCATGCAGGACAATGCCCCATGTCACAAGGCTAAGGAGGTCATGAACTTCCTCAAGGCTGAAAAAGTTATTGTTATGGATTGGCCTGCTCAAAGCCCAGATCTCAATCCTATTGAAAATGTGCGGAATATTCTCGCAGATCTTTCGAAAGCCAGAAATCCTAAAACTATGGAATGCCCTTCAGGAAGAATGAAATAAGATCACCCAGCAAGAAATTGAACATTTAATTTACTCATGCAGTCAAAGATGTCAAAGTGTGATTGAAGATAAAGAGCTTCACACTAAATATTAAATAATTCCAGTATTCTCTGTCATTTTTGATTATTTTGTTATTTTTTCAACCGTTCTGATCATTTTGGCCGCCATGGGTATTGAAGTAAATCACTAAATAATCCATAACTTTTGTATTAACCTCTCAAATTACACCAAAATCTCAGACAATAACAATTAATATTGTATCTATTGTCTGTAAAAATTATAGAATATAAAACAACTTTGATAAAAACATACCTGACGAAAACAATGCCGTTCTGAACATTTTGGCCGCAACTATATATATATATATATATATATAGATAGATATATATATATATATATATATATATATATATAGATGTATTGTGACGTACCTAAGATTTCATCAACCATATAGACGTAAGGGTAAAAAGCAACCCCAAAGGAAAATGCTAAATTCTAGTGGAAAAATAGATATAAAAAAGTAAATAAAAATAGATACAATCCAATACTTTGAATTTGCAAGCGAATATGTTCTATGATCAGCCATACCCTCCTCTTCTCTTCCAAATGTTTTCCTTCTTTCTCTACCTTCTCTTCCATTCACAAGCCAAGGGCCCATGAACTTTGAAGCGACCTGACCCGAGAATGACCTGATTCCAAAATCCCGCGACCATCAGGCGGTTGACCATAAGTGAATTCCAGGCACCATCTCTGTCGACTAGAGAACGAAAGGACTGCCATGAGACTGAATCGACCAAGGAAACGCCTGTACCAGGTGCTGTGCACCTACGACCATTTCCCAAGGAAAAAGAACCCAGGAAAATTGCCGGCCGACGAAATTCTCTTTTAGCAAAAGAACCCCCGCTTGGGCGAATTCGAACTGTGTGGAGAGATCAACTCGACTGACACATAAGTTGATTTCTTGGATTGATCTTTTTAGCTATATGTATGTATTCGTTCGTACCCACTGTTCTTTCATGATTCCTTTCCCCTTTGTGAAATGAATTTTCTTTTTCTTTCTTTACCCAATTATGTATTTATAAATAAATGTTATATTTTGAAATCCATCGTTTTGAGGATGTGTTATGCTACAAGTTCGTATCAATATATATATATTACTTTATATATATGTATATGTACTTATATATGTATATATATATATATATATATATATATATATATATATATATATATATATATATATATATATATATTGTCATACTATAAGTTCTGTCCGAATTTTGAATAAAGAAAACAAGTGACGAAATGTTACATTTAATTACAGATTCAATAAACAATGTGTTTTCCCTGATTATCTATGACTTCCTTCGATCTATTAACAAGCTTACTAATTCCATTACTGTAAAATTATTTTGGCTTTGATTTGAAGAACTCACAAATGTCAGTTTTAACCTCTTCCTGTGTTATACAAGCTGTTTCTTCCACATGATTCTGTAAGCTACGAAACAAATGGTAGTCTGAAGGAGCAAGGTCGGGAGAATAAGGTGGATGAGGAATTTTCTCCCAACCAAGTTCTTCAATCTTTTGTGACGTGATTCTTGCCGTGTGTGGTCGCGCATTGTCCTGATGAAACATCACACGTTTTCGATTCACTAGAGCAATTCCAGTTGCATAATGTCTTTTTTTATTTTTTTACAAGCTTTCATCTGTTCCTACAGATCATCAGGTATGAAAATATATTTGTTTTTTACATCCACGTTCGGGGTTAATGTCATTTATTAAATTTCTTTGCGAAGATGTATTCTCGCTATTTATATCATTAACTTCAATATCTGTTTTTTGTATGAATTATTCATGTCATGTAAATTGAACTGCACCACATACTTGATATTAAAATAACTGATCCGATGTGCAAATTTCTTATAATAACGGTGACATTCCTCTGTTTATTGAACAATTTAGTTCATGCAACATTGACTGAAAGACCTAACAGTATAAAAGAATTCTCTTATTTCTCGGGGTTCATGTCATTTATTAAATTTGTTTGCGAAGATGTATTCTCGCCATTTATATCATTAACTTCAATATCTGTTTTTTTTTTGTATGAATGATTCATGTCATATATATATATATATATATATATATACTTACATATACTTTTTGGTTCTTGGATATGTGGTTAATATATATATATATATATATAT
Organism: Acanthosepion esculentum; assembly: GCA_964036315.1. Lineage (NCBI taxonomy): Eukaryota > Metazoa > Mollusca > Cephalopoda > Sepiida > Sepiidae > Acanthosepion > Acanthosepion esculentum. The sequence goes on from OZ038475.1 coordinate 14,278,274, forward strand.
ATATATATATACATATATATATATATATATATATATATATATATATATATATATATATATATATATATATATATATATATATTGATAGAATCCAGGTTGAACTCAATGTCCAGGACAGAATAAGAATATAATATAAAAGGCGCAAACACTAATATCCCATGGTTATAATTTATTACATTGGAATCATAATCATGATCCAATTCATCAGGCATACAAATTCAATATATATATATATATATATATATATATATATATATATATGTGTGTGTGTGTATATATACATATATATATATATATATATATATATATATATATATATATATATATATATATATATATATATATATGGGGGGGATAGCGTGGATTTTTGCGAAATAGCTAATAACAGAAAATGTTACATATTTTATTATAATATGTATTTGTTAATATTTATTTATTATTCCGATTTCTTTGAAGATGAATACTTTTTAAGTATATTGTTCCAGTAAGTAAATATCCAAATTATAGGATTCCAGTTGTCTTTGAGTTGACATCAGTTCAATAAATCTTAAGTAGTTTTACGCACCTTCCAAGCCTGATTTTCTTGCCCTCAGTAATAATTTCAAAATAATTTATTTTTCATGCAGATTTTTTATTTTTCAACATAGTTTTGCTTATTAATTTGATAGTTTATTGCTAGAAGCCAGCTATAATTAATAACGGATTTTTATAAACAGTGTACAGGGTGTCCATAAAGTTCCCGTGCACTTTAAAAAATTTATAACTTTATTTTTATTTGCGATAGAAATAATCTGTAAAAAATGTTATAAAGTTTAATGAACCTAGTTTTAAGTATAGGTAAAATAACTAATGTGATTTCAGGCATTACTCTAAATCAGTTGGCAAATGTTTTCCGTGAAATGCAAAATCGTATTACCCTTTGTATTGCTAATGATGAAGGACATGTGGCAACTTAAATAAAATTTCAATAAAACCTTAAAAAATATAGATTTACTTCTTTCTAATCTTTTTTACAAATTATTTCTATTGCAAATACGAATAAAGTTATAAATATGTTAAAGTGCACACGAACTTTATGGACACACCCTGTATATGTAGGGTGTGAGAGAGAGAAAAAGATATACACACACACACACACACACACACACACACACACACATATATACATATATATATATATATATATATATATATATATATATATATATATATATATATATATATAACACTACACTATTTTCTTCATTTCAAATAAAACATACGAAACCAAACTAAACCATTTTTCTGTAAAACGTTTCTATTGCTTACTTATTATTAGTTTTTTTTTAATATTGTATGACTTGTATTTCCACCGTCATGTCATAGTTGTTAAAGTTGCATACATATTTGATACTTTAAATATCACAATAATTCTTGAATAAAAATGTCAATATATTTTGAAATATGTGATATAATACATAAAATGTGACAAATATTATGGGACAAAGTAACAATATGTTTTGTAACATATTGTCTATTTTTTATTATATTACTGTCCCATAATAGTAATTACATTTCCATCCATATTTCATGAACTAAATGTAATAAAATTTATAGTACAGATGTAGCAATATATTTTGTAAAATACTGCGTGATTTATATTATATTTTGAAGAACAAATATCAGCAAAGAAAATCTTGTCGGCATTAAATAACCCATTGAGGTTGATAGGCCGTAAAGCAAACCAAACTAAAGCAAAGCAATTTTCTGTAATACTTTTCTATTGCTTACTTATTAATAGTTATTTTTGTAAAGTATTTTAAGACTTGCAATTCCACCGTCATATAATAGGTGTTAAATTTGCGTACATATTTGATCCACTTAATGTCACAATAATTCTGGAACAAAACAATATATTTTAAAATATATAATACATAAAATGTCATAAATATTATGGGAGAAAGTATCAATATATTTTGTAACATATTGACTAATTTTTATTATATTAATGTCCCATAATAGTAATTATATTTCCATCCGTATTTCATGAATTAAATTTATGGTACAGATGTAATAATACATTTTGTAAAATAATACGTGATTTGTATTATATTTATATCCCATAATACTCATTACATTTGATGGTCACTTAATACACTAAAAATCACAACTATTATGGGATAGAAATTGTATCACATGTTTCTTCTTTATTATCGCTTCTCTCTTTTTCATATTTATTCAGCCATATATTAGTGGTTAAATTTGCATACATATTTGATACACTAAATGTCACAATAATTCTGGAACAAAACAATATATTCTGAAAATATATGATATAATACATAAAATGTGAGAAATATTATGGGACAAAGTATCAATATATTTTGTAACATATTGTCTAATTTTTGATTATATTAATGTCCCATAATAGTAATTACATTTTCATCCATATTTCATAAATTAAATGTAATAAAAGTTATAGTACAGTTGCAGTAATAAATTCTGTAAAATACTACGTGATTTGTATTATATTTTGAAGAAAAAATATTACCAGCAATAAAAATCTTGTCGGCATTAATTAACTCATTGAGGTTGATAGACCGTAAAGCAAATCACGCTAAAAGCAATATTTTCCTCTCTCTTGTTCGAAAGTGTGACTCAACAACTACTTAAAATTTTTTGCATCGTTAACATGCTCTCATTTCTGATTCTTCAGCGTTTCGAGTTTAATTCCGATGATGTTTAAGTCCCCAGTAAACAAACTAGATTACGACACTCATCCATTTGAAACGTTTTACTAATAAGATCTCAATCCACTTCTACATAGCATAACCTGCTTTTCACAATCATGCTGACTTTTAATATTTTCCGAATTTAAATAAAAAAACGTTTTGATAATTGTATTTTCTGGATACATTTACTTTTTATTTTTCATTGAAACAAAATGATTCGTAGTTGGAATATTGTTTCTCTCAACGAAACGTTTCAAAAGTCTAAAATGTTATTGAAATGTACATTCGATAACCGGATGTGGCAGCCAATATTAATCCTAGTGAGAAAGGGAAACTCTATAGTTTTTTTCTTTTCAGTTTGAAGAAATTTAAATAGTTACTTTGTTTGCGATTTGCGGCGAAGGTATATTCATAAACTTTAACATTTCAATTCTGCCGAGCTAACGGAATGTTTTACCTTTACGACTGATTTTTTTCTTATTCAAATTTTATGCAATCTGGAAAAATTTATTTTTATTCTATCATCCATTTGCTTATTATCCGACTACATTTTGAATATCGCTAAGATATTTTGCTAGCGGGCTGTTCATTCAAACTCATACACCCAAGTACTTTCGCGTGGTTATTCCTAAGAAATAATGGAGATTTCAAAACTTACCATATTGAGCTCTGCGATCCTGAACAATTTTAAGCCTTCGGCTGAGCTCCTGAATCAAAATAAATAATTGGTATGTAATGTTTCATGGTATATATAAAAATAGTTGCAAGTATTTACCCATCGTTCAAACGGTGGCTGGTTATTAAGTCATTTTTCTCTACCACTGTTCAACCGGTGGCTGGGCATTACGTCATTTTTCTCTACCACCGGTAAAGCGGTAGTCAGGGCTCAAAGGGTTAATATAACATAGAGTTATATGTATTGAGCAAACAGTAAGAAGATAACTTTCTCATATTCTAATTATCTGGAGGAGTAGGATTCTCTTATTTACATTGCGTGTGGAGCAATGGATAACGAGAAATCGGAGAACTGAGTTCGAATCCCAGTAAGGTTCGTTATATTCACTTACGCGTAAATAGCCCACAGCTACGGGCTAAATAGTAGGACAGAATATATGGAGGATTGAGGAAAGGACAAAAGGTGGACGGGCTTCAAGAAGCTATAAAATGGTGATTGACGTTGCTTTTACATTTTTTTTTATAAATTGCAGTTTTCAGGGAAGTAAGTAAACGGAAGGGAGTTCCATAGGCGGGAAGTGCAAGAAAAGAAACTGTTGGAGTAGAAGTGGTAGTTGCATTTAGCTATTTCGACAATAAACCGGGGGGAAGAAATTTTTTTTTTTCCAAGTTATTTCTGCGTATAAATAAAAGTTACTAAATAAAATGAAATGACCTTGCCATGATAAAGTAGCACAAGGGTGGAAACGCGTTGGTACATAGCTCGTTCTTGTCTTTTCTGTTATACATTCATATATATATATATATATATATATATATATATATATATATATATATATATATCACCAAGGGTGTTAGCACGTAGTGAATGTAATGGACTCGACTGGAATTCGAACTCGGCTCTCTGAGTTCGACGGGAGAGTTCATCATATATATATATATATATATATGTGTGTGTGTGTGTGTGTGTGTGTGTGTGTGTGTGTGTGTATTATGAAAGGGACAAAGTCCGAGAATTATTTTAAGAGAGTTTAATGTTCGTACGTTCTTTTTTTATAGATACAAATATTTAAGTAAATGCTCTGTCTATAATAAACAGTATTAACGACATTTAACGGCCTGAATATCCGTGAAATTTTCATAGAAAATATGCGTCTTCCAACAGGAATCGAACCTGTATCCTATACTGGACTGAAGTATAGCCTGACGTGATTTACCAATTTAGCCAGAGAGGAGCGTTTCTGTTAGCAAGAGCGATTTTACTGTTTTTAAACTACAAATCTCCATGATTTTCTCATGATTTAAATATTTGTATCTATAAAAAAATGTATAAACATGAAAAAGGTCTTTATATATATATATATATATATATATATATATATATATATATATATATATATATATATATATATATATATATATATATATATATCGTTATAAACCATTTGAGTTGACAAACATTTAACACCATTTAGCAATTTACCATCTCTGGTTACCCATCTTCGATTTGGAACGCTTGTTTACAAAACATCGTAAGTAAAACGATTAATTATAAAATAATTATAAATAAAGCATTAACAAAAAGGCGTGGTTACACAATCATCACAACAACGATAAAAATTACATTAGGTTTGTCTTCAAATTC
>OZ038475.1:14285804-14378304 GCA_964036315.1 Acanthosepion esculentum
TGCGTAAAAAGGGGAGACCCCTCAACATATATATATATATATACATATATATATATATATATATATATATGTGTGTGTGTGTGTGTGTGTGTGTGTGTGTGTGTACTAACCGAATTAATGGCGCTATACTGCATGTCACACCTTTTTTGTAAGAAAATGATGATTGTTTTTAAATCATGAAAATGATGCATTTCAATATTAGTCAATGATCTTGCTTATGTCATCCCCATCATCTCTATTTCTTCTTGTATATTTTGGATAGTGGTCATTGCCGTGTTCAAATTTAAATTTAATTTAAATCAGACGGAAAACATTGCAGTGGGAAGGTGTTGTATGCACCCCACCCCGGGACCGCCTTTGATCAAAAATTAAATATATTTATACAAGTACCCTAGGAGTCATTCCCTTGTTCAAATTTAAATTCAATTTAATTAAAAGGGAGAAAAATCAGTGGGGGGTATTTTGCTCCTCACGAGCGCTCCTTTTGAACAGACTGATCTTGACAATGAGATCAACATCTTCTGCTTTTCTTCTTCTATATTTTAGATGTCAAATTTAAATTTAATTTAAATCAAAGGGAACAATTTTCGCTGGAGAGTTTGCCATTTTGACACACCTTGAATCAAAAATATATATACTCATCCAAGTACCCTGGGTAATGTAGTTTCAGAATATGTATGGTTATGGGTGTCTATCTCCAAAACTCTAAGAGGAGTTCGATAACAAACAGACAGAGGCCACAACTATTCGTTCTCATAGTAACTGGATATATATATATATATATATATATATATATATATATATATATATATATATATATATATATAATTTCAAACGTTATTTCTGTGGGTACTCCTATTTCAGTGGGCGCTTCGTTTATTTAATAAAAAAGTACGTTATTTTATTTTCACCTATTATCCTGAATATTGGAGAAATTCGATTAAAGAAAAATTTGCGCCGTTCGACAGAAATCGAACATGCGACAAACGTAGCCTTAGTCTTACCACTTGGCCATGAAGGAACATACGTTCAGTAAAAGTCAATTTCATTCTTTGAGGCAAAATTTATCTCTGACTGTTGGATCAATAAATAAAAAGGTATTCTAAAATCTATTGTTCTTGTATATACATACTTGTCACAAAATAAATCGAGCACGGTTTTTTAAAAATAAAATAAAAAACAAAATGCTAAAGAACTTCGGATTATTAACCAAACGTCTTCTTTCCTATTTTTTTTTTATATATTTGCATATATATATATATATATATATATATATATATATATATATATATATATATATATAAAGTATTCCTTCATCAATTTTGATTTGTGACAGGGAGCATTATCCTGCATAAAAATGAGCTTGGTGGGGTCGATTTGCATCCTTTCAGCAGAAGGGAGCAGACAAGACTCTAAAATTCTCTTGTACTGCTCGTTCCTGAGGCTCTTTTCAATAGATTTTAAGAAAGCCATCCCCAGAACATTATACTTAACGGATGCTTGACAGTACTTACGGCTAAATTCAAAGAGCTTTCAAAGCTTCTTCTTCGGATTTTAAATCGCTTATCCTTTGAATTTAGCTCAACTTTCGTTTCATCATTTAGCCCCCCCCCAAAATCACGTGAGTCACTTTTATCGAACAGCACTGTACATTGTATTAATGACCGTCACAGTGGAAGAGCACATTTATAAATGTGCAAACAAATAATAAATACAAATTTCACATAGTTAACATCAATACAAAATATGAGTACTCTCCATGTGTATATATATACATATATATCTACACATACTCATATATACAATAAATAAATACAAATCATAAATATTAGAAACATCTACACCTCACCCAATCACATAGTTATATACGAATCTATCAAGTAACACAATAACTCGTCCTGGTCTAAAAGTGGTATTTTTAAGTGTTTGTCATTATAGAGGGTGTTCCAAAAATCTTGGGAACATTGAATATCTTGAAAACTATTAAGGATATAAAAACGTGCCTGACATATTCTGAAAGAATTTAATCCCAAGTTTTCCATGGAATGTTCAAAGATGTACAATGTGAGCATCGTTGGTCACACGGCACACATCAAATACGTCATCTTCCAAATTCTCTTCCGTTGCAATGCAAAAGACACGACGAGCTGGTTTATCAGTGTCCTGCAACTGTTGGGTTAACTGTAGCTTGTAAGGTGTCATGTGCAGTCGTCTTTTTGAAGCTGAAGTTCCTTACTGGCTTTCCTTATCAATTTACGGGGGATCCGCTCGAAGTCAGTTCGAACTCGCTCAACCCTATCATCTGAAGTTGAGGGGTGTCCCTTTCTCTTACCTGGGTACAAACACCCATCCTTCATGAATTTACCATGCCATCTCAATATGGACTTCCTTTCTGGTGCCTCTTTTCGGAACTTTTTGAGAAATGCACGTTGAACAAGTGTCTATGATTCAGTTTTTGCAAATTCAAGGAAGCAACCCTTTTCTGGTTGAGTGGACGCCATTACTGGATCTGAAAAAATATGAAAAATCATTAGCATTACAAAAAACTTAATGAATTTAGCTTTAAAATGGTACCAGTTGCATTTTATTACCATTCATCGTTCAGCAGATATGAGGACTTGAAATGTGCCAAAGACTTCTGGAACACCCTGGAAATTTCAAATCGATTACCTATAATTTTATTATATATATATATATATATATATATATATATATATATATATATATATATATATTCTAAGGTGACATTCATGAACTTCGTGAAAAAAGCCTATCAGAAAATTAGTCAAATATTTTGAGAGTTATTTGCAGCAAATTAAACTTGGATATACGGGCTATAACCTGTATGAACCGGAATGTAATAAACTGGAGTATTCCAGTTTAAAAACACCCCTCTTTAGAGCGGGGTGATTCCTGTCCAAATTAAAACAAGAACTAAAAATCAATTTTATAAGAAAACTTACCTGAAAAGCGGGAGCTCTTATTGGTTCTTTAGGAAATGCTTTTGGAAATAATTCCTGCAAACACCAGCAACTGAGAAAAGGATAGATCGTTTTATAGAAAGACGAGTTTGAGTTGGAGATGGCAAAATGATCAATATCATTTTGCGTGGAAAAACTGACGCTGTTCAAGATTAAATTGAGGGGAGTTGATGATCGCAATCACAAATAATAGCTAATCCCTACGATATCTCAATTCGTTCAGTTCCCTTAAAATGGAATACTTATTCTTCTTGTTATGTTCCAAAATGTTTGCCCGCAGAGAAGCAACAGAGTTGTCAAGGGAATTTTTTAAAAATGTGATGAAAATTTTAACGTCATTTTAGTTGAACTTTAACTGGGGATGAAACTGTACTTTACTAGTATTATCAATAAAATACAAACTCAGTCAAATCAATGTTTACCCAATTGATAAGGACCAGAAATGAGTATGCAACGTAATTGGCCCTGATCTGTCATCTCGTCTGCAGTCGCTCTCTCAGAGACGCGCCGTCGCCTCGTTCGTCTTTTTTTTTACAAATACTTTCACGGTAATTGCTCCGATGAGCTGCTTTCGCTGGTTCCCAGGCTTCATGAATTCAAGCTTCCTACGGAGCTGGCATCCCGCTCCCACCCTTTCACTGTTGAAACTGTTAAATATAGACGTCTCTTCTACTCCAAAAGCTTCATATCACGCACCTCTCGCCTGTGGAACTCCCTTCCTTATTGCTGTTTTCCTGACAACTATAATCTCCAACTATTCAAATGAAACGTCAATCGACATCTCCAGTTGCCTTTATCAATCCACTATCCTTCTCCACATCCTTTCCTCTAACACTCCTATCTGCTCTCGCTCCAAATCTTCTGTAACCCCTTGCGTGCTAGTGGCTTCCAGCCTTGCTTGGAGTGAAAAGCGTAAAAAAAAAAGAAAGTAGTGGGGAATCGGTCCAATCAAAGCAAATACACACCAGGCAAGAGGAAATGAGATGACGACAGGTTCCTGTGTTACTGAATCCATTTTATTAGATTAATTTAACATTATTTAAATTATTAGGACTACTGTCGTCATCTTTGTCGCCATATTTATTACAACGATTTGGCCGTTGTCCGGTCTTCTTCAGGTGGTTGGAACGTCGAACTGAAAGCTTTACTTCGCTCACTGTTGTAGACTTTTCTAGTTCCACGTGCCATGTTTAATTGGTGTCAGTTATCTCCTGTTGATTTCCCTCTGAATGTTCTCCACTGCCGTAACCGGGTATTGAACTCACAGTCTTTGTGTCCTCTCACTGGATCTAACCAACGCTTTTATACACTGCGCCATATCCCCGGTTAAGTCAGTGGAGAACTTTCAGAGGGAAATCAACAGGAGATAACTGATAACTAGCACCCATGCAAGAACAGAGACAAAACTTTAATATCTGTCTATATCTGGGAGATGTGATATTATGATTACTTGCATTGTTTATATTATTCCGACTGTTATCCTCATCTTCATTACCCTATTCACAACGTTTCGGTCGTTCTACGCTCCGACCTTTATGTCCATGTCTCTCTATATATTTGTCTATATCTCTGAGATGTGGTGTTATTACTTGCATTATTTACATTATTCGGACTGTTAACCTCATCTTCATTGCCATATTCACAACATTTCGGCCGTTGTACGCTCCAGCCTTTATGACTATATCTCTCTCTATATACCTGTCTATGTCTATGAGATGAGGTATTATGATTACTTGTATTATTTACATTGTTCGAATTGTTATCCTCATCTCCATTGCCATAGTCACAACGTTTTGGCCGATGTACGCTCCGACCTTCTTCAGACGATTGTAATTTCGAACCGAACTCTTTATTTCGTCCACCGAGGTAGGCTGATCTCGTGCGTTTTCCGAATGTTTCAGTTATTTCCCTTTAACTCAGTTCTCAAAGTTTGGTTCATCACTACAGTGACCTGGTATTGAACTCACAACACTTTTGCGTGTAGTCACTTGATCAAACCAACGTCTACTTGCCTGGTGTCCTTGGCAAAACTTTAGCAGAGATAATTATGTGTGCCGAAAATAAGAATCATATATGCAGTTTTTTAAATCGTGTTATCTAAAATATGATGAACAGGCAAGATAGTAGGAGTCATTAAAAGTGTCCAGATACCCTTTTGATTAAAAGATTTGTTTTGCTGTAAATCTTTGGGTAAAGTTGGTTTAAATGAAACAGAGAATTCTCTTATTTACCAGTAAAGTTTCATTGATAAAATGAACAATAAACCAGTAATTGGTTTATTTGTAGCATTGAAATTGAAAATTAAAGAAAAAATAGCGTATTTTCTGTGAAACAATTTCTATGTGAATTTCATTTACTTCCGTTTATGTTTAAGTTAATGGAATTCCATTTTTTATTTGTTGTCATAACTCATAACGGTCTCGAGCAATTTGATTTTGTCTATCGTATATTTAAAATCTTAATTTGAATCAATTTAATTATTGCTCATTAAAAAATAAATTATTAATATTTCTTGTTAAATTTCTGATACAGGATTTGATTTACCCTAGCAAAAATATTTTTACCAAATTTAAATTATTTTTTTATTTAATTAATTCATATTAAAAATTAATTTTCCGCATTTTTAAATATTTTGTCGAAATAGCGTTTAGTTTTATTTGGAATCAATAATTTTCACTGGAAAATATTTCATGCTGAAATTTAGTTCCATTTATATTCGTAATGATTTGTTTCCTTGGCAACCGAGTAACATGGAGATAATAATATTCATCCAACATTGAAGCAAGTGTCCTCTGATTTTCTCTGTTGGACGTTGAACCAAGAGAAAGATTTAATAAAAACAACTTGAAAGATTTCAATTACAAAAAAAGTTTTTAAAAAATAGTTAAAAGAATTTCCCTAATGTGTTATGTTCGGTGGGAAATAAGACGACAACAGCTTCGAAGTAAACATTTTTCCCTGCAGGGCCAAAATAAAAAAAAGTGGTAGAATTTTAATTCGTGTTCTTTGCGTCTGTATCCTGGAATCATATCTCATCCAATCTCTATAAGAACCCTTCTTCTGCGTCTTTTTTTTTCAAAATTGTAGTGTTCCAAACAAAACAAAACAAAAATATTCATGCTGTTTTATATTATTTCCATTCTTCTTCTCTATCTCTTTATCAATCATTATTAATTACGAGTTTCTTTCTTTTTCTGTGATCAATCCACTTCTTTTGTATTTCAAGAACATCTGTGAGTTTTTTGTTGCTTTAGTATTGGACTTCCTCTCACGTTTCTATTAAAAATTTAGGATGTTTTTCCTTAATTTTCTTTTGTTGGTTGGCGCAACAATTATTAACACGGAAATTAAGATCACGGTGCCGAGTTCGAATTCGGTCTTAGCATGTTTCCACATTTTACTAATAACACCATGTAACGTATTAGTCTAGTTTTCCGAGTGCTTTGGACAGATACTAGATATCTTCACGGCCAACTCATTCACAAGACAACCCTTATATAGCAAAGAAGTAACTAACAGGATTTAAATCTTGTTGTGTTAGTAGAAAAGGCTGTTATTAATATTGTCACCATTGACAAGATTTTCCATCTCTCTTTGTTACTTCTGTAATTCTCTTTGGTTCTTTATTTTGCTTCTTTTTTTAAAAATTCAAGTAGACTTAATATGTAAGCAGTGGGTGATGGTGCAAGAGACCACCGTAACTGTCTTTGATAATATTCAAGTATAATAGAAAGACGAAAAAATGTCTTGAGAGCTCTTGAAAAACAAATTCTTAGCGTTTGTTTTGTATTTTTTATCGATTCGCATTATGCGATAATTTTTTTCTATTCTTCAAAAAGTACCTCTACAGTGATAAAGCGAACGACATCAAGTTCCCGATATAAAATAACTATAAAACAAGACTGATGATTTTAGCTGACTAAAATAAAACATAAGATACATATCTTTCTTAAGGGTATCACACACACAAACACACACATATATACACACACACATATATACACACACACATATATGCACGTGTGTGTGTGAGAGTGAGAGAGAGAAAGAGAAAGAGTGTTAAAATGGGATATAGAATACCGACAAAGTTTTTCAGAAATTTTACAAATGAAAAACATTTAATTGAAACTGGATGTGATCAAAGAAGGAAAATACTAATTCTTTATTATATACATACATATATATATATATATATATATATATATATATATATATATATATATATATATATATATATATAGATGAATCATTTTCGGGATAATAGCTGCGACATTGCTCTATTTATTGAACAATTTAGTTCATGCCACATCGATTGAAAAAGCTACAACAACAAATGAATTCTCCAATTACCATATTAGTAAAAAAAAAAACGCACTCTCTCAAATTAAAAAATAAATAAATAAATAAATAAAAATTGAACCTTAGCGTTGCGACCGTACGGTCCAAAATTTCTTACCATTAATAATAACACATTTCTAAAAAAACATCTTTCGATTCACATCTAATCTTTTGTGTTTCGTTATTACCTGGATGTACTAAAAAACAAATTAATTTCCATGCCTGATGATGTCTGTATGAACAGATGAAAGTACTAGCAAAAAAAGACCTTATACAACTTGAATTTATTAAAAACATGGATCATAACATTCATCGAGAGGTTCGTGGCTTAATGTAATTTTAATAAATTTATTTGCGAAGATGTTTTTCGCCATTTATATCATTAACTTCACTGATCTGCTTGTATGAATGATTCATGTAATATAAATTGAACTGCAGCACACACACACACACACACCCACACACACACACACACACATATATATATATATATATATATATGTATGCGGTATAATATAATATAATCCATAATAGAGTTCAATGTAAAAACGAAGCAAATGTTAATTATATTAAGAAACAGACAACTTCAAGATTTCATGGTGCTTATAATTTATTTCCTTAGAATCGAAATTCGGTTCTAATTCCTCAGATCAGTATTTTCATACAAATGTATAAAATGTTAATCTCAGGAATTAGAATCGTTTTATATATATCTATATATGACTGAGCAAGACTGACTAGGTACTTTTTGTTTGGTATGCGAACAAAATGAATGCAAGAAGTTTATTATTTCGAAGAGCTTTCGGCTAAACTATGGGCGAGTTTCAAGGATTATCTTTCATTAGACTACTATAATGATAAATTGTGTATAAGTGTTATTTTACATCGTATAAAATTTTGCTGAAAATAACCATATTCTTAATAGAATATTCACTTGAAAAACATTCGAAACCAATAAAACTTTGGACAATTTTTACATTCTTTAATTCCAGAAAAGGCACACAGGAAGGTCATTCCGAAAATAAAGGCTCCTACTTTATATTGGACAATGATGGCAGGCGTAGACCATGGTGCTATGGCAGTAGAATTTGAACCTTCCCACTAATAGCCCATACTTTTTGTCCCAAATAGCTGAATAGCATCCTGGAAAAGCAAAGTTAGACCATGCAGAAAAATGTCTATAAGCTTGTTGAATGTTTATGGATGGAGATGAAACAGTGAACAAAATACTTAATTCACCTCCGCAAATAATAACGCAGTAGTGTCATTTCGATCAATAAGATATTATTCGATGACCATACTATTATTCTGACCATATTGTCATTGGTTGAACAAATGGTTGGATGACCATTTCAGTGCTAAGATTAATGCGTATTATACAAAGAGGAAACAAAATTCAAAGTAAATAATATACTCTCTTCTTGTTTTTCTTATTCATGCCAATTTAAAAACTTTAAAACATTTTTTTATAATATTTTAGTAAATAAAATAAAAAATAAGTTCGTTCGTTCGTTCGTTCAGCATCCGTCCGCCTCGGGAGACGGTGGAGTAGCGCTGTAGGTGCTAGGCCATGGAGTTACAACGCCTCTGGTGACTGTGTAGTCCCACTCTGGAGCGGCAGTCTCTCAGGCACTTGGCGCAGATAAAACAAGATGACACGGAGACGGTGGCTGTCCTTGCTTTTCTCCTGGCTCTCTTTGCTGCCTGCTGAACTTCCCCCGCGGCTTCTGCAGTCGTGACGCCGTCTCTGACTGTGGCTCTCCAAAGCTGACGATTGTCAGCCGCGGCCTCCCAGGTGTTGGGGTCGATGTCGGCCAGCTTCATGTCTCGTTTGCAGACATCCTTGAAGCGGAGCTGAGGTCTTCCAGCTGGGCGGGTCCCCTCACACAGCTCTCCTTACAAGATGACTTTTAGGATGCGGCCGGTACCCATGCGACGTACGTGCCCCAGCCATCTGAGACGTTTTTGGCCGAGCAGCGAGAACAGGCTGGGGATGCCAGAACGTTGGAGGACCTATGTGTTATTGACCCAGTCTTGCACAGTTGCATAATTTTTCGTGCACGGTATGCAGACTTTTGTTCATCGCTGACGAAAATCCAAGGTTAATATTAGTGAATATATATTTTAAATAATATTTTGTAGCTGTAAAATGGCTATATCCAGTGTTATAGCCCTTGTTGTATATGTAGATTTCATAGAAATAAATAGGAAATTTTACTTTCAGAGAACACCTTGATCATTCATAAATAGAGATGAAGGGGGTGCACATTCAGCACAACGAATTTTAATAGACGTATCATATATGTTACTGTTAGTGTCCCAGTGTAGTCGTACTACGTCAGGCCAAGCAAATCTTGGTAAATATTTCCGATTTATTTTAAGGGCTTCTTGGTTAACTTAATTATAAACACTCCCTGAACAGATATATAAAGGACATTAACGATTTTAATATCTCTTTATGTTTATGTAAGCGATGTGGGATTGCAAAGGAAATATTTGTCGCAGATTATTTCCCCAACGCAGAGAATAAATGATTAAGTTCAGACTCGGACATCGGGAGCAGAAAGAAATGCCGAAAACTCGATTCGCAGGTACTATCTCACAAATCACAATGCACGCAACCAGTCAGAAAAATAACTCACTCTCCAACAAACGCGGTAGCCAAAATACCCGACTTCTCTCCTCGATACGAGAACACCAACTGCTTTTATCCGCCGAGCATTTTTTCCATTCGTCGACAGTTGGGAGAGGACGCTCAATTTTTGCATGCCAAGATACTTTTATAGCGACTCTTGCCTTGGACTTGTTTTTTAATTTAAATATTCCATCTTCAGCATGTCATGCGGAACACGTGCCCTTTTTTTTGGTAACTAATTTTCTTTTTCGCCACATTTTCCGTCGTAGGATACACGCGACGCGCTGTCGCTTCGTTTGATTAGGTAAGTCGCCTTTTCCTTCGCTATAGATTAATTTCATTTCATTTTTGGAGTTCGTTCGATCATCATAGAATAATTTTATATAAAAATAATTACCATAATTCCCCATGTATAATACGCATTTTTTCTAAAAAAAAAAATAAGCAAAATCAGAGGTGTGTATTATGCACAGTAAAAAAATCTTTAGAAAATTGCTGTAAAATAAAATAGGAATTATCATAAAACTAAATTAGAATAATATTATTCTCTATTTAAAAATATTTTTTTAAATAAGAGTAGGAAATGCTAGCCGTAATGAAATTGGAGAGGTACAATTTATAGAGTTTGATTGCCAAAAAAGGATGCATATTATGCATGAAACATTTTCCGACACATTCAGCACAATTTTTAGGAATGCGTATTATGGATAAATGGGGAATTAAGGTAGATGAAAAAACAAAAGAAAAGCAGATAATGAATAAACGAAATGCAGGTTTGTTGCCTCCGTTGGATTACCGCCCCTGGTGATAATCACAGGCGGCGTGATTTTGCAATTACCGCCCTCTGACGATAATTACAAGCGCCACGAGACCTGAAAGAATCGGTATCATTCCCGTTGACTTTTCATAGCGAAAAGGTGTATTATTTTGGCTCATACAAAATGTGAGTAATCAACTACAGACACATAAGTTTGCATTGACCTTTTCACATTTCATTTCATTTCTCATATTGTCTTTTTTAAAATGTCCTGTCAATATATTTGTTAATATTTCTTTGTTCAAATTCTATGGCTTATTACTCCTTTGGATTTACACGTGTTCACCAATATTGTTAACCGGTCAAATGTACCAGGAACTTAAAAATTTCATCAGATGTGTATATATTCCGCAACACCCCCTGAACGCACTTGACGATGTCTTACTGTCGGTCAGAGCGCGCGTCCTCATTGGAAATCTTGACTTGACTATCAAAATTGGCTGATTGATACTGAAATGACCGTTGCAATGAAAAAAACAAGTAGAATCGCGAATAAAAAGAGGAAATGGAATCATATATGGTTTGGTTTGTTTTGTTTTACAGCATATCACCCTCAATGGGTTATTTAATGCCGACAAAATTTTTTATTGTTGGTAATATTTTATTTTGTCAAAAATCTGTTTCTGGTAATTGTATCGCTGGTAATAATTAAAAAAAAAAAGTATTGCTGGTAGTAGTTAACTATTTGCCCATAGATGTGACCCTAACACGTGCTACCACCCCGGGACATGGTGGACCTGGGAACACCAGCAATTAAGAGGTGATTACACGCTCCTCAAAACGTCCTGATCAAAGGCCTTGCTGCTGGATGTAGTTTATCATCTTACCCAGGACACGGAGGTAGTTTAACGTCTTACCCAAGACAAGAATCATACATGGAAAATGAAGAAAAGAGAAAATGTAGGAGAATAGAGATAAGTTGAATGCACACAGGGAAGAAAGAAAGAGGTTTTGAATGTGAACGTGAAAGAAACAAGAAATACAACGAAAACAGGCAGACGACAGAAAGAAAGAAGGAAAGAAAGAAAGAGAGATACATAGAGGCAAATAAACTCCAGTTTTGCTTTATTTCTAAAGAGAGTGTGAGAAAAATGCAATAATAAATCAAAACAACAGACAAGAAGTCATCAGTTAGAAAGAAAGATAGAAAGAAAGAGAGAAAGAAAGAAAAAATAATAATAAAAGTGAACGAATTGGTAAAATACTAAAAGATAACTGGAGTTTAAAAAATATGGCGAGAGAAAACAGCAAAGAATACAAGTAAAAGAGAGAGAGAGATAGACAGGCAGAGAGGCAGAAAAAAGAAAGGAATAATGGAAAAGGAATTATTAAAAATAACTGGAATTTACAGAAAATAGGGCGAGAGAAAAAGCAATAAATACAGCAAAAAACAGGGAGATAGACAGACATAAAAAGAAAGAAACTCTAGTTTTCCTTTCTTTCTTTCCTAAAGAGTGTGGAGAAGAAAGTAATAAATACAAGAAAACCCCGACAGATAGTCATAAAAAAAAGAAATAAGAAAGAAAAAAGAAAGAAAGAAAGAAGAAAGAAATAAGAAAGAAAGAAATATAGGTGGAAGAATTTGGAAAGACTAAAATGAAAACTGGAATTTAAATAAATAGGGCTCGAGAAAGAAACAATAAATGTGACAAACGGAAAGAAAGACAGTGAGAAAGCAAGAATTAAATAATGAAAAAAATGAATGAAAAAGAACAAAAGAAGAAAGACAGAATGAAAAAAAAGAACGAAAGAAAGAAAGAATGAATGACTGAATAAACAAAGAATGAAAGAAACAACGAAAGTATGAAAGAAAGAAAGAATGAAAATAAAGAAAGAAAGCATGAATGAATGAATGAATGAAAGAAAGAAAGAAAACGAAAGAAAGAAAGAAAGAAAACGAAAGAAAGCATGAAAGAAAGTAAAAATGAAAGAAAGAAAGAAAGAATGAAAAAAAGAATAAATGAATGAAAGAAAGAAAAAGAAAGAAAGAAAGAATGTCTGAAAAAAAGAAAGAAAGATTGAAATAATGAAAGAGAGGAAGAATAGAATATCATTGAAAGAATCAAGAAAGTAGCAATCAAGAATCCGAGTGTCCAAAAATGAATTGAGAGAACTCCATTAAAAAACAACAAATGCAGCAAAAAAGAAGGAACGAAAGAATTAAAGTAAAATGAAAGAAAGAAGAAGAAAGTTAAAAGAATGCAACAAAAAATGAATAATTATAAAAGGAAGAATGGAAATATATGAGAATCTACGCGAAAGAAACAAGTTACAAAGAATGAGAAAAATTAAAAAATAAATGCCAAGACTATCAGATCAAAAAATGTAAAAAAAAACAAAAACATTTGAGACATGAACTAAAATAAAAGAATATGAATTAAAAAAAAAAAAAAAGTGTTGTAAAAAGTTTCTAAAGGAAAAGACTACTTTTGTGTTTATCTCCTCCAACCTTGTCTGGTGTCAACCGCCAGATCAATTCAACCATCTCAGGGCCTTGGGCAAAGGAGTAAGGTTTGAGCAACGTATCAAAAATCTCTTGTGTCGATTACTTTGACGAAACGGAAATCTGTGTGTCATCCTCTTTCCTAAGTTCTTTCAGATAATTGTCTTCTAATTCAGTAAAAGTCGTTGATTTTACACTTTATTCGGTTCTATTTACCTCCCACGAAGAAGTCGTCAGCTCTTGTCACTAACGGTTCGCCCGAAATTGATACATTACTCACTATTCTTTCTTGTCTTCTCTTTTTGTTTTCTATCCAAAAGCTCAGCTTCTTCTTTAAAATATTTGGACCTGCACACACACGCACACAGACACACACAGGCACAGACATAAACACGCACATACTCCCTTATCAGTAATGACATTTTCTGTGTTAGTGTCATAAATAAATAAAAAAAATACAGTAGAAACAGTATCGATTTTAAAGATAACAGTAAATAAATTTAATTCAGATATAGTGGGTTCTCTATCTGTCTATATTTCTGAGATGCGGTGTTATGTTCATTAGTTATATGATTCGGACTATTGTCCTGATCTTTGTCGCCATATTTATTACAACGTTAATAACGAGTGCCAGAGAAAAGCGATAATAACAACAAAACCCGGCTGTTTCATTCTAAGAGAACTGCATTCCAAACCCGGGAGAAAGCAACGGGAAACCACTCCAGCTCCTTTCATAATAATGCATGGGAATTTATAGATTATAAATAAAATAAATATCTGGATATTCGGGATAGGCTACGCCCTGATGGAAAATATCCTTAAAATGTTCAGTATCTGTCTATATTTCTGAGATGAGTATTATGTACACTATTTACATTCTTTGGACTATTGTCTTCCACTTTGTCGCCATATTTATTACAACGTTTCGGCCGTTGTACGCTCCGGACTTCTTCAGGTGGTTTGAATGTCAAACTGAACCCTTTATTTCGCCTCTGGGGTAGACTGTTCTAGTTCCACGTGCCATATTTAATGGATGTCAGTTATCTCTTGTTAATTTCCCTCTGAAATTCTCCACTGCCCTAACCGGGTATTGAACTCACACTCTTTGTGTCCTGTCACTGGATCTAACGAACGCCTTTATCCACTATGCCATGTGTCCTTCAATTATTTCGTCAACCTCTGTAGAATAGCCTGTGGTAGAGGAAGTTTTACACAACACCGTAAATTGCTAGAAAACCATAACCTAACGTTAAAGGCTCGCTTCATATTCGTAAATACCTTCGCCAAGTCGAGACATTCCTATGGATGTCATGCTTGGCGCCAAATATGTACAGAAATCTCTAAACCGACAGTCGCATACATCCGCTATCGAAGTGCAATCGGCCACAATGGCTTCGAACTAATTAAGCCTGCATGTCTTAGACAGAACCATCCATATTCGAAACTTATAGACTGGTAATGTAGAATCACAAACAAATAACTGTATAAAATGCTAGAAACTACATTAGTTGAAAACTTTCATCAACAGCAGCAATGCATAGTATATGTAACTCGAAGAGAAAATAATGGCATAATCAGGATAACTACGAACAACTCAAGAATTTCAAGAATGGTAAAAAAAAAGAGAGATTAGTGAAATAGGAAGATCTCGTGATATGAAATTTCTATTTTATCTAACTCGAGTTTTCCGCTTTTTTGAAGATACTGGAAAATTTCCTAAAGAGAAGTTTTAAAAAATACCTAACTTAAGTAATGGCATTCTACAGCAATACTAGTCCTTTTGGAAGTTTTTCTTTTACTAGAGGAAATAGACTTGTTACTCGAAATTTGTAGATTCATCTCCTACAAATGATAAGTCCATTCGTTTACTGACCAAATCTAAAATGAAGATGATTATCAGAAGCTATGTAGCAGCATGCAGTCTTACAAAATAACATCAGTATCTGTGAAAAAAATTGAAATCCAGAATCATCGAGACTGGATATTCCCAGAAGAAATCTCTCTACAGAAAGGTCGATTTAGTATAATTACGATCTTTATGACGTCTGCAAAACGAAGGAGAGTGTTCAGCTTACATTTATTTTGTTTAAAAAACTCAATAATTGTATATTATGCTAAATATTCAATATGCATTTTTCAATTTTTGTTTATTTGTAAGTTTGTATTTTATTCTATAGCTATAAATTGCAAAATGTGTTAAAATGCATAAGTACTATACAATGACATCATTAGCAAATGGAAAAATAAAGTTTCTGAAATATTTAACATTTTTGCCCTAGTTGCATAAATGGGAAAATCCAATTTGGAAGTGGATTTAGAAGTGAACAACTCGTGGCCTAAAGATTGCATATAACATGAAACAGACTGTCGCCTCTGGCTGTTAACTTCAATATCTTTTATATTTACATACGCTCTGAGTACTAGAACTCATAATTATAGCTTACCTTAAAACGATATTATATTATTAATATTATATATATATATATATATATATATATATATATATATATATATATATATATATATATATATATATATATATACACACATTAGGTCTGATGACTTGGGTCGTTTTTACGATTCCAATGGAATAAATTATGACCATGGAATATTAGTGTTTAAGTCTTTTTATTATATATATATATATATATATATATATATATATATATATATATATATATTAGGCATGCCTGATTGAATAAATTACAGACATTATGTCTGCTAATTTTTTAATAAAATCCGTTCATACTCACGAATAACCTTCCGTGTATTGATATTAAATGATAGGAGAAATGTTCCATAACTGTTTAAATTACTTTTATTTCCCAAGTACTTTCGTTCTTCTTCCGAGATCATCTTCGAGGGTGCAAGTAGATATGTTGTTCATGGGTACAAGTATTTATACAAAGCTGTGAGTTTGAACGGATGTGGTTAAAAATTAGCAGGCATAATGTCTGTAATTTATTCAATCAGACTTGCCTAAAAGAGAATTCACTGCATAAATAGAAAAACACACAAACACACACACACACACACACACACACATATATATATATATATATATATATATATATACATATATATATACACACATATATATATACACACACACATATATATATATATATATATATAATATATATATATATGTGTGTGTGTGTGTGTGTATAAAGTACACTCTTTTACTCATGATATCATAACATGGAAAATTTTATTATCAATTACTCATGGTTATATAAGAATCCCGTGTATGTATCAATAGAAACAAGATAAATAAAAACAATTCGAAATCTATGAAAATAAGAAGGAAACAAAACAATTTCTATGTAGTCAATGACAAGGAACACCAAGAAAATGATGGATTCACGACAATGAAATAGTCTCCTTAAAGAGAATTATTGCAAGAATTTGAGAAAGATCTGTTGAACATAGTACCACCAGTAAAGTCTAAAATCATAGGATACATTTCATTAGAAGCTCAAACCTCATATAAACAAAATAAAACATTCAAAGTATATATTAGTACAGTTTGCCTTAAATAAAGAACAATTTGAATGCATGACAATATCACAAAAATGACACAAACAAAGCAGAAGAATATAGAATATGAAATTAATTTGGAAACTAAAGAAATATCAAGAGAACTGAATTTAGAAACGAAATAAATACAGTAAAATTACAGACGTTGGGTATAATTTCAAAACCAATGACACATTTGGAATATTAAACCCAGCTATGATCGATATAGGAAAGATAAGTAAAAATACTCACAAAGTAAACAAAAGCTAAGAATAGTAATTGCATTCAAGCAAAAGTTGTCATAAATTGGTTCAGAAACATAATAAAGAAAAACGAAATTATTTCTCTCAATCAAGACAGAAAGAAAAAGCAAAAGAACATGTGCAAGTAATTAGATAAGAACGAAAAATTATGAAACATTGGAAATTTTAATATTATCCAATAAAATTTATAGATTTGTCTATATTTCTGAGATGAGGTATTATGTACATTATTTACATTATTCGGACGATTGTCCTCATCTTTGTCGACATATTTATTACAACGTTTCGGCCGTTGTACGCTCCGGCCTTCTTCATATGGTTGGAATGTCGAACTGAACTCTTTATTTCGCTCTCTGGGGTAGACTGTTCTAGTTCCACGTACCATGTGTGTATAAAGGAAAAAGTCAACAGCAAAACTGTTGTTTTAGTCGACGCGTTTCGTCCAATGTAGACTTTTTCATCGCAAAAAAACGAAATGAATTTATTGATACAAGTATCTATAAATTTAAAGAAAGTCTCGTTAACAACTAGAAGAATTTAGAAAACACTATTGTATATTCATATGGTCAACTGAAAAAATACGTCAATTAGTTTATGTTTGAAGAGAATATTTTCACGTGTAGAAATATCGTTTGTATTGTCGTGTTGTCGAATTCAACCATTTTCTTTTGATTTCTTTATATATATATATATATATATATATATATATATATATATATATATATATATATATATACTTTTTTATTTTAACATATTTCATAGAAAACATGTCAAAATCTCTACAAAATTGCAGTCGTGTTTCGATGCGCATACAAATGTGCATCGGAACACGACTGCAATTGTGCAGTGGTTTTGACATTTTTTTGAGATAATATCCTAAAATAAAAATTATAACTCTAATATGTAATGAGCCCTCTTTTAAATGAAATGTTACGAACGTTGGAATTGTATTCTATTCCTTATCAACTTACCTGTATATATATATATATATATATATATATATATATATATATATATATATATATATATATTACGATCACGACCGTGAATTGGTAAATCTCATAATCTAGCCAAGACTGCTACTCATCTTGTTACGACAGCTACTTTGCCTCGTGTAGTGTGAGTATTTGCTTGTAATTTGGTATGTTTTGCAACTAAAATATTTCCTTTAATGTTATTAAGTTTTGGTTTGTTTGTTTTTATTTATAAGGCTTCCATTATTTTTACCCTTTTTGCATGATGATGCTATTCTATTAGTGTTGTCAACAAGTATGTTACGAATAGTGTCCGTTAGGTCTCCATGAATATTTAAATGAGATCTAATTGAACTATTGTCAGAAAGGTGTAGAGTGAGTCTGCGTGTCAAACATGTTATAGTGTGGCCTATATCTCATTTAAATATTCTTGGAGACCTACAATACACTATTCGTAATATACTTGTTGACAACACTAATAGAATAGCATCATTTATATACAAAATTGTCTATTTGGGCTGCAATCTTTCTTACAAGTTATACAAGTTTTATTAAAGACTACTTACAAGGTACTGCGAATACTCCTCTTTAAAATTTTCTTTTGTTCGTATACGCGTTTAGAATGATCAAGAATCTCTACTGGCAGCAAACCGCTTGCATACGCACAGAAGATCTGTGAATATACAAATCTAGAAAATGTGTAAGACAAGGTCTCGTCTTCTCACCTGACTGGTTCAGCCTATACAACAAGGCAATTCCGAGAGAACTAGAATTCCTACCAGGATTCATTGTTGGCAGCCATAATCTTAACAATAGAAGGGATGCAGGTGACACAGTGGTGATAGCAGGCACGGAAAGGAAACAACAAAATCTCTTACAGAAGTTAGCAAAGAAGTAAAGATTAAGCAAAAATACAAGAAAATAAAATGCATTGTTATCAGTAAAAAGGTGAGCCTAAAATGCAATTTACAGGTCGGGTACACTAAAATCAATCAAATACAGAAAATGAAGTTCTACAGAGTGATGCTGATCATACCATGGACCGAGCATGTGAGAAAACGACTAGGCTTTGGAGAGAATGAAAACAAAAAAGAAACTTAACATCAAGAAGAGGTAATTGAAATTTCTGGGACGCATAATCAAGGAGGGCTTTGAAAATCTGATACTCACGAGACAGACAGAGGGTAATAGAAATGGAGGAAACAATGTCTGACATACTTCATTGGCTTGAGCAAATGGATGGCAGAACAGGATTTGGGAGAAATAACAAAAAGTTAGAAGTTATTAAGAGCTAAATGCGACAAGAAAATGTGGAGGGTTATGATCGTCTACGACCTGAAGGGACACGGCACATAAAAGAAGAAGCAGCAGCTTATCTATCTATATTTCTGAGATTAGGTATTGTAGTTATTTACCTTGTTCAGACTGTTCTCCTCATCTTTATTGTCATATTCACGACGTTTCGGCCGTTATACGCCCTAGTTTTCTTCAAGTGATAGGAATTTCGAACTGAATCATTTATTGCGTCCACCATGGTAGATTGTTCTAGTTCCACGTTCCATGCCTCTTCTGGATGTCTCTGTTATCTCAACCCTCCAAGTTTTTTTTCACTGCTGCAGTAGCCAATGTACTGAACTTACAACTATTTGGGTCAAGTTACTGTATCTAACCAACGCTTTTATCCACTTTTCATCTGATTGTATGTATGTATGTATGTATGTTGCGGGATTCACCCTGGATCGGTTAAGCCGGCTCCTTCCAAGGAATTCACCGCGTCCGGAACGAAGGCCGACCAAGCACGGCGATCCGTCGCCAATGCTGAAACGAGCGACAGCCATTCCCGATTCCAACGGCGGCGAATTCTTGAAACGGAGTGACAAGGGAGTTTTTGAACTTCACACGCGGTCCCCACACCTCGCGTGCTATCCCAGTGGAGGGAGGAATATGCTCTTACTTGCCGAAGAATTTCCACAGACGCAGAGGCAGGAGTAACCAAGAGGCCGATTTTGAATTCAGAGTTGACCTTCTCCTAGACCAGTTGCCATCCAAGGCTATAGAACCCAGTCTGTCCTGCAATGGATTCTTATCGTATAAATATAAGGATGTTTAGCTTCAGCTGTTAAGCGAAATTTTCACAGTGTTTAAAGCATATATATGAAAATACTCATATAAAAATGCTATAAAGTTGCAGTGAAAAATTTGAAATACTTGCGGCAATAAAATTAGAAATGCACATTCGAGTGGCTAGTGTCTATTTCTCTCCAGCGACATGAAAAAAGAAGTGGACATTACTATATCTTCGCGTAGCATATAAAAGAACTGAAAAAAATTTAAACCATTTGTCGGTCATATGTCATCAACATGTTGTTGAGAAACGCCAAGTGAAATCGATAAAAATTGTAATTGTAATTATTCTTGCTGTAATGTTCAGAATCATCCAATCACTGGACGTCATCATCAACAAACAATTCAAGTTTCTTGTTAGCAACAATTAGAACCGCAAGTCACTTATTCAAAGAGGCAACCAACCGACCAGAAATGCCCGTTATATATACATGAATGCTGGAAACCTGAAACCATCGTAGAAAGTCAATAAAAAAACACTGTTCCAATAAAAATGACCGACATACAACAGTGTAGGTGATATCATTTTTTAGAAGAAACTCTATTTTCCCACGAACAACAATGAAGCAGACTAAAATAGGCGTGTATATATATATATATATATATATATATATATATATATATATATATATATATATGATAATTGATTGAATCTAGAACAAAAAATTTCAACAGAAAGCAGTGGACGGCCGTTTCGTCCTTTTCTGGGACTCATCAGTAGTACGCATCTGCTACCGAGAATCGAACTAGGATACGGTGGTATGACGCTTGCTTTGTATCGTAATGATCTCGGTAGTAGATGCGCATTGCTGATGAGTCCCAGAAAAGGACGAAATGCTTTCTGTATTCTGTTTGAGTAATCTTCTTCTAGACTCGATGAATTATTATGTTAAATTACTCAAATCTACCACAAAATTTCAAATATATATATACCCAAGTATAGGATTGGTGTATACGGAATAAATTCCAATAATCAACATATACTATTATTAAAAGAGTGCTCAATACAGAGCAGACCAAATATAATTATTTATTCGAAAATTCTAACACAAATATGTTATAAAATCACTACAAAAATAGCCATTTTGTTTCGACACTTCTGGTGTCGATGTGATGATCTTGAATGTAGAATAAAGTTTTTAAAAGTTTCAAATCAATCAAATATCCCTCGCTAGGGGAAACGCTATTACATAAGCTGGAATCAGAATACAAGTATATGAGAATTCAAAAAACTTGACAACGGACTTATGTTATAATAATTATTTAATGCTTTAATGTTAGGGTTAGACTAAAATAGAATTCATTATAACTAATAAAAATTAAATTATAATATAAAATTAAAAATTACTCATATTAAATTTAAAATTATAAAATTATTTAAAGAAAAAACTAAGAAAAAAATACATGTTTTTCTATTTATTTTGTTTTTATTGAAATTACGTTGCAATAAACGTTAAAATCTTATGTTGCACTGAACTCCGTGACAACATATATACATTTGAAATAAAGAAATGGGCAGTGTAGGGTGACATCTTCTAAAAGACAATACATACGCAATGAGATTACAATACACAAACACCTAGACATATTTAGATATACAGACACGCAGAAAAGCGACGAGACAGGAGCCTTAAAAAATACATACACAATGAAAGGTACACATAAGTGACCATACACACAGACACCGACAAAGACACACACATATACACACATACATTGACAAAGACACGCCGATACACCCACCAAAGAATATTCAAGTTTGAAAGGTTCATTAAACGAATTCTAATCTTATTAAAATATAACTTATACGGGCAAAGACACATACATAATATATATATATATATATATATATATATATATATATATATATATATATATATATATATATATATGTATGTATGTATGTATGTATCTGTTAAGGTTACTGTGGAGTTATAACAGATATTTGTGGCGTACTTTGTCGAACGCCATTACGTAGTCTATAAAACACAGGTACACGTCCTTCTGCATTTGCATTGCTCGTTCTGATAACATTCTGACTAAAAATATCGCGTTCTTTCTTCCACTGTCTTTCATGAACCCGCACTGTTATTGTCCTATCTCTGGCCCGATTCTGCTGCACGCTCTCTTCATCAGAATTCAGATGATGAGTTTTGTTATGTGGCTCATTAAGTTGCTTGTCCAGTGGAATTCATATTCGTTTGCGCCTGGTTTCTTAGGCAGTGTTATGAAGTTAGATCTGCTTCGATCTTCCGGTATCGTAGATTTCATTTATTATTTCTGTAATCTTGTCTATGCCAGAATATTCTAAGGCATCTCTATTACAATTCCGTCTGGCCCTGCCGCTTTGTTTCTGTTCAATTTGGACAGTTTCAGCTTCCACTTCGGATTTTAATATTTCCGCTCCGTCGGCATATCTTTGTCCTGCCAGTTGTTCTTTTTCGTTGTTCTAAAGCTGAAGAATTGTTTTCTTTTTCTAATATAAACGTTCCGTCCTTGGGTTTTATGGACAAGTTCTGAAAAGTCGTGGCCATCCACAACTTTCTAACTTTGTAGCTGTTAGTAATGTTTGTCTTTTCGTTGTACTTTAATGCTCTCAATATTATGTTTCTTAGATAGGATAATCGTTGTTTCCGTCGCTATGACTTCAATATATCCTGTGAGTGTCAGATTCTCAAAGCCATCTTTCCTCATTATATTCCCTGATTCTAAGTATTAAATCCGTCTATATTTTATAGTTATATTGTTTCCGCTGGCACACATTCCAATCTTTTCCAATTGTGCGTTGTTTATTTGGTTTGCTTTGGTTGTTTTACGACATATCAAACTCAATGGGTTATTTAATGCAGACAAGTTTTTTATTGTGCTAATTTTTCTTTTACAAAAATTTATTGCTGATATTAATGTATTGTTGGTAATATTTTTTTATTTCAAAAATTCATTGCTGATAATAGATTTTTATGCTAAAAATGTATTGTTGGTACTAAAACCTATTTTTACATTTCCCAGTATTCTGACTCCATTCCGGTGTTAACCATTTACCCATAGCTGGTACCTCAACAGATGCCCTGACCCGGGAACACCATCAACCAAAAGGCGGCTACACGCTCCTCAAGACTTCACAACCAGGTTGCAGCTCATCGTCTTACCCAACACGCGGATGTAGTTTATCGTCATACCCAGGACTGGTGTGTTGTTATAAGTTCCTGCAAATTTCGCACAGAATACTACATTTCGTATTTATAAACATTTCACCTCAAGTAACACTTTATATATTAGTGACCCTTAAGTAACTTAGATACAAAGTGTTGCATACAAACTTTTGAAGATCTTACTCCAAAGGAGAGTAAGAAACGGAAGGTTTTTTTCCCCCACAAGAATTGCTAGGAAAGAGACTGTTAGCATGAAACTTATGATTACATCTAGTAATTTCAACAGTGAATTTATCTAGCTGCCAATCTAGTATTTCGCTTTAAATTTATGAAATCGAGATACGAACGAGCAAAGCAAAGAAAGTGAAAATATTTCTAGAACAGGCAAAGGGAAGCTACACTACGGCGGTGGAAGGAAGACTGAAACCAAGAGGCCAGGTGATGACCGATAACATTGATGATTCTTCTTTGGAGTTTGTCAATAATCTTTAGATATATAGCAGACCAGATGGACCAGATATTCCATGTACCGACGGATGGGAGACTACACCTTTGGGCAAATTAATTGAACGAATAATTCAGTTATTATTTACTTTTTTTTCGTTTTTTCCAGTAAAAAATGATCCCTTACACATGTTAGTACTTCGTATATCCATTCCATGACGTCTTTACTGCAGATTGACCACAGATTCTCGATTGGATTTAAATCAGGAGAGTTTCCGGACAATACGATAGTACTTTGATTTGCTAACTGGTAAGGCTTGCCAGTCTCTTCGTGCACCCCGAAAATAGATTCATATTACTGCACACAAATGCAAATGACCTAATCAGAGAAAAAAAAATAGAAATCGATTACAGACTGTCACTCCAGTGGGCTTAAAACTGACCGCATGGTGAAAGAAAGGAAACTAAATTAATTTGCATAAAGGTGTATAAATATGAAAGATAGATTCTGGCGAGAAGGGAAAAAAATGTCTAGCACGATATACTTAATCAACATTCCTAGCAGCAGAACTAGCTGTTAATTCAATGTTGTATGTTATACTTTATCCCTTCAATGTTATATGTTATATTTAATGTTGTATGTTATACTTAATGTCTTCAATGTCATATGATATATTTATTGTTTTATGTTATACTTCATGTCTTCAATGTTATATGTTATATTTAATGTTGTATGTTATACTTCATGTCTTCAATGTCATATGATATATTTATTGTTTTATGTTATACTTCATGTCTTCAATGTTATATGCTATATTTAATGTTGTATGTTATACTTCATGTCTTCAATGTTATATGATATATTTTAATGTTGTATGTTATACTTCATGTCTTCAATGTTATATGTTATATCAGATCATTTGACATTAATCTTAATGTAATGCAATTAACTGGTCGAATTTTGGGGCTTTTAGCTTAGTGTTTTTTTAACTTAATTTTCTGTCTTTTCTGCATCTAGTTTTATTTACATTATTATCCTCATCTTCATTGACATATTCACAAGGTTGTGTCCGTTGTACGCTTTGGCCTTTATGTCTATGTTTTCTCTATATATATGACTATATCTCTGAGATGAGGTATTATGATTACTTGCTTTATTTACACTATTCGGACTATAATCCTCGTCTTCATTGCCATATTCACAACGTCTCAGCTGTTGTACGCTTCTGCTTTCTTCAGGTGATTAGAATTTCGAACCGAACCCTTTATTTCATCCACCGAGGTAGAGTGTTCTTGTTCCACGGGCCTCTTCTGGGCGTCTCATTTCCCGTTAAATCGACTCTCCAAGCTTTTGGTTCACCATTACTGTGGCCTGGTATTGAACTCACAATTGTTTGGGTCTAGTTGGATCTAACCAATGTCATTATCTACTAGGCCATGTGTCCTTGAGGACATCTGTGTATGGATTTCTGGGACTTATTAACATAATGTCTCAGCAGTCATTTTTACCAGTGCTCATATTGCAGGTTTTTGTTATTATTTTTGAATTTTTTTACAAGAACTTATATTGCAATTCTTGTTGTTATTCCTTGATTTTCTCTAGAACTCCTTATTGGTTCCCATACTGTATTCATTTCTATGCTTGGTCAACTCAGAAGATTTTTGTAGCCGAGCACAACGTTGTGAATATGGAAATGAAGATGAGGATAACAGTCCGAATAATGTAAATAATGCAAGTAATCATATATCATCTCACAGGTAAAGACAGATGTTCTGTAACTATTATTTTGACTTTGTTGCAATGTAAGTATTGTAATCACTTCTTAATTCAGGTATATGTTGCTTTACTTTCGAGTATAACTTTCTTACATTCCTTCAGTTTGATTTTCAAGGGCTTTATATTTAGGTCCATTTCTATAATATCACTGGATGCTATATCTGCAAACTTCTCTTATGCACTGCTCCCCCGAGGTACCAACTTTGCTGAAGCGAATTGGAAGAGTGTTTGTGCTATTGAGACTTAATCTGATGTATTATCCACAAATCCACCGCATTTGTTCAGTTGCACTTCTTATCTAAAATATACTTCCTGGAATTATGTTTTATTTATTTCTATCTTCTCATTCCTTGTCATAGAAGTATTATGATGAATACTTTTTACTTTAAAGGCTTCTGGGTCTATACCTGAAATCGCTTAGACGAGCGGGATTACTGCTGTTAGATTTTGCCCTATGTTTAAGACATACAGTTCTTTCTCAATAGAGAATGGATAATTGAATTAAAATTCAAACGTTGTTTATCTATACACACATTAGCTAGTAGCATCCTCTAAATAATTTACATAAGAATAGTTTGATGTGATGATGTTTGTTTGGTTTGGTTTGTCTTGGTTTACGGCATATCAACCTCAATGGATTATTTAATCCCGGCAAGATTTTTATTACTGGTAATATTTTTTTTTCTTGAAAAATGTATAGCTGGTAATATTTTTTTTTCTTGAAAAATGTATTGCTGATAATTTTCCTTAAAATGTATTGCCGGTAATATTTATTTTCTTCAAAAATGTATTGCTGGTAAAAATCTTTCCCCCAAATTTATTGCTACTATTAAAACCTATTTTTACACATAGATATTTTTTTGTGTCCAGCTTGGCGGTCAACTATTTGCCCATAGTTGGGACCCTAACAGGTGATACCACACCGCGTCAGTTTGAACCTGGGAACACGAACAATTCAGAGATGGTTACTCTCTCCTCAAAACTTCCTAATTGGAGTCCTTGCTGTCGGACGTAGTTTATTGTCTTACTCAGGACGCGGATGTAGTTTGTATAATGAACGATAGAGTTTAATTCAATAGACGTCAACCAGGAAGATTTATAAATGAAGCATTGAGGTATCAATTCGAATATATCAACCGCGTAGAACGTTACGTCAGCTCTTCACGGAATACCATGTAGTTGTCAGAAAGCACTCGAAGAAAGTGAGATATTGTCCATAAAAAGGCCTTAATACGACAATAAGTTGTTTATGGATATACTTTATTTAAAGGATAGTTTTCCAGTGTGTTTTTCAAGAGAGGAAAATATTTCTTCAAACTAAATCTTCACATCATAACTTATCATCTGCAACTATGTGAAATATGCCTGGTTTATTATCTTCTATGTACTGTGTCCCATCAGAAAGTTGGTGAACATGGCTCTCTACACGTTCCCATACTTCGCTCTGCTATCTCTATCAATACCAACCAACTATTCACACAAGCTCGTTAGGAACGTTATTCGCATTTTTCCTCCGCTCCTTTTAGTTACAGTACATTAGGTGAGTGTTATATTTCCTAAGCCCTCTTTCCTCATTGTGTTCCCTTGATATGTCAACTGTCTTTTTTAATGATACGGGTAAGTGTCTATTTGTTTCAATCTACTCCAAAACTTCATCGTTTCTCACATATTCAGTCCATAGTGTCCTCATCGTCCATCTGTAGAACTATATTTCTATTGTTTCAAATCTCTTCCTCATATGTGGGTAGCTTTTTAAACATCATCAATTGTTATTCGAATTCCCCTTCGTATTTCGGCGTTGCATTTAGCGTCCTTTGTTAAAGACACTTACTAGATTTTGAAATGTATGTACTTGTTTGTACTTGATGCCTTCAGTTTGTAATCGGCATGTTGGGCTATTCTTGCGTTATGGCTTCTGCTAAATGCTGATTAGTTCTTTCTTCTCGTTTTCATTTTTCAACCATCTGTAGGAGTTCCTATATTTTCCATGCTTATCTGTGCTTGACTGTGTCATCTGCGTATCTAATGTTTTTTAAGACTGTGACCGCCAATAATGAATCCTGGCTGTAATTCTAATCCTCCCATAATCACCTAACTATATAATTTGAATAAATCTGGGGAGAAGACACATTCTTTTCTTAAATTCCTTTTGCATTTTATTTGTGTAAAAATGGGCTGAATTTCCAATATGCTTTTGTCTTTTTGACCGAATTGTATTTGAAATAATGATTGCTTTAATTAAAATTACAAACACTATTTGCATTATTTTATAGTATGTTTACGGGCCGTACTGTATACACAGGAAATGACATAAATATATGCAGTTCAGATTTATTAAGTTTGTCGCAATTAATAGTAGAAGTGGATTGTGAGTGGCCTAACAGCTGGCGATTAAAATGGAACCGGATAGCAAGGGTCAAACACGGGTGTGTCATGCCAGAAAAAATGTAGGAATTCATTTATTATCTATATGTTAAATTTGAGTTTGGTACGTTTCAGCGTGGCCCATTTGGCGTCGCTGATTCGGCGTGAGAAAAATAATTGGACTATTCGGCACAACCGTTTAGGCGTCAGACTGTTTTGACGTCATTGTTTCTGTTTTCTTTCCATCGTATTTTCTGTTTTTCTTTCCATTCATATTTTCGTATTTTCTGTTTTTTTTCATTCATGATTTCGTATTTTCTGTTTTTTTTCCATTCATATTTTCTGTTTTTCTTTCCATTCATATTTTCGTATTTTCTGTTTTTCTTTCAATTCATATTTTCTGTTTTTCTTTCCATTCATAATTTCGTATTATCTGTTTTACTTTTTCTTTCTAATGCATTGAGATTTCCCTATTTTTTCTTTCTTCCCTTTTTTTCATTCATATTTTGCATTTATTTCATTATTTTCCTTTAGTTTTCATTTCGATTTTCTTTTTTCTTCACCTGAAACTATTTAGTTACTTCCTTTTTCTTTGTTTTTCCTTTCTTTTTCTGCTTTTACATCGATTACTTTTATCCTCTCCTTTTATTACATTTTTTAAAAAGATTTCTCTTGACTTTAAGGTAAGAGAAAAATAAGTTTTTCTTCCATATTAAAATTTCTATCTTTGTGTTTTTACCTTTCTTTCATTTCTTTAATTTCTCCATTTACTTTATCTTCTATTTAATTCTCTTTTTCTTTCCCTCTTAAATCTTTTCAGTATATTTGTTTCTTTTTCTTTTCCTTTTTACGCCTAATCTAAAAATAGTCATCCTGTTTATGTCTGGCGAGAACTTTTTCGCAGATAATATCGAAAGAAAATACTGCCTCTTATAAACACACGCCTCGAGTTTTTTATATGACGATCCGAGATAAAACGGAAAACTTTTCCTGGGCTGTGTGCGTCCATTCTGTATTCGTGTAGAAATAATTCTTGGTCTTTTCATTATACTTATAATCAGAAAAAAAAAACAGTTGAAATTTCTGAAACAAATAACGAGGAAGGAGACCTTAGAAACAAGACACTAAAAAATAAATAATATCTCACATGCATAATCATATCTGAAACAGGTACATTCCAAGAGCGTTAATAATTTTTAAGAGATTCATATACACCCTGAAAATTAATTGAAACAAAACGAAGAATTCCGTTATGATTTACTTCTTTTTCGTATTTTTCCAATGAAACATGACCGAGTGCACATGTTAGTAATTCGTATGTCCATTCCATGTAATCATTCCTTGCAGGTTAACCACAGATTATCGATTGTTTTTAAATCAGGAGAGTTTCCGAGCTAGTCGATAGTACTTTGATTTGCTCACTGTTAAGCCTTGCCATTATGTTCGTGCAGCGTTACAATTTTCGTATGCTTTCGTGGAGTAACGTCCATCGCTGTCAATGGTCTGAGGACAACTAATCGACAGTGGAAACAATAGTGTTTTGGCGCGATGAAAATTTGATGCAATCTCGGATGACGTAAAATTTTTCAAGGCCAAACATATTTCATCATACACCTCGAAAATAGATTCATATTACTGCACACCCCCGCAAATAAAATAATCTGATGAAAAAATAGAAATCGATTTCACCCTGTCACTCCAGTGGATCTAAAACTGACTGTATGATGAAAGAAAGGAAACTAAACCGGTTCGTTTCAATTAATTTTCACAAGTTTATATTTATTTCAAATCATTACAACAATATAATCTCCTTCATAGAATCCCAATATTTCAATATTCTTGTTGTAGCTCCGAAACCACTTCTTAAAGTCTCCTAAATTGGCCTCCAAAATGAAAGTGTCCTCTTCGCAGCCTCTTTGATCTGTCCCATATTCTGGAAACCTTAAACCATATGCAGTCTTGATCATTTCAAAAATTTCTTGTTTCTGCAAAAACACCGCAATAATCCCGACGATCTACTGGATAAGGTATCACCCGCTTCTCGAAAGTTCGTTTTATCATACTATGCATTTATGTCAGTAAAGCTTTCCTTCGTTATCGTTAAATGAAATTAAACGAAGACGCAGT
This sequence comes from Acanthosepion esculentum, assembly GCA_964036315.1. Classification (NCBI taxonomy): domain Eukaryota; kingdom Metazoa; phylum Mollusca; class Cephalopoda; order Sepiida; family Sepiidae; genus Acanthosepion; species Acanthosepion esculentum. The sequence goes on from OZ038475.1 coordinate 14,315,763, forward strand.
TTATATGAATTATATTAGGGAAAAAATAGATGAACTTTCCTCGTCTTCTCGAAATTGCATTCAATGCCTGTTGTTCGATGCCAGTCGTCGTCTGCTGTAACTGACTTGGAAGACAAGAAATGCAACAGTATATTTGAGGATTTTCTATCATTATATATTGTAATTCAAATCTTCCTGAAAAACTGATTAAAACCTATGTAGGTCCTTTCTATTTAACATCCTGACGCAATACATTCTTTACTGCACTCAGCTTATACTGCACTTAGGTAAATTTAGTAAACATTAAAAAAGTTAATGCATCATTATTATTGTAACTTTGGCTTGTGGGGTTTTCATCTTATCTTATGTTGGTGGGTATGTGGCTATAGATGAGTGTTTCTGTCAACAAATTCTATGTATGACAAGAAATCGTCTTAAGGCTAAAAAAGAATCTGTTACACAGTGTTGAAACTTGACTAATGCATGGAATAATAATGCAACACAAAATGTACTTAGAACAAAATGTATTGAAACAAGAAAGTGTACACAATATTTACATATAGTCTTTTGTATATTCCTGGGAAGACCGCTCCTGGAGAATGTGTTGACTAAGTCGAAGTCGGGCAGAGTCTCTAGTTGAATCTCTTGATTCGCCTCCTGTCTTCCCGGTACCAACCATATTTATATAGTCAGTACTCCACTATGCAAATTAGGTGGATCCTACTACAACACCCCCCTTCCAGGCCTTGGAATCCCTTTTGGATTTCAAACTGGCTTCCAATATGGGATTATGATTATGGCTATTTCTTTGTAGATCCCATTTGCATACTTCATATGTATATGTCAATCTGCTTAATTTTAATATCTTTTTCGTTTTGGATTCACGTCCAATGGGTCCGTGAACTTTCGTTTCCTACCGGATCTTCTCGGTTCAGGAGTATTCTGCGGAGGTTCTACTTGAAAAATATCATACATTACATCAATGGGATCTTCCTCCTCATCCGGTATACTTTCTTCATGCTCTAGAACATTTTTTAAGTTGGTTCTGGTGCCTTTTATGAGTATTCTTCGGCCCTTTAATTATGTAAATTAGGTCACCGATTCTCTTGTCCACTATGCCTCGCTCCCAGAACTCAACGTTGTTTCTGTAGCACTTGAAAAACACCTTCTCTCCGGCGGTGTATCTTTTTCTAGCTGTATACCTAGTATTCTTTACTCTATTTTTTCCTGGCAAAAGTTTGTCAAACACTGACTTAATTTTCCTAGCGAACATTAGTTCAGCAGGTGCCATGTTTGATTGTGTTCTCTGGTTTGGCGTGATTCTGTATACTTGCAGGAATTGCTGAAGTGCCCTTTCCGTTGGAACTCCTGAGGCTTTCTTCAGAGCGCGCTTTAACGTATCGACAAATCTTTCTGCGAGTCCATTGGATCTCGGATGATACGGCGGCGTCGTTATGTGGTTAATTTGATATAACTCACAAAATTCCTTAAATTCGTCAGAAGTGAATTGTGTACCATTGTCACTCACAATACACTCTGGCACACCGAACCGTGCAAATAGTTCATGCAAAAAAGTTGTTGTGGTATTGGACGTAGGCTTTTTGCAGCGTAGTACTTCCGGCCATTTTGTAAAACTATCTACTACTATTAAGTAGTAATAATCTTCTACTGGACCAGCGAAATCAATGTGTAATCTTGTCCACGGATGATCCGTCTTTGGCCATGGTTCGTGTACTATAGGTGGTGCCTTAGCTGCTAACGCACACCCTTTACATCGATGAACCATGTTTTCGATATCCACATCCATTCCTTTCCAATATACAAAGCTTCGCATTAAGCTTTTTGTTCTATTAATCCCCGGGTGACCCATATGAAAGTCCCGTAGGATTCTTTTCTGCAACTTTTTTGGTACTACTACTCTCTCACCATATAATAAAATTCCGTCACATATTGAATAAATCTCCTGCACTTTTTGGTCATTTGCTACCATTTTGCTTTTTATTTCTAAAATGAAATCATCGCTTTCAGCTTCTTTTTTGATTTCCTTTGATGTAACCGGTAGCTCTCTTACAATGTTGTTTACCATGGTTTTCTCCTCATAATCTGCTCTGATAATTGCAATAATTGATTCTTCGAATCTTTCTTCTTGACTCAGTACGAGTCTTGATAAAGTATCCGCATGAATTATATTTTTGGATGATAGGTGCTTTATGTGAAAATCATAATTGAGAAGAATGGTTCCCCATCTTAACAGTCGATTTGCCGTATAAACGGGTAATCCTTTCTTTGAACCAAAAATAGTGATCAGAGGTTTATGATCCGTTTCTAACATGAAATGTCTGCCGTAGATGTATCTATGAAATTTTGTTATGGCAAAAATGATACTCAGCGTCTCTTTTTCTATCTGTAAGTAACTTCGTTCTCCTGGGAGTAATGCTCTCGAAGCATGTGCAATTGGTTTTCTAGAACCATCTGTCATTATGTGTTGAATAAACGCTCCTACCCCGTATGAACTAGCGTCACTTGCCACTACAATATCCAGTTTTGGATTGTAATGGGTTAAAAAGAGGTCGGATGTAAGCATTTTCTTTATTTAATCAAAGGCTTTCTGACATTCTACCGTCCATTCCCATGCCTTGTCTTTTTTTAGTAGTTCATTCAACGGAGCTCTTAGATTGTAAATTCCTTTAATGAACGCTTGATAATAGTTTGCGAGCCCCAGAAAACTCTGTAACGTCGCCACATTAGTGGGCGTCGGCATGTCTCTAATCGCAATGGACCTTTCCGGATCTGGAAATCTGCCATTTTTGTTGATTATGTGACCTAAATACTTAATTTCCTCCAAACCAAATTCGCACTTTGATTCTTTGACTTTAAATCCAAAGTCCTGAATCTTTTTAAATACTTGATTGGGGTGCTCTCGATGTTCGTCGACGTTTGCACTCCTTACTATGATGTCATCTAAGTAGGCACACGCAAAGTCTAAATCATTCAACATGACGTCCATAGTTTGTTAAAAAATGGCTGGTGCCACTTTAATACCAAAAGGAAGCCTGTTGTACTTGAATGAACCTCTATGCGTGTTTATCCCTAGTAATTTCGAACATTCCTCTTCGACGGGAATTTTGGAGATAGGCATCTGATAAGTCGATTTTTGAAAATATCACTCCGCCATTTAGCTTGTTAAACATCTCCTCCGGACTCGGTAACGGGTAATAGTAGTCCTTAATTACCGAGTTCAACCCTGTCGAAAAATCAACGCAGACTCTGATTTGGTTTGATTTCTTTTTTATGCACACAATCGGCGCAGCCCATGAATTAGATTCTACTTTCGAAATAATTCCCATTTTTTCCAACCTATCAAGTTCTTCGTTAACTTTCTCTACACTTGCGAAAGGCAAGTTACGTTTCTTTTTAAAAATTGACATAGTATTTTCCTTTAATTCAAATTTAGCTTCAAACTTGTTACATCTTCCAAGATCAGGTGTGAAGGTTTCCGGAAACTTTTTCTTTAATTCATCTTTAATGTCCTGTCTTGTTTGCGTATTACTTTCTACTTTTCTGCAGAATGAGTTTAAAGGTTATACCACAATTCGAATGTTTCAATAAAATCTGTACCCATCAAGTTTTCTCCATTTTTCAGAATGAAAACTTTTATTTTTTTAACGATCCCGTTCCATTTCATGGGAAGTACAACCTCGCCTTCGAAGTTAATTTCCTTTCCAGTTACCGTTCGAGCGAGTTTCGTTGACTTCATTATTGTAGGCCTTTTTAAAATTTTCCATGTTTTATAGTTCATTATTGTTAAATCTGACCCCGAATCGAGTTGAAATTTGATATTCTTTTTAAATATTTCAGTCGTCACATATTTCCTCAAATCTCTATCTGATTTGATATTCGAATTTGTTTGTCTAATTCGGCTATTGATTTTTTTCGTTTTACAACACGATCCTTTGTGACCATCCTTGTGGCACACGAAACATTACTTATTTCTATATGGGCAATTTACCTCTCAGTGTCTTTGGTTACAACGTCTGCAATTATATGGTGGGACCTTTTTTCCATCCTCGTTCTTTTTATTTTCTTATCTATTTTTAAAATACGCCGAATTTTTACTCCACTTTTATGCTGATGGGTAATTTGCCTGTTTTTTTATTTTTTTAATATAAGCAATGCCAGCTTCTTCGATATTTTGAGACTTTCTTTAAACTTACGGCCCGTTGACACTCCTCTGCTAACTTTTGCAGGGTAAGGTTTTGTTCAGATTCGAGTTTAGACAAAACTCTACGTCTTATTTCGGCACTCTTACTGGATACCAGTCCTTGAGCAAAAATTAAACACTTGAATTCTTCAACCGTAATCTCTGCCAATCTGAAATTGTCACAATGTCTATTCACTATAGATGCAAATGTTAAGTAATCCTGATCGTCAGATTTAGAGACATTCATGCATAACCATCGCTTATGCCACAGCGACATATTTGCTCCAAACAGCTCTTTTAGCAATTTCACTGTTTCCGAGAATTCCAATTCCGTTGTTTTTCTCGGTAGAATAAAATCTACAAATTTGCTATGTTCTGCTGTACCTAGCTTTCTTAGTAATAGACTGACTTTTCTTGAATTCGACCAGTTTTCACAGTCTGTGTAGAAAATATCTTCATATCGTTTAAAGTACGCTTCAAACGTTTTTTCTTCGTCTGGCACATAGTTGAAAGTTTCCAGCGAATTAAATATGGTGTTGTTAGAATATGAAGAATTTCCTTCATTTGCCTGATAGTTGTTTAATTTCTCCAGTGTTAACATTTGAATTTCTAAAAGTCTTTCATCTTGCTTTTCTTGATATTTTTGCTGTGCTATCTGTTGTTCCCTTATTAATAAGGCAAACTGTTCATGCTGACGTTGTTGACTCAACTGCTGGGATTTGAATAATTCAGATATGACTTTGGATAATTTCTCCATCTTTAGCTGATAGTGTTCATGCAACAAAGAATATACTTTTAATTTGTGTATCCACGGATATCATATAAGCTGACCAGAAAATCGAAACAACGTACGACTTTTTTATTTTATGTCTTGCTTTTACATTCACGCCCGTGATAATCAACTTTGGTATTTATTTTTTTAATTTTTATTGTGAACAGAGACCGTCGGACTTTTTTTTTCCGTTTTCGACTTCTGTTCGCGTATTTTACTGAAAACTTCTGATTTTATTATCAGAGGTAATTTGTCACTATATTGTTGAACAAACAAAAAAAATAATTTTTTAAAGTTCATTACCTTTCAAAGTCGACACGGTGTATTTGTGCGTCTTTTACTTCCATGCATGTTTTGTAGTCGGCTATTTTTTTTTCTTTTCAACGGGTGTCTCGTTGTAGATAATTTTTTCAATTTAAAATCACCGTTATTCGTTTACGACACATTTCAAATTTTCCTGAGTGAACGTTCCTTTATGCTTAGTCGTCTTTTAACGAGTTCTACATATACAGACGTTCAGAATCCTTCGTCGTTACGTTAACTGTTGGACTTTTAATTATTTTTTTTTTCAGCCTGGGTTCTTCAATGACTCTCAATTATTAATTCTTTTTTTTTTCGTATGGTTCTTTCAACTTCGTCGCCATTGTTGAAACTTGACTAATGCATGGAATAATAATGCAACACAAAATGTACTTAGAACAAAATGTATTGAAACAAGAAAGTGTACACAATATTTACATATAGTCTTTTGTATATTCCTGGGAAGACCGTTCCTGGAGAATGTATTGACTAAGTCGCAGTCGGGTAGAGTCTCTAGTTGAATCTCTTGATTCGCAGGATTTACTTGACCTCCCACAGGGCCAGATTGTGACACAAGGTCGGAGTTTAATGTGGGAAGGGAGGGGGAATGGAACCGGGCCGCAGAGCTTTGGCTGGTCTTAGCTTGTCCAAGCTGGTCATAGCTAGTCTTAGCTGGTCATAGCTAGACGTAGCTGCGATACTACCAGCGCAGGGACGAATCCCTGCTACCGGCCTGTATCAGAGATCGAATCTCAGCCCCATAGGCGATCGTCCAGCGAGTAATCTGAGAACAGATACTACACCGTGATCTTAGCCTTGATCACGGTGTTGTATGTTGAGCCACAGATACTACAGATACTAGGTATCTACTTCACCTTCCACAGGGCCAGGTTGTGACACAAGGTCGGGGTTTAACGTGGGAAGGGAGGGGGAATGGACCCGAGTTTACACCCGGGCCGCAGTGCTTTGGCTTTAGCTGGTCTTAGCTTGTACAAGCTGGTCTTTAGCTGGTTATAGCTAATCTTAGCTGGTCTTTAGCTGGTCTTAGCTGGTCTTAGCTGGTCATAGCTAGACGTAGATGCGATACTACCAGCGCAGGGACGAATCCCTGCGACCGGCCTGTATCAGAGATCGAATCTCAGTCCATAGGCGATCGTCCAGCGAGTAATCTGAGAACAGATATCTACGTGACCTCCCACAGGGCCAGGTTGTGACACAAGGTCGGGGTTTAACGTGGGAAGGTAGGGGGAATGGACCCGAGTTTTCACCCGGGCCGCAGTACTTTTGCTTTAGCTGGTCTTAGCTTGTCCAAGCTGGTCATAGCTAGTCTTAGCTGGTCTTTAGCTGGTCATATCTAGACGAAGCTGCGATACTATCAGCGCAGGGAGGAATCCCTGCGACCGGCCTGTATCAGAGATCGAATCTCAGCCCCATAGGCGATCGTCCAGCGAGTAATCTGAGAACAGATACTACACCGTGATCTTAGCCTTGAGGCCGAGAAGAGACCATAAATCTCTTGATTCGCCAATATTTATTGTACAAAGGTACAAGTGTGGCACAAGGCCGAAAACGGGAAAGGGGGTAAAAGGCTGGTCTTCTTCTGTCTTAGCGTTTAAACTTAGCTACCGCAATCACTGACCCAAACAAACTGACAATATTCCTTTCACCAAAACGACTCATTCTTACATTACCATTCTTACCTCAAACACCATAATACCTCAAAAACTCCATGATGTCCTAACTAGTCCCCATATATACAGCTCAATGTTTGGGGGGGGGATAAAAAAACAATTTAAAAACCCCAATGAGTAATTACAAATGTATAAGAACTATATACAAGAAACTAAACAAAATTTTTGTTAGTAATAAAACCCCCACAAAGCAACTAAATGTAGCAGTAACATCAGTTCCCTGGACGAAATCAATGCGGGACTTGGAAAGAAATAAAACATTTGTGCATCCCAACCATTCACTCAAACACACGCTCATCCAAACACAAAAACAGTCACGAAACAACATACCCGAAACGAAAGTCGCCCTGCATCCACCAGAGAACTGACGACACTAGCCACCTAACGATGGGAGGGATGGGGAATTAAACTCAAAGAAAAAACAAATAGGGACGAAAAAAAAATAAAAGGGGCCAATGCGCATACACAACCTAGCTAAGTTTAATAACGGGAGAGAAGAAAAAACAACTAAAACAACAAAACGACCTACACTAACCTATTAAGGGGTGGGTTGCCAATGTTCAACCCAGCAAAAACAATATCCTCCTAACCGGCATCAAAATGCCACTCTAAGTCAGCACCTTTCACTCTGCAGAGACGCGCAAGAATCACCCACCTTTCGCCAAATTCCAATGGATGGAGTCGCCTCCTTTCCGTCCTGATCTTGACTTTAAGCTGATGCTTAAAGAACAAGATCAGTTGGGAAGAGGTTAACTTCTCGTCCCCATGGAATTCCTTCTGTCGCGTCGTCCATATCACGACTCGCATAACCCCCAGTAAGCAAAGGAACACATAGTGCTCAGCCTTAGTCAACGGCGGTACTATATTGCTACAGACGGAACTGGCCTCGAGGACAAAAAACTTTCCGCGCAGCATGCGAACCATGATGTCTTCAACAAACTTGCACAGCGGAACTACAACACTACAATGAAAGAAGGCGTGACCTAGGGTCTCCACCTCCCCACTGCAGCGAACGCAGTTTGGCGACTTTACCAAACCCGCTGAGCGAAGTCTTTTGGCGACCCAGAGGGCCCTTCGAATCACCAGCCAGGTGAGTGATGCCTCAGGGTTAGTGAGACATTTCAACCCGGGCGCCCAAGGTCATATGCAGCGAGCCTCCCGCTTCGTCAGACCGAGCTCGCCTATCAGACTATCTTGAACGTTCCCCCTAACTAACACCTGATATAATGCCTTACGGGACAACGGCTGGACGTCGGAGAGGCCATCCTTCGCCCGTAAGAGTCGCTTGAGGGCAATCCGACATTCACGATAGAAATAGCTCTCGCCTCGAGGAGTACGTGTGGCCTCCTCCTCACACGAGCGCACATTTCTCAAGGATGGAAAATGTTTATGGACGTCTTCCTTCCAGAATTCGCCGTTCTCATCCACTTGCATACACATCCGGTCTAGGTATGAAATGCGAAGCGTATGTTGACGAGTCTCAACGCAAGGCATCCCCAGACCGCCATCAGAGGGATGGAGGTAACAGATCTCGCGACTAACCATGGCAGCCTTGCCTCTCCACAAGAAAGAGAACAAGAGCCTTACAAACGCCAGTAAAGTGCTAGACGGGAGTGGAAGCACGGAGAGTCGGTAAAGGAGAATCGGGTAGATGTGCGTAGCACATACTTCCGCCCTCCCCTTCAAGGAAAGATTCCTCCGAGTCCACAGACGTACTGTAAACTCGGCCTTCTCCCGCACCTCCGACCAATTCATTTCCAACAGGAGGTAGGGACCGAACCAGATGCCGAGTATCTTGACCGGCCCGTCCGTCCAGAGGAAAGGTCCGGGAAGAGAAACTCCCTTCCACGAACCCAACCGCAAGCCAACAGATTTATCGCGGTTGATCTTGGCCCCTGTCACCATCTCATAACCGTTGATTTCTTTGCTGACTTCGTTAATTTCGGCCCTACTCGACACCAGAACCGAAACGTCATCAGCATAGGCGGAGTACCTGGCCGAGGTGGTAGCACCAGGTAGGGAAATTCCGCGAAGGACCGGATTTGTCTTCAACTTACGCAGGAAAGGTTCCAACGCAAGAACGTACAGCAATGGAGACAGCGGACAATCTTGACGAATAGAGCGAAACAAAATGAAAGGTTTCGATCTTACCCCATTCACTTCTACCAGCGCACCGGGGGACGCATACAGCAGCCGGATCCAAGTGCGAAAGTGCGGCCCGAAACCGGCGGCCGAAAGAACAGCCTCCAGAAACCGATGGTCAACCCTATCGAAAGCCTTGGACTGATCCAAATTGATCAGCGCGGCATCACTGTCGACTTTCTCAATGATCAAGCGAACCATATGAAGGTTGTCCTGAATAGTCCTGCCCTTCACAGCACAAGTCTGCTCGGGACCAATCAGACTAGAGAGGACAACCTGCAAACGGTCAGCTAAGACCTTGGCTAAAATCTTCAACTCTGTATTTAACATCGTCAAAGGCCGTTAATTATCTACCCCATCCCCACCGTCTTTCTTCTTGCGAAGTAACTTGATCACACCCCTGGTGAAGCGTTGAGGAATAGACCCCTGCTTAAACCAGTTGTTGTAAATCAGTGCCAGCAAGGGGACAAAGACGGGCGACTGCCTCAAGTACATTTCATAGGGAAGACCATCTAATCCCGGAATCTTGTCCAGGCCTACCTGTTTCAGCGCATCCCAGATCTCAGACTCTGTTATGGGCCCCTCGCACCCAGCCGCTTCAGCCGCCTCAAGGCGGGGAAAGTCGGCTAAATAGGCATCGAACTGAGCAGTGCTCAGACCGGGCTCCCTGGTAAAAAGCTCCTGAAAGTAGTCTCGAAAAGCCTCGCAAATGCCCACGTCTGTAGTCACAGTCCGCTTATCCGGCAATGTGATGCTCGCGTTATGCCGATTAGTTGCCCTACGAAGTTCCTCTGAACGCAATGAAGCGGCCATATTCGTAGCCTCGCAAGACATTCTTTTTATCCTAGCCCTAACTACCAGAGCTTGATCCTTCTTGATAAGCAAGGAGGCCAGCTCCGCCTTAGCTATGGCTATGTCCCCACTATCACGGGATTTCCCCGCCCGATCAACTTTTGCCTCTAGAGACTTTTGCACTGCTAGCCTTGCTAGGTTGAGTCGTTGACTAAAATCAGCAGCAAAAGACCTAAGTTTGGATTTTAGAAAGCCCCACCATCTATTCCCAACCACAGCCCCCGACAATTCCCGCTGTAGCATTAGTAAAAGCTGGTCTCGGAAATCTTGCTCACCAGATAATGATGAGTTCAATTTCCAATACCCAGCCATCTTAACCCTAGGCTTATCTAAGTTTACCCGGACCCGGACAAGCCTATGATCCGAGTAAACTATAAAATGGAAGCTTGGACATTCTAAGAGCCCTACTTCGACTCTCTTAACTAGAACTCGGTCGATGTAGCTTGCGCTAACTACCGAGCTGCCGCCCCTAGTCCAAGTCCATGCTACCTCCCGGGGGTGTTCATTTCGATACTTATCGACGAGATCGAACGCGTCGATAAAGTCCCGAAATGGTTTCACATCCGGATTGTTAGTACCCGGTTTTTGCCCTATACGATCTATATCGGGATCAAGGACGGCATTCCAATCACCCGCTAGAACTACCGAACGAGAAGTCGTCAGAAACAGCTCGATCTGCCGAAACAAAACAGACCGCTGCGCATGGTCATTGGGCGCATAAACCCCAATGAGACGAAGAGCCTTATCCTTTATGGTAATATCCAGCACGCAAAGCCTGCCCGCCGGATCCGCGAAGACAAGAGCACACACCGCGTCCAGAGACTTGCTCACCAGCCAGGAAACACCCCTCGAGCGTCCATCAAAACATGCTGAAAAGAGGTCGAACCCCTTAGACAGAATGTCTTCATAATCGCGAGATAAAAAACGGTTTTCCTGCACGCAACATACATCCACCCCGAGGCGCTGAAGATCGCGAACGAGCCTCATCCTTCGAGACTCCGACCTCAGGCCTCGGACATTCAAACTTGCTAACCAAAGAGCCATGATGAAAACCGATTAGTGTTGTGATACTGGTTTGAACATGGCTGGGGTGAGGATACCGACAGCCTCTCCCATAGACCCGTGACCCATCTCATTCTTGATAGAGCCGTCTTGAGAGATTCCGCCGATATCCCAGGGAAATGTCAGTTTAAGAGCCCTGTACAGGGATGGGTGAACTAAAATGGGGACCCTCCCTGCACAAAATTGCCTCAGATGATTGAGTTGGTCGTTTTCCACAATGGCTATGGGTAAGGCCATCTTGTAAGCGCTGATGGCCTCATCCACCATTGCCCATATCTGTTTCGAACCAGTTCCGGTTCTAATCACAGTTAGAACCCTTTGCGCAAGTGGGAAGTTCTGTGGAACCTCTACGTCTAGGTCCGCATATTGACTTATAGACAGCAGGTATTTCAGTTCTTTTATGCGATTACCGTAATCGCGGGCTCTCTCGGCCTGAGCCGGTGAAACGCGAGAGACATCCTCCCCTGTGTTGAATATAAGTTTCTGTGATTTTTTTTCCTTTCTTTCCTCTCCTGAGCAGGTATTTGTAGCGGGAGGAGGCATTTCTGCTTTAGTAGAGGGGGAAGGACAGGGAGTTTTCCGAGGTGTGCTGGAGGATCTCGGTTTAAAAGGAGAAGCAGTAGGGGTTTGAAGGGGAGTATAGTAGGACCTATGATTGTAGGGGCTAGGATCTCTACTGTGAGGACGAGAGTTGGACCGGGTTGGCGGAGGGGAAAGTTTCTTCATAGGAGAGAGTGCAGACTGGGCAGAGGACGTGGATGGAATAGGCTCTGTGTTTTGGGACTGTTTTTGACGATCTAATTTTTTTTTCAGTTCTTTAATTTTCTCAGTTTTTTCAAAACCTGGGTCATACTTTTTTTGTTTTTCTTTGAATTATAGCTGAGAGGCCGAGGCATCTCCCTTAGCGTTGCAAGATGGAGTGGGGCTGTCCGTGTCTTTCGCCCTTGGGGTTTCAGAGGACTGAGGACCCGCTGTCCGGTGCTTCCCTCTGGCCTTACCAGCTACCAGCCATTCCCCCTCCCCCCTCTCCACAACTGCACAAGCAGCGGGCGAAGGTTCTTTGGGGAAAGTGGTTTTCGATGTTTCACCAACCGGCGGATTATCCGACCCGGTCCCAGCAGCTGGTACGCCCACTACAGGCGAGGCGGAAGGTAAAGACTCGGTCAGAGGGGGATTTTGGTCTACTGGTGCTTGACTGCCAGGGGCCTTCCTCCCTGGGCAGGAAGAGGAGAGGTGACCAATCTCTCCACACTTCCAGCATACCGGTTTTCGGCCAGTTACTATGACCGGTAACTTCAAGCTACCAACATCCAGACAGTTGGGGATGGAGCGGAAGGCCTTCTCGTCCAACATAATATCAAAGCTCCACCCCCCGTTCAGGCTATCACAGGAGGCGCCTAGAATTTCGCCATACTGGGACAAAAAGGCAGCAATGTGTTCCCCGATAACCTGAGGAGGGACCTCAAATACTGCCACACTGGTCCGTCTTCGGCCTTCGTACTCCGTTCGTACTATGAGATCTTTCGTTATAAGATCCCGGCTAGACATAGCCACGCAATCTTCAGGCGTGGGTAACAGTACGTCCCACATGAAGTATTTTGCTCCCTTAACTATTCTGAGGGGCTTAAACCCCAAGGACTCTAGTGTTTTCAACACAGTGTTTTTCGTCGAACGACAAATTTTGCGCGTACGCTTGTCGACGACGAAAACCGACACAATTCTTTTTTCAATTTTCTTTAGTTCTATGGGGTCTTCTAAAAGTCCACCTTCTACGACAAGGTGAGCGTAACTCTTAGCACGCTCCAAGAACTCCGCTAAATTGATAATACATTTTGGTGGGGACGACCAACAAGAGGGCGATTCCCCGGCCTCTGATTTGTTCTTTTGTTTGTCTTGGCCATTACTGGCCTCCATATCATTGTCGTTTTGGCTATTATTGGCCTCCATACTTTCAGTATTCTGGTCATTAATAGCCTCCATACTTTCTGTATTTTTGCCCATATTAGCTTCCATTAGGTTTTGGCCATTTTCGGCTTCCGTAATTTCGGCTTCCAAAGCTTTTGGATTCTGACCCTTTTGGGCTTCCGTAGCTTTTTTATTTGGACTATTTTCATCTACTACGTTTTTTTTACTATTATTAGGACTAGGCCTATTTTGTTCTTCCAAAGTGTCCTCTAAAAGTGGGTACTACTGTGGATCGTCTTTGTCAGGCGGTTTTTTATCTATAGAAAATTAATATATTTTAACAGACTTTTTAATGTCTATTACTGGTTTTTTCTTTTTTATTAAAAAAGAAGTGGCTTTATTTTTCTTTTTATCCATTTTTTTAAAAGAAAATCATACGACGGGAAGGGAAGGGAAAGGAAGGGGAGGGATGGAAAGAAAACAAAGATCGCCTATAGGCGTGGGGGGAGGGTAGAACTAAGTGAAACTTGCCTATTAGCGAAAAAAATAAAAAATAAAAATAAATAAATAAATTACAAAACTCGCCGGAAAGCGAGACGAGCAACAAATTAATTACAAAAGTACAGCTAAAGTTACATACAGAAATTAACAAAAACAAGGATTGCCTAACGGCGAAATGTAAACAATAAAGTTAAACGAGAAAGATAAATATAAATCAAGTAACGGTCACAAAAAACTTTTAAAACGGAAAAAGAAAGGTTACAATTGCAAAACAAAAATTAATACAATAATACAGGAAAAAGGAAAACGTTTAAAGATAACTTTTTAAAAAAATACGAAACAATAAATAAAATATGGCCGCTAGAAAAATCTAGTCCGACCAGAAGACGAACGAAACACAAACAATAATAAAGACAGATTAACAAATATAAACGGAAATTTTAACACAGAAAAGCTTAAATGATAAAAAGGACGGACTTAAATGATATTTTTATAAAGGAAAAGAAACAATTAATACGTAATAAATGAAGAGAAATTTAAAAGGTAAGACAAAATAAATACGTGGAAACAACGAAGGATTTTAAAGGGGAGGGTTATAGAAATATAAAACAAAATAAAAATCTAATTTAAAAATAAATGAATATAGTGAAAAGAGGGGTGATAAAAGAAAAAATGGAAAAAAAAAATTCAAACTTTTTTTTTTTTGCAAAGAATGTCAGTACGAAAGAAAAACAGAAAAAAAAACAACTTAACGTAACAAAACAGTTCACACAAACAAAAAGTCGTTGACGTAAACAGATAATCCCACGAGCTGAAAAATAACGGTCGTAAACGGTCGGAAAAAAAACGAGACAGAGAACCAATCTCTTGATTCGCCAATATTTATTGTACAAATGTAAAAGTGTGGCACAAGGCCGAAAACGGGAAAGGGGGGAAAAAGGCTGGTCTTCTTCTGTCTTAGCGTTTAAACTTAGCTACCGCAATCACTGACCCAAACAAACTGACAATATTCCTTTCACCAAAACGACTCATTCTTACATTATCATTCTTACCTCAAACACCATAATACCTCAAAAACTCCATGATGTCCTAACTAGTCCCCATATATACAGCTCAATGTTTGTCGGGGGGGGGGGATAAAAAACAATTTAAAAACCCCAATGAGTAATTACAAATGTATAAGAACTGTCTTCCCGGTACCCACCATATTTATATAGTCAGTACTCCACTATGCAAATTAGGTGGATCCTACCACAACACACAGAAAACTTTATTTTCCACAGATTTCTTGGGACCAATATACTAAGGTTGGCCTGTGTTCACCTCTTGCTGAAAATCAAGTTAGATAATCTTTTCACCGAGAGAAATATTTTTTCTCGTAGTGTTAAAGAGCACAATGCATGTAATCTGAACTGACTGCTTTTATTGCTCATATTCCGGAAATTCTACTAACTACTTGTAAGATTGAAGCCCACGTGTCCACTAAAACGCAAAATTATCATAGTGAAATTTGAGTGAAATTAACTCCTTTTATAAGATATTGCCTAGCTTTCTTCCTAATTGATATTTCGTAAATTATATCCAACAATTCGATGTCAATAAAAAAGGCAATCAAGTCCGCTACATATAATATGATAAACGAAACCTTTTCCTCATTTTATTATTTTATTTGCCCAATTCTACCCAAGACGGTGATAATGCCACTAAGATGTAAGGAGGCTACTGGAAGTGAAAGAAAATGAAAAAGAATTTAAAAGAAACAGGAAACCCAATCCTAAAAAGAAACAAGAGAAAAACCTCTATTCATGTTCAAAACCCCATTTCTTCTTTGTGATGACTAATTCCAATCTCCGAATCGGATATTTTTGGGAATGACGATAAACTACATCCGGCCTCTGATGGGGAGATTAGAGATTTGAAGGCCGTGGAACCACCTCTTAATTGCTGTTGTTCCCAGGTTCACTCTGACTCGTGGTGGTAGCTCCTGATAGGCTCCCAGCGATGGACGAATAGTGAGACCAACATAGGAAAATCACTATAAAAGTATACAAGTAAATTTTATAGTAAAAATACTAGCAATACATTTTGTCTGTGGTTGAAACATACTATTGCGTTCAAAATAGGTTTACTTGAAGCCATAAAATTTTGTTCAAAATATTTAGGTTCCGGCATTAAATAACCCATAGAGGTTGATATGCCGCTAAGCAAAATCAGCTAACCAACCAAGCGAATCATGAATTAAACTTTCTCATTTTATTTAAGTGAAACCGCCAGTTGACCCTATCAGAGTGTCCAATCCTGTTTCGTTCTAATGCTAAGTGATTATTGTTTTTAACTGCCAATTATTTAATTGTTTATTTTCCGTCTTGTGATGATTTTTGTATGTTGGCGAATCTTACGAACACCAGTGTATAAATTATTACCATATCGTATTTCAGAAATACAATATACAGTAGAGTTCCTCACATCCGGAATCCCTCATATCCGAAGTGCCTCATATCCGGAATCCTGCATATCCGGGCATGATTTTGATGTGCATATTTGAACAATTTGGGTGATATGTAACTGATTTGAAATTTCTGCTTTTCAGGCAATTTATTTTCGATAATTGCTTCTGCTTATTTCACCCTTATATCTTGCATTGGTGCAAAAGATGATGGGAATAAGAGGAAAAGAACAACTTTGGAGTTATCTCAAAAAGTGGAAATTTTAAACAGACTAGACGATAGTGAAAGTTCATTGTAACTATTCGCTGAGTTCGACATAGGATTGTGTGATATAAAATCTTCCAAAGAAACTACTCTTCAGCGTTCCACACTTTAACAATGAACAAGGAAATAAAAAACACGATTGTGATGAAACCTGGACTGAAATAGAAACAGAAAAGGCTGTCTGTTTTATGGAAAGAAAGCCAGCTTTCAGCTATGATTATTGCAATAACGCATGAAGAATTTAAAAAAAAATTCTTTCGTTAAAAAAAATTCAAGAACAAATCAAAACGAAATGCGGAAAAATTTGTGAATGACATTAGAAAAGAAAGAATCATCATGCAACAGCGATTAAAAAATCCTCGTTACATTATTTCTTTTGTATACGTGGCATACTTAATTTAATGAATTTTCATTAACATTACATAATTTATTTATTTTTCCTTAAAGTCAATTCCTTTATATTTCACTCACCTTTAGCTTATTTTGTTTGCTATAAAACACTGAAAACAAATTTTAAACTTGATTTTAGTTCTTTTATTTTAATCTAAATATAACCCCTCACATCCGGACTTTGTAACCAATTCTTCATATCCGGAAGGCATTTTTAGTCCGGTTTTCAAGGATTCTATTGTATTTCCAGTAATAAGTTCAGAGTGTTAGGAGATTTTTCCCAATTAGTTACAAAAATAATCCTTTTTTTTAAAATTCTAAACATAACCCGTACACTTCAATTTATTCCCCTTTACTTCATTAACATAATACTAGATTTTAATAAAATGAAATTGTCATTTGCATTTACGACAATCAGTATGCTAAAATACGTTGCAAATTGATTGTTTTCAGGCTATTATATGTCTACACTGGTTTGGAAGTAGCACTAAGCGTTAGTTTATGCCACAACTGCGATTGATCAACATTCCTCGGTGTCTTGCAGTAGTTCGTAAAGACATATACCGTATATTCTCCTATAACGTGCGATGATTATTTTCAATACAGCTGTACTATTTGATTACAGTAAATGTATACATAGCTTGGTCAGCCGCGTAGCGAAGTCCAGCAGTACGTACGTTAATTTTATATCTATGATGCGACCCCCTTAAAATTAGGTCCAAATATAGGTATTCAAAAGTCGCATGATACGCGAGTATATACAGTAAATACTTCCACAGCAAGGCAAGTATTAAACTCATGGAAACCAGTGTATTTAATAAAGAACCAAAGATCATGTACGCGTGTATATCATTCAAGCTCTAAAAACAAATTTCATCATATTTATTGGGATCACAGCAACTTAATTCATGCCGTTCGTTTCATCGGAGTGAAGAAAAAATTGCTGTATGCATTTATCGAGGGATTTTGATACATAATTCAAAGGAGAATTATGTAGGGGAAGGCTTTTAGCAGTCTTTCTGATGGTGTACTTTCTACCCTCAAATTTCGTCACTGCGATTGAAGAATTCTCTTTCTGTTTGCCATAAACTTCCACCTCTCTACTGTTCCGATTGTCTACTGATTTTTCTAGAACGGCACGTCAGAGCCGGGCCCAGGGGAGGTCACCCACTTCAACGTATCCATCTTGAAGCCAGGCTTTAAATCAAGTTAAGGAACGTTGTCCTTGGGGAAGGGCAGGCAAGGAACAGAATGATAGAAATGAACATCAGCGGGAAGATGTAAATTAGAAATAGTAGTTTCAGAAGACACGATGAAGGAAT
Organism: Acanthosepion esculentum; assembly: GCA_964036315.1. Lineage (NCBI taxonomy): Eukaryota > Metazoa > Mollusca > Cephalopoda > Sepiida > Sepiidae > Acanthosepion > Acanthosepion esculentum. The sequence continues at coordinate 14,333,591 of OZ038475.1, forward strand.
CGATGGGGAAAAGAGGAAAAAAACCCTTAGGGATAATAGCTTAAAGACGATAAAAGCGATGGCGCTATGAAAAGAGAAATGAAGAATAAAAAAGACAAAATAAAATTTAAAAAATAATTAATTAAAGAAGAATGAAAAGAAAGACGAAGGGAAGAATAAATAGAAGGAGAAATGTAGTAAGGAAAAGCAATTATAAATAAAGGGAGGGGGTCCAGAAGCCGGAAGAGTGACTGGAAAGAAAGGAAAGGTAACGGAAAAAGAAATGATAAAAAGAAAAGGGGAGATAGAAAGAAGATAACGATGAAAAGATATGAGAAAAGTTAGAGAGAAAAAATAAGATAAAAAGAAGAGATAAAAATTGATAGAAGAGATAGACAAAGAGAAAAGGAAAGATAGAAAGGTAAAGAGATAAGGAAAGATAAAAAGATGAAGAAAGATAGAGAGAAAAGGCAGGAGCGAGAGAGAAGAGATAGATAAAGAAGGAAGGAAAGAGAAACAAAAACAAAATAAAGGGAAATATGGAAAGAGAAAGGCAAGATAGACAGAAGAGATAGATAATGAGAAAAGGAACCAGAAAAACGAAGATAATGATATAATGAAATATAGAGAGAAAAGGTAAGATAGAAAGTAGAGGTAGATAAAGAGAAAATGGAGAGATAAGGTAAGATAAAGAGATAAGGAAAGATAGAGAGACAAGGCAAGATAAAAAGTATAGATAGATAAAGAGAAAAATGAATGAAAGAAAAGGAAAGCTAAAGGTATATGGAAAGAAAGAGAAAAGACAAGATAGACAGAAGACATAAATAAAAAGAAAACGGAAGAGAGCAGAAGGAAAGATAAGGAGAAAGCAGAAGTCATTCGGCAAAGGAAAGATAGGCAGAAAAGGTAAGATAGAAAGGGAAGTAAGAGCAAGAGAAAAAGAAAGAGAAAAAGAAAGAGGAAGAGATAAGCAAAGGGAATTCATATAGAAAAACAATAGCGTTCGGAAAGTCCAATAAAACAATGAAAGGAACGAACGAAAGAAAAAAAAGCTAATGTAAAGGAGAGTCATGGACAAAATAAAATAATGATAGAAAGAAAAGAAAAAGAAAAGTTAGATAATGTTAAGAAAGACAATAGAAATAAAAGAAAAAGGATACAGAAACGGGCGGAAGTCAGACAGGGATAAAATGCAACAAATAACAAAGGGGAGTAACTCTATATAATTGAAAACTACCGAGAAAATGATGAAGAAAGGGGAAAAAATACAACATAAAATAAAGAAAGCCTTCATTCGAAGAGATAAAAAAATCAGCAAACAATAAAAATAAAACAGTATCCATGGAAACAATGGAAAAATAAAATAGTGGAAAATAATTAGATGAAAAAAAATATAAAAAGATTTAAATGAAATAAAGGAAAACACATTGCGGGAGAATTTTAACGAACGGTTAAGGGGAATACATTGTTGGTTAGAAATAAAGAAGAGAGGAAAAATGAAAATTCCCCACCTCCAAAATAAAACTAAAAAATATCGAAGGTTAAAACAGAAGGTACGAGATGAAGAAAGTCGAAAATAAGATACAACTGTAGGTGTTCATATAAAACAGGAAGAAACGGGTCACTTCACTATGTCTGCATATAATTCAGTAAATAGAAATATGTTGATATGAATTTAAAAATAACAGTAAAATGAATAAAAGGATCTCAAAGAAAAGAAAGAAGGAAGAAAATGAATTTGACTGCCATTTGTAAGGCAGCGAGACACACAATGCAAAGAAATAATGAAGAAAGAAGGAATGAAAAGAATTTAAGTGAGAAACAATTAAAAGAACAACAAACAAGAATAATGAATTATGGGAAGGCAAGAACTTGTGATCAGAAAGAAAAAGGTAAAACTAGCAATTGAGGAGGAATGAAAACGAGAGAAATCTTTCCATTAAATCTTTCATTCGAAAGATTTAATGGAAAGATTTAGGAAGAAAGGGTTGAAAGAGAATGCAAGGAATAAGCGAATGGAAAAGAAAGAATGAAAAGAATAAAGTAAATTTAAGAGATAGCAGAAGGCGGTAAGGAAAAAGGAAGGGAAATATTTAACAGATGGAGAGGGAGAAAATAAAAATGAAAGAACAAGTATGATTGGAACGAAAAAATGAAGGGTTTTGGTGAAGTTAATGATTGATTACGGAGGCGAAAAGGAAATGAATTCGGTATCGACAAATATTAGGTAGATTAAAAAAGAAAAGGAAGATTGAGAGGAAAGTTAAACGTATGAAGGACTCGAAAGCTGGTGTTAGAAGGTAAAATAGAATAAACGAAAGTACAATTTTGAGAAAACAGAAGTTAAATAAGTAATAATGGATAGAAAAAAGGTCAATTATTATAAGCAAAGATTTACATGCAAAAGGAAATAACGTGATTGTTCAGTTAAAGAAAACTTAAAAAATATATAAGGAAAATATGATGCAAAACACGAATGAGGGAAGACAAAAGAAATTCTTTCAAATTTGTTTTTAAATGATGAAATTAATTTGAATATATGTTTATGAAACAGAAATTAACTAGTTTAGTAAAACAGAAGCGAAAACATAACAGACTAAATTACAGACCTTCAATAATTATTTAGAAAAGAACTTATTAATCAGGGAGTAAAAACATAAACAAAGCAAACTTTTAGGATAAAATTTAAGGAAGAACATTATGAGATTTGAAGGTTTCGTGCCGAATCATCCACACTTTTGGAAGGGCGAATACAGAGACTTGGTGTACAACGTGAAACAGGGTCCCTGATTGCATATCCGCAGGTTTTGAATTCAGAAGTTCTCCTTCTCCTACACAGGTTACTATCGAAGGCTATAGAACATACTCTGCCCTGCTATTTACCCGTAGCTGGAGGGAGAAGAACAGGATTCACACCTTAGTGAAAGTAATGGATTCGACTGGAATTCGAACTCCGATTCCTTAATCCAAGCCGCTATCCACTACTTGACTGTGCCTCCCCGAATATATATATATATATATATATATATATATATATATATATATATATATATATATATATATATATATATATATATATATATATATATATATATAGCATAATGAGAAGCCACGTATACCTTCTTAATATGTGTATATAGAAAAAAACAACTAAAGAGTTGCCAATTAAAAAAAAATGAATGTTTTTTTTGTGAAAGTATTTATTTATATTTTTTTTAGATATATTTGATATTTCAGATCGACCCCGATCTTTCTTTAGAAATAACTGTTTTTAGAGGCTTGTTTATAAGTAGCGTTCGTCGCGAGATGCGGACGTCACGTGATATGGAATGAAACCTTGTTCGAATATTTTTAACGTATATCTAACTGTAATAATATTTTAGATGTTGTTTAAAAAAATTTTTTAACTATATCTAAAAAAAAATTTTAACTATTGAAATATTTAGAAAGATTTAAAATACCCAAGTCTTTATTTAACCCTAGTTTATATGTATTTAATTTTAAAATCCAGTATTTTTCTTTTTTTCTGCGTGGGTATGTGGAACTGAAATCAGAATCTATCAATACACATTTACAGTTTTCTAATGAATGTCCTGATTGATTAACAGTTCAGCTATGGGGGAATAAGGATTGTTTTGACGTATGGTTAGTTTATGATTGTTGAAGCGAAATCTAAAATTATTTCCAGATTCCCCAATATATACACTATTAGGACATATTGTGCAGAATAAATAGTAGTTTATGTTATGGCTATCACAGGTGAGGCGAGGTGGGTGTATCTTGATATTGGTGTTGGGTACAGAAAATACAGTTTCGATTCACTAGAGCAGGTCTTTTTTCCTCAAAGCTTGGTTCAAACGCTCTAATTGCTGACAGTATATTTGAGCATTAATTGTTGCATTAGGTGGTAAGAATTCAAAGTGGATTATTCCTTGGCAATCCCACCAGACTGAAAGAAGAACCTTTTGCCCATGAAGTTTCCTTCTCGGCTGTGGCTGGGGTCCTTCCCCTTTACTAAGTCATTGTCTACGACGCTTAACATTTCGATAAAAGATCCATTTTTCGTCGCCAGTCACAAATCTATCGAAAAAAGGTGAAACAAGTTGGCGAGAATGAAGAGAAGAGCAGATGTCAACTCGGGATTTGAGGTTGTTTTCAGACAATTCATGAGGCACCCATTTTCCAAGTTTAGGAACTTTTCCAAGTTGTTGAAGATGACGATGAACAGTTGTATGGTTTGAATTGAGAACCACTGCCAATTCCTCAACAGATAAAGCAGGATTTTTTTCAAGGGCTGCTTCATGAAGCTTGTCATCAAACTCAACTGGACGTCCGGTTCGATCTTCATCTTCAAGGGTGAAATCTCCACCTCTGGATTTTACAAACCATCTTCTGCAAGTTCTTTCATTCCCACATTCCTCTCCCTAAACTGAGTGAATGTTTCTAGCCGCTTCGGTTGCTGAGTTTGCTTTCTTGAACTCATAAAGCATTATGTGCCTCAAATGATTCTTGGGTACTTCTATGTTAGCAGGGTTTTAATCAAACAAAATTTAATTTTATTGTTCTCTGAAATAATATTTGATCAGTTTAAATGCATCTAAACATAAAAATAATGTTCAGCTCCATTAGACATTATAACATACTCTTTAAATTTCGTTCATTTTAACAAAAAGTTAAAATTCGGACAGAACTTATGGGATGACCTAATAATATTAGATCTGCCAGGAATTGTAAATGCTGCAAGAGTCAGGGCGCAAATATACTGTGTCTGACCTTACGACAGGGCATTAAACACACACACACACACACACACACACACACACACACACACACACATATATATATATATATATATATATATATATATATATATATATATATAGGGAGGGAGGGAGGGAGGTAGTTAGAGAAAGAGAGAGATAGACATACATACATTGTATAAATAGAGAAAACCAGTAATTTATGAAACAAAAGAGAACAATTTTCAAGGAGTTGTTGGAAAGCAAGCAAATAACACAAAAACTGAAAACAGAGACAACATATATGGATCATGTAGCGAAAACTAATGAAGAAAGAAGAGAATAAAAGAATACTGTAAATCCTGAATGATAATCAAAAAGTAATCTGTAAAAGGATCAAACTATGTGAATATAATATGGAATATATGCGGACGGAAATATCTGAGGAAAGAAAGGAAGAAATAGCAAAAGCATAAAGAGTGTCTAATAAGAAATTTGAAAGACAAGAAATGAAGCGATTACTTTGAATGAATGCCCGAAATGATAGGAAATTAGACGAGCAGAAAATGAAAAGGAATAATGCGAGAGAAATGCACGGGAAAATTTATTTTGAGAAAAATATAAACCAAGAAACAAAAATGAAGAAAGCTTTTATAAGAATGTAAAAAATAAAAGATGGAAACCAATTAAGTAAATTGTAAAAGATGGTGGAATAATTCAAATGGAAAACAAGGGATAATAAATCATTAAGAAAGAAAGAAAGAAAGAAAGAAAGAAAGAAAGAAAGAAAGAAAGAAAGAAAGAAAGAAAGATTGATTGATTTAGAAAAGGCCTAAGTAACGAAACGTCGTCAAAGGAGCAAGGAGAAATGATATTCCCAAAGGAGAAACGCTTGGATATTTTAGGAGTATAGTTCAAAATATATGGAAATAAAAATAAAGATGTTGCAAAGGAAAAAAAAAAAGAAAGAGAGTGAGTAGAGGAAATATCAGAAAGAAAAAAGACGAAGAGAAGAAGATTAAAAAGTGGATGAAAGAGGAAAAGTTGGGAAGAAAAGGACAACCAGTTGAAAAATAATGAATAGTTATCGAAAATAAAAAAGAAAATCTACAATGAAAGACGAAAGTGGGGAAAAATTAAAACATTAAAAGGAATTAAATGTTAAAGATTAAATCTGAAAAAAAGAACAATAAAATGTAAAAGAATGAAAAAGTAAAAAATACAAGAAAGCAAAAAATATACAATAAAGTGAAGAAAGAAAGAAAGAAAGAAAGAGAGTAAAAAAGAAAGAAAGAAAGAGGGTAAGAAAGAAAGAAAGAGGGTAAGAAAGAAATAAAAAGGCAAGAAACTATATTAAAGAAAGAAAACTGGAAAATTTAATACACGGAGAAAATAAATAAATAAAGAAAGAAAGAAAGAAAGAAAGAAAGAAAGAAAGAAAGAAAGAAAGAAAGAAAGAGGAAAAGGCAAGAAACTATATTAAAGAAAGAAAACTGGAAAATTATATACACTGAAGAAAGAAAGAAAGAAAGAAAGAAAGAAAGAAAGAAAGATGCAATAAACTATATTAAAGAAAGAAAACTGGAAAATTGAATACACGGAGAAAAGAAAGAAAGAAACAAAGAAACAAAGAAAGAATATTCACGAATTGATAGACAGAAAGAAACAACAAATATAATTAGCATAAAGGTAAATACATGTCAATATCTGATACAAATATATAATTAGCATAAATCTAAACACATGTTAATATCTGCTACAAAAATATATTTATCATAGAGGTAAATGCATGTAAATATCTTCCAGAAACATATAAGCAGCATAAAGGTAAATACATGTAAATATCTGCTACAAACACATTAGTAGCATAAAGGTAAACACATGTAAAGATCTGCGTCAAAAATATAAGTGACATAAAAATAAACACATGTAAATATCTGCTACAAAAATATAAGCAGCATAAAGGTATACACATGTAAAGATCTGCTACAAACATATAAGCAGCATAAAGGTAAACACATGTAAAGATCTACTACAAAAATATAATTAACATAAAGCTAAACCCATGTAAATATCTGCTATTAAAACATAATTAGCATAAAGGTAAACACATGTAAATATCTTCGACAAAAATGTACACATATGCGTAAACAATGTAAAGGATGGCTTTTAATATGAGCTTTTTATTACTATAAAAATTATTTTATTAATGTTCATATATTAATTAACATAAGATGCAACACTAAAGGAATATAAAAACAAATTTTTTATGTTAAAATTACTAATAGATTCTATGGTTTCCAAATTATACACCTAAAGAAAAACATAACTTTACCCTGGACGTATAAAATTATGTAGAATATATCTGTAGTTGAAAGCATAAAATTACGTGCGAAATATGTAGATTTCGGCATTAAATATCCCAGAGGTTGATATGTTGCCAAACAAAATTAACCAACCAACCATACTTGAGTCTGTAGCCTGTAGTTAATGTGTTATTGGTCGTGTTTATACCCGAGGCCCATAGATAAACATTAGTTTTCTAATGCCTGTTTGTAGAAGAGACTTTGTAAATCACACATACAACAGAAAGCCTTCGAACAATACTCGGTCAGACGCCGATAATTCTCATATATATATATATATATATATATTTCCCTTTATCCGTAACATTATCTAATTATTTAACGATGAGGTCGACTGTATCTATCCGTGTTCAAACCCAAGTGTTGGCAGAGACACTTTATTCCTATATGAAATACTTTATACTTAAAGTAAAGCTTGCTCGTTCATATTCCATTCGTAATCCTTCCTTCTTTTGCGAGGGCTTTACCCTTCTATGCGGTTAGTATATTATACAACTCAGCGACATCGCAGTAATGCTATTGGTGGAGAAGCGTAACGTTGAATAAGGTAACAAGGAAAGAGAGTATTATGGAAAATTAATATTTAAAAATATTTTCTTTCGTTATTGAACTACTTAAAGAACGTAAGAATCATTTCTTCTGATAAGCACCCTGGAGAACACATGTGTATTTTTCCCTTCTGTACGCAAATGCGTTTTTCCTTCTGTACGAAAATTCATTTTTCCATCGGCGCGCAAGTGTTAAATCAAACCTGAAATAAATGTCTTCGAAACATCCCGTTTATTTTATTCTTCTTTATAATCGTTGCATTAAGGGTTTTCAGTGAATGTTTAATATCTATAGATTTTCTACACAGTCGGCTATATTAGTAAACTGTATAGTATTATCGGTATATCGATCATCTCACTTATATTGGGTTCCGGAAACAAGCGATCGAATTAAGATAAAAACGAGAATTGTTATGGTTAATATGTTGATCCCCAAACTCTGAAGCTGGACGTAAAACATTATTTTCAAAAAATTTGCTCCTTCCAGCAAAATTATTTCAGTCGGACAAATATTAGTGAAGAGAACCTAATAGTTAAACAACTGTTTCACTTAACATAAACGAAGTAGCGTGAATTGAAAAGAAAAGCTTGCTTATAGACTTAAAATAAACAACACTTTACCATGAGACAATTACAAATAATTTGATCACTGGGTTAAACATATTTGCGTTATCATACTAGAAATAGTTCCAAGAGTATTTAAAACATTCCAAGCTTCTGACTTACAGCCTTATCTTTATTAACATCAAGACTTTTCGACCGATATACTTTCCCGCCATCCCATACTTGGTCACCCCCACCCTGTAATCATCGGAGAATTTTGTAATGAATCCTTTATTTTATTTTATTTTTCAGAAGGATTATGTTGCGCGTTTTTCTTTGCGTTAATGTGTACAGCGTCTTTCTTAGGAATTTGAAACTTATAAAATATTGCTGCGACATCTGATATATTCTGCTATAAATCCTAGAGATCCTTGACAATATCCAAAGAAGAATCTGCAAATTTTTCGATCCTGACCTGGTAGCTCGGCTTCAGATAACATTCTCACTGTCGTACCGTAGCTTTCTAGTGCATTTTCTATAAATATTTTCATATCATTATTCTCTGATGGCTTTTCCTCATTGGCACCGCGACTGCACGAATTTAAATGCAGTTTCGGCTCAGAATGAGAAATCAGAGAGCGGAGTTTTAATTCTAGTCGGGATCGTTACATTCCCTTAGGTATGAATCCATCTCTTTGCAGCAGCTATGGATTGAATAGCGAGAAAGACTGGGCTCTATAGCCTTGGCTAAAAACAAGTATATCACAGAAAGAAATGGCAACCTGCTGCGGGAAAATCTTCTGCCTCTTCCGTCATGAATACAAAACACATGATCGCCCAAGCGTGTATCACATATCGTACTTAACTCACAGACTCACACTTTGGAAAGGTATGAATCCATCTATTTTCAGCAGGTATGGGTTGAATAGCGGGAAAAAACTCTGCCTAGTCAATCATGAATCGGAGGAGACATGATCGTGGGCATATATCACGTATGGTAGTTAACTGGCTGATTGTCTAAATTGGCAGCTATGTCTCATTGTTTCATGCAATGCTTTCAGATTTGTAACCGTATATTCTATGCTAATAGTTTCAGGAATTTTCGCTTATGGAACTCCCTTCTGGCTTCAAAAAATGTAAAATTCATTGTCAACCGTTATCTTCTGTCTCCTTGAATCCTGTTTTTTTTTTCTCTCTATTCCTTTCAAACTTAGTAAAATTTTGTATCTTATTGGTGATTTTTGTTAATGTGTTATATTTCCTATATAAGAAAGCTTTAAAAAGAATGGAAAAAATATGGAAACGAATTAAGTAAATTGTAAAAGATGGTGGAATAATTCAAATGTAAAACAGGAGATAAGAAATCATTAAGAAAGAAAGAAAGAAAGAAAGAAAGACTTATTTTTAATTCCTGGTTTGCGGTGATTTTTAAAATACACGGAGAAAAAAAAGAAAGAAAGAAAGAAAGAACATGAATAGATGAAAAGAAAGATAAAAGGAGAAGCGAAACAAAAAAAGAAGATTAAAAAGAAGAAAACATGGAAGGCAAATGACAAGAAAGGGAAAGAAAGAAAGAAAGAAAGAAAGAAAGAAAGAAAGAAAGAAAGAAAGAAAGAAAGAATTTTTTATCGCCTTGCTTGCAGTGAATATTTTTTTAATGTTTTATATTTCTATATAAGAAACCAAGGGATTATATCTCGGCTTTACCTAGGAAATGAACTCTTGATTCAAAGAAAAGGGACTAGTTTATTATCAAGAATCAGCCGCTATAAGCATCAGGTGATGTATTGCAATACATAGGCCCAAAGCTTATATTAGCATAGATTAAATCTGTGCCGAAACGCTACCAGATTATGCACATATCGTCGAATGCAGAGATATTCAAAGTCATTGGTAAAGGTCCACACGCATATTTGTATTCGCACATAATGCTATCTAGGGGTCATTATCTTAATCTTCCGCACGCATAATCAAGAGTATTCTGCAATTCTTATATTCCCTCTCTAAACTTATATTCATATTCGTACAAGTACTCTTAGTATCTCTCACACAGTATGATTTTCACAAGCGGAAGTAATCGCTTACACGCATGCGCAACAGAACAGATGCAAAATACCCATTCCTTTCAATGAGTCTTATTGATAGCGAAGTCTTGAAAGCCAGGGAGAGAATCCGAGAAAAATGGGAAGAGAGGGAAGTGAAAGACAGAGATAGAGAGAGTGAGAAAAGAAAAAGAAGTACAAAGATAGTTTGATCAGCTAAAGAGAAGGTGATTCCGAAAGGCAAATATAACGAGGATATTAATTCTCCACGAGCAAATTTTGAAACCAGTAATTATTGTCAAGCAGCGCCAAGACAAATAGGTTTATAACAACGTTAAGCATTCCCATATTACCATGTACAGATCATTTTAATTTTAAAATCGATTAAGGCATATCGAAGTTTATCGTTAGGAACTGGTCAGATCTGCGCCAAACCCAACGCAAAGCAATATTAATTGTGCAGCTTCAAATGTCTATTCTATCTATATTTTTTCCGTCGACCAGAAAGACGAAAGAAATAAGCAGTCCCTGCGAAATTAAAAAACTTGCCGATTTTAAGAGAAGTTTAAAGAGAGGTACAGTGAGTCCCCGCTTATTCGCGTTTCAGCATTCGCGGCTTCGCACATCCGCGGAATTTTTCTTTAGAACACATGTACTTGTTATTCGTGCAGACCCCAAACATTCGCATGTTTTTCATTAAGAACATATGTACATATTGTTCACTGAGAACTCCCTCGATTCGCGTATTTTTTTCGATAGAAGATATTTCAAATATTCTTGTATTATTTTCCTCTAAGTCAAGTGACTTAAAACATACAACAGTCCATTTTTATCGTAAAAATTGGTAGAATTGTACATTTTCATTGTACAAAACAATCACATTAACATGGTTAGTGCTTGGGCTTTGTTCTTTGTTAGGGGCTGCGACTGGGGTCTTAAAAGTGGCTTATGCTAAGTCTGGGGGCATCATCACAGTTCTGTATTAAGAAAATGTTTTCAAAACTTTATATTTTATGTCTTGTTACCCATATTTTATACAGTATTTCCAATGGTTGTATCGATCTATGCGTAATTAAAACGGGTTATTGTACGTATGAAGGAACATTTACGCTAAGTATATGGTCAGCAATACTATTTTTCAAAAATGTTTTTCAAAGGGTGTGAAATGTTTGTAAAGTGTTTAAGATGAAAGTTTATGGCATATGTGGTTTTACCAATCAAAATAGGTACTTATAAGCAATTTCAGGGAGGTTTCAAGTATTCGCGGATTCTAACTCTTCATGGCCGATTCTGGTTCCTAACCGCCGCGAATACGGGGACTCACTCAATTTTAATTCTAGTAGACTTCTAGATTATTTCTCTCTAACATAAAAAAATAAACTAGTATAAACAAGACATGAAATAAAAAAAGATTCTTGTATTCGTTGAAAAGATAATTTCTGTGTGATCTTCTGGGATCATTGTTTACACTGTTTACAACATTTCAGCCGTCCAGTAACCTGGCCTTTATCAGGTGTATATCGATCCATGTAACCTACAGGGAATTCTGAATTGAACCTTCTATTTAATAGATTGTTAGTGGGTAGACTGTTCTCATTCGTCACGATATATCTCGTTTAGTTCTTATTTTTAGTACTACTCAGTTATTGTCCGTCCAATTTCCACTGCGTTCAGATATGCACTTTCCAGCAAAGGACTGAACTCACAATTAGTATGCCACCAAATTCACGAACCAAAGCTTTTATCCGCTAGGCTATTATCCCGTGGGTCAATGCTCTGAGGAGAATTTGTACCCTAAATCTAACCCGCCTGCTGATGAGTGATTCTGCTACGTGTCATTATTGACTGCATTCACTGAAGCATTTCTCTTTTGTTACGACCGAAATGTCTTTCTTATTTTCTTTCTTTATTAGCGGCTCCCATATCCTATTTATTTTGATGCTATGCCTATTAAATCGGCCCTCATACCCTAGTATCTTTCAGACGTCTAACTCTTTAGTGACCTTCCTTGTCCAGTATTTTGATTTCATTCCACAGGCGTTGATGATTACACTTTTCTTGAATACACGATAAACCATGCCTGATTTTGTGGTCTCATTCCTCACTACGTTGTTCCTTCTCTCTGACTTATGAAACAATCCGGGCTCTAAAATTAAAACTAGAGGAGCACCCGATGAAGACCGGAGAAGGGCATAACGACCGAAATCTTGTGATAGAAACAACAAAAATGATATGTTACCAGATATAGTTAAACTGTTCATCTTGTAGTGATTTTCCAAGCACTGCTTCGATTGTGGCACAAGTCCGAAGATATGGGGTACCCAGTGAGGATCAAACTCAGTACTCAGTCATAATTGTTCTAGCAAGACAAGCTTGCTAACCATTATACCGCCTTGAGGTGCTCAACTGTTCATCTTATAGGCCTCAATTGATATTAAATATTGCATTAGCATCTACAGCAGAAATAATCTATTAGCAGACTTTTTCATTCTGTCCCCATGTAGGAATGACCGATAGATACATGATTAACTTCTTTCTCATATTAAAACAATTTAAACCTTTTGATGTGACTCATGACCAAACAATTTTTTTATATTAGCGATCTCATCATAACTACAATAAGCACTCTTTATAGATGCAATGTGCTTTTAAACAGAAATTAATGTTTAAACTTGGTTCCAAAAAGGCTCCAAAAAGGTTCCAAAAGTATTATTTCCAAAACTAAGGGTCGACTTTTATGAGAGGTATAAAAGGTAAATTATTCCACCTGAGTTGTAAACAAGTGAATCAGCATCTGTCACTATTTCCTCCAAGGACACATGACACAGTGGATACAGGCGTTAGTTAGATCCAGTGACAGGATCCAAAGAGTGTGAGTTCAATACCCGGCTAAGGCAGTGGAGAACTTTCAGAAGGAAATTAATAGGAGAAAACTGATAACTGACATCAATTAAAAACATGACACGTGGAACTAGAACAGTCTACCCCAATGAGCGAAATAAAGGTTTCAGTTCGACATTCCAACCACCTGAAGAAGGCCGGGGCGTACAACGGCCGAAACGTTGTAATGAATATAGCGACAAAGATGAGGACAATAGTCCGAATAATGTAAATAGTGTACATAATACCTCATCTCAGAAATATAGACCATATACTGAAAGGCCGAAACGTTGTAATAAATATGGCGACAAAGATGAGGACAATATTTAGAATAATGTACGCAAGTGAATCAGCATGTCTAACAATAACTACACCACTAACCTTACGTCCTGTAGACTAACACAAATATATCCCACTAAAACTTGTGTTTGATGAATATATTTGGCATATTAATTAATTAATTAATTAATAAAAAATAATATAATAGTGACAGGAACGCAGTATTCTATTAACGTTAAAGCACACATTACGTCCCGTAACTGGTACAAAATATGTAAATACTGACCGAAGCGCCGTTTAACTTAAGCAACTACAGTAATACACCGTTTTACAATAACATGCAATATGTAGCAGTACTATAAAAAAAAAACTACTTGATATGATGTGTAATCTATGCTGTTAATATTTTAGAGAAGCTGATGTTGACTTTAATATATTTATCAGTAGACCTGACGAATTTTAAATGTTCGCTAAGATATACTGATACAATATACGTTAGCTACCTACCGGTATATATTTTAGGTTGTTTGTTATACTACGCATACAGAAAGATATTACGTTCAGCGTTTCAATATAGAGATAAGCCGTGTAACCTTATGTTGTTTTGACACAGGTTATCGTACTCTATTTACATTATTCGGACTGTCTTCAGGTAGTTGGAATGTCGAACTGAACACTTTATTTCGCTCGCTGGGATAGACTGTTCTAGTTCCACGTGCCGTGGTTTAATGGATGTCAGTTATCAATTATCACCTGTTAATTCCCCTCTACTGCCTTAACCGGGTATTGAACTCACACTCTTTGGGTCCTGTCACTGGATCTAATAACGCCTTTATCCACTCTGCCGCGTGTCCTTGAGGACACATGGTACATTGGATAAAGTGTACATGGCACAATATACTGTAGCATAACTTCATTTACCGGTAGGCCTACGGTATGTTTGTGAGTTATAGCGTGGTTATAGGCCTGATGCAAAATTAAAAATCTTGCGGGCGTCTTTTACGCCAGGTCGACTTGTATGCCGATATTTATGGTAATATTAACATATATTTTCTTGGGAAGGAAAACATTTATTAGAATCTAAAACATTAGTTTACGAAGTGCACAAAAAATATCGTGGAAAATGTGAAGTGAAATCAATTATAAAGTTTATTTCTCTATATAAAATTCACGAACATTAGGTTACTTGTGTAAGAAATGATAGCATCCAATCTTGACAGAAATTACTATCTTGCCAGTTTAACCTTCTGAAAGTACGTTTTTACTCCATTAGTGGCCTCTAAATGGTTAACTTTCAAAACTTTTTTAAGGTTAGGAAATAAAAAATATATGAAGTTACTATATCAGTCCGGTAAGTTTGATTTCTAATGATTTCACCTCTAAGTTCTTGCAATTTTCTCCTTGTTTGATTAGACAGGGACAGTGTTGTGGCGAAAAAGGTTCTTCCGTAAGATTTTCTACTGCAGTCTTTTTTTTGCTAAATTTTAGATTAATTTCCCAGAACACTTTTATGTGAAAAAGATGTTACTGCTGTTTCCCCGTCTAAAATGTCAACTAACAAAATATACACAGCATTATCGAAAGCATCGTCATTTCCAGCATGGGATTTAATTTTTGTGAACAGAGGTTTTCTAACTTCATGTTTGTTTGACATTATTCTCGTCATATGTTTATGTGACACGCTGGTTTGTTGATTACACGACGACTTCTGGTGACAGTGACTCATTTGACAGTGACCGCTCAGCTGTGATTATTTCTTTCTTGCTTTGTATTGTTCTCGGCTCGAACCTCTCTCTATGGTCGTATGTGCCTTCGGTTCATTCTATTTGTATGTCTAGCTAGCGTTTCCACGATGCAAATTCGCGGTTGATATCTTTTACACTACACACTGAGACTCCATGCCAGCATAATTAACTCGCGGGTGTATGGGGACACGTAAATCGCTTAAGTGCTTAGGACCCCTATAAGTCTTAATCCGCTTCATTCAATCTCCATTCAAAATAACGCTATATTCCTCACTAAATATTAGTATTCAGATATTAGTTTTCATGTATTGCATTGGCGTATTTATCGGTTTTACTTTGTGGTAATTACTTAAAAGGTGTTATTTGGTTGATTTCCTGATTTTGACAATATTATCGATAAACATCATTACATTTTTAGCAACAGTTTCTTCAAATAGTTTCTTATTGATCAATTCAAATATATTCGCATATTCAAATAGTTTCTTATTGATCAATTCAGATATATTCACATATTCAAATAGTTTCTTATTGATCAATTCAAATATATTAACATATTCAAATAGTTTCTTTTTGATCAATTCAAATATATTAACATATTCAAATAGTTTCTTTTTGATCAATTCAAATATATTCACATATTCAAATAGTTTCTTATTGATCAATTCAAATATATTCACATATTCAAATAGTTTCTTATTGATCAATTCAAATATATTTCACATATTCAATTATTTTCTTATTGATCAATTCAAATATATTCACATATTCAAATAGTTTCTTATTGATCAATTCAAATATATTCACATATTCAAATAGTTTCTTATTGATCAATTCAAATATATTCACATATTCAAATAGTTTCTTATTGATCAATTCAAATATATTCACATATTCAAATAGTTTCTTATAGGTCAATTCATTTGTCTTACTTATTATTTTATATGACAGCCTGAAAAATATTTTTTTCATAAAAAATTTATATTCTTAATCTTTGTTATGTCCCACGATGCCACCCTACTGATATTCCGACCTTGACGCAGGACCGTCATGTCTGGGGCGATAGACTCCTGAATGTCCGTGTGAGCTCGATCGAATAAAAATTTGTCCTTCAATTTCTAATGTCGCATTCCAATCAAGCAATAACTCAATTCACCTTCGAGATTGTATCTTTCTTACGATCGTCAATAATCATTATATATACATGTCTGTTTTCCATCTTGAGGATAATGTACTGATGATGTGATGGCCTACGCTGGTGGTATTCACATTAAGAGTAAGCATGAACTTGAACAAAATATCGACATTGTCTACCAATAGTTTCAAGAAATGACTTAAAATAACACTTTCCAAACCAGAAATTATCGGGAACTGCAATGATAACAGCGATGGCGCCAATATTGAGTTCATAAGAATGTGAAAAGGGTAAATACTAAACACTTCAAATAGCTCGGTGTGTGGATCAGTTATAATAAATTTAGTAGAGGAGATAAGGAAATTGAAAAGAGGATAAGCAGCGTGAGGAACAGTTTCCTGCAACATCACACATTTCTACAAGGCGAATGCTTTAATCCAACAAGGTGAGTAATCGACTTAGATATCTTCATCGGATTGTCATATGGATGTCAGGCATGGTGCCAAACCCATTCAGAAATAACTGAATTGCCAGCTGTATACAAAAGCGTTCTCAGATCGATGTGTAAAAATGGATCCGAGCGAATGGAGCCATTAGGTCTCTTTTTTTCAAACCTTATATAATGGTGCTGCAGATTCACAAACAAAAAAAAACTGTACCAATTAAGAGAAACTACATTAGTTCCGGACTTTCAACAGCAGCAACAACTAAAATGGATATGACATGTAACTTGAAGGGAAAATAATGAAATAAACAAGATGTTAACTTGCATTATTTACATTATTCGGACTGTTGCACCCTCCATTCTTTTTCAGATGATTAGGATTTCGAGCCGAACCCTTTATTTGGTCCACTGGAGTAGATTGTTCTAGTTCTACGTGCCATGGCTCTTTCAGATGTCTCAGTTATTTACTTTTAACTCAACAGTAGACGAAATAAAGGGTTCGGTTTGAAATTCCCATTTCCTGAAGAAGGCCGGAACGTAAAACAGGCGAAATGTGAATATGCCAATGAAGATATAAAGGCCGGAGCGTACAACGGAGGAAACGTTGAAAATATGGCAATGAAGATGAGGATAACAGTCCGAATAATGTAAATAATGCAAGTAATAATAATACCTCATCTCAGAGATATAGACAGATATATAGAGAAACATAGATATAAAGGCCTGAGCGTACAACGGACGCAATGTTATGAATATGGCAATGAAGATGGGGATAACAGTCCGAATAATGTAAATAATGCAAGTAATCATAATACCTCATCTCATACATATAGACAGATATATAGAGAAACATAGATATAAAGGCCTGAGCGAATGAAGATGAGGATAACAGTAGGAATAATGTAAATAATGTAAGTAATCATAACACCTCATCACAGAGATATAGACAGATATATAGAGAAACATAGACATGAAGGCCTGAGCGTACAACGGCTGAAACGTTGTCAATATGGCAATGAAGATGAGGATAACAGTCCGAATAATGTAAATAATGCAAGTAATCATAATACCTTATCTCAGACATATAGACAAGATGTTGACGTTTCAAACTAATTGAAACAAAAGGTTAGGAAAGAAACTCCTATCGGATAGACGAATTACAGTGTCTGAATGTGAGAAACGTACTTTCCTTAAAAATTGTTTTAAGAGAAAATAACACTGCCTGCTAAGTGAATGAATGACAAATATTACCATTATCTTTCATAATTATATAAAAAAAAATGTATAGTCTTCAGCAAGAAGGACAATCGATGGTATGCGCCTCGGATAAAAGACATTAGCATAAAGCAGACTAAATTTGAGTTGTGCCATTTCAAATGACGGAAAATATGACACTGACGTTCATATTGCCAATTAGGCTATAAATATTAGGATAACAAGTATTTCCTTTAGAAAATACAGGGTGAACCCCAAAAACGGGAACTTTTTAACAATCCAATAAAATCAAGAGTGATGGAAGATATTTAATTCATATTAATTGAAACCTTAAAACATGCCATTTAAGAAACAATGATGGAATTTTCATTTTTTTAAAATTACGTCCTGTAGATGGCGTCCTCCTGTACGAATGCATTCTTGAAATCTGCTGTTGAGATTCCTCATTGACTGCTGCAACATCTCAGCTGGGATACTGTGAATTTCATTCTCGTTACTAAAATGGCGAAATGTTTACTTGCTCAATGTCACTGTCTCGCAGTGTTGCCCCTTGCTCAAGTCTGGCAATACGCACTTAAAAAATTCCCGTTTTTTTGGGGTGGGGGTCACCCTATATATGTTAGTGGACCCATGAAAAAGTCAATGACCAGAAATTGAAATGTGATTTTGTTCTGTAACGGGATTGAGTCAGTATAGAGAAACATCTTCGATGTGGCCTAATGTTTAGCAAGCTTGCCTCGCTAGATCTATTACAACTGAATAGTGAGTTCGATCCTCACTGGGTGCTCAACATTTTCGGCCGTGTGCCAGACCTAAGCTACGCTAAGAAAATCATTATTTGGGCACCTCGGTGTGGTGTAATGGTTAACAAGCTTGTATTGATAGAACAATTACAACTCAGTAGTAAGTTCGATCCTCACAGGCTTCCCCATACCTTCGCACTTGTGTCACAATTATTTTCGAGCAATAAATCTCAAGTCATGATAAAGAGGTATAAAGAAGCAAAGGAATTGAAATTTAGAGAAAATTTTAAAGAAATAAAAAAAAACGGGGTATAGAGGCAGCAAGAAAGGTCATAGAATGTGGGTTAACAAGACATTTTAGGAGAATAGTTCGACTATTGCGTTATTTGCAATGTTAGTGTTATGTTAATGAAATATATTCGTGTAGCTTAGCGGTTATAGCGCGGACAGTGGGAAAAGATGTTACATTACTTTCGAGGTCATTGCGCCCACTTTCACACATCGCACGTAACCTTGTCATCTCGTATTCATCTGGCTATGATTTACATCTCAGTAGAATCCAGTCAAGAAGAAGAGCAACAACTCGGAATTCAAGACCGTTTTGAATAAGAGATGGTTACTATTGAAACCGCAGTAGGGACACTTTGCGTAGCCTGTAAATTAAGAAAGATAATTGAAAGGTTAAAAACAAAAAGGAAAAGAAATAACGGAATAAAGGTGAAACTTATTAGGCAAAAGAAAGTGAAGAAGCAAAGTAAGATGGAGACGTGTTGTTAGAAAAAAAACTAAAAAACTAAAACCAAAGGTACAAAAAGAGAGAGGGATGATCAGAGAATATTTATTAAATAAAGATAAAAACGGGTCGGATGTAACATCTTTGAATAAATCAAATGAAAACGGAGAAATAAAACCAATAAAAGGGATATATCTAATACTTGTAGAAGGTTTAACTCCCAATTGCTGAGCCGACCTGTTAACCTAAAGCACGCCCGGTGGATTACTCTTTGTTAAACACTTGCTTTTATCAATCCTAATACAAACACAATTTGCCATGGAGAAGATTAAGACTTTAGACGTCTCAAGTGGCATTCATTTCAGACGGCTTAATATTGTAATGCCAATGTTATTCAAGAGTCACCTTTATCGGTAGGCACACTGGAGAAATTGCAGAGAACGTGACATGCGCTGCTTAGTTTAACTGTCTACTCTAACTGAATAGCCAAGTATATATTTGCTAAACAATGTACAACCTTGCAAGAGCTTTTCATAGTTAAATGACGAACTTTCTTTCAAAAGTTCTTTTACTCTGACATTACATGATCCTCTAATATTAATGCAATAAAAGGGGTGAAACAATATTATGAAAGGTGCAGATAATGTAAAACAAGAGAGATATATGTTCGACATCACTAACCCTGACGGGAAATAAGAAATCTAACAGATTTTACGACCGGAAGGATGGTGATTATAAGTCTTTTATTAGGTTTTATGATCTCGCTAAAACACATTTGATTGAAATATTTTCTCATTTCTTTGAACCCGTTATTTAGTGAACAATGTTTTTTTTCGGATCATAGTCTCGTCATGATCCGTAAAAATATAGATACGGAAAAGTTAGAATTGCTGGTTACTGGAAATCTAATACTTCCTTTTGAACGTGAAGGATTTCCGGGACCAGCTACTACTAACGATACAGAGGGAATTTACTGGTTCTGTGTTTTGGCTTACGTAGTAGCGACAGCTTAAGGACACCATTAGTTTTTTTGCTGCCAATTATAGCCGAGTCAATCTAGATAGACCAACGACGCAAAAGGCAATGGAATCTAGAAGAGAGGGTGCTGTCAGTTCGGAAGATAGAAATTAGGTAGTCATCGCACAGGCTAAGCTCTCCCCCTTGATTAACAAGAACCATGCTCAGGTACTCCGAGCTAGATTAAATAGAATGTTTGCCGACACAACAAATACGGACGCAGAACTGCGTGCGGAGGAACTTCACCGTGACTCTCAACGGCATATTGCCTTGTGTCACTGGGTGTATGTAGGTAGTTTTGTGATTACTTCCAGAAGCTTTTTACGGTGGAGGTCATTCTGAGTTCGGCTTAGTTTGACAATTATTTAACTGACTTTCCTCGCCAAGGGTTGACTGAAGCGACTGGTTGTGAGGGTCGTGTAACAGAGAACATTTGGGATTCGTCGGAGAAAGTCGGGAAGGATAAGATACCGCGGATCGATGGCTTACTCTACAAAGTGTACTGGAGAATGTCACCTATGTTTACCCCTTGCTGAAAATTTTATTCAAGAACTGAATGGAACGGTTCTATTCCCCGACGTTTCTACACAAGAACAAACATGGAAGGGGCGGGATTGCTAATTTTTGGACCATAACGATGCATTACACAGAGTTAAAGATCTTGGCTAAGGCCCTGGCGAGCTGTTCACAGGTTCTGCACGATCGGCTTGCTTTACCTTAACAGACTTTTACTTTAAGGGGTTGGATATCCACGATAACCTTCATTTCGTACGCAAATTCATAGAGAAAGTCTACGGAAAAGAAGCACTGATCAATTTGGATCAGTCCATTGCATTTGATAGGAAACACTTTTGTCAGCCGCAGGGTTCATGCCGAACTTTCGCTCTTGGATTTACCTCTTGCAGAAGCCCGGTTCTCTGGTGGAAATGCACGAGACGAGATCGAAGCCCATCATCTTACCCAGATCCATTTGTTAGGGTTAATCCCTTTCACCCATTGCTCTATGTGCTTGCAATATAGCCGTTCCTGTGCGGGTTATGAACGAGTCTGCTCCTTGGTGAGATTTCCTGGTGCTATTATCTCGGCTAGGTACACAATTACGCGGACGACGTCTGAACGCTAGTAACAAGCACTGCCAGGAGAGAAAACTAGACGTACGAGGCGATCATAGAGGCTATGATAAAAAAATCTGTGAGGTTAGAAACTGATTCTATAGGAACTCGCAAGACCAGGATCTCAGTGCATGGAGTGTTCATAAATATTTCACAGGATCATGGGGGGAGTTTTTATAACATATGGACCAATGGTCATAATAAAGTTCAAATTGTCACTGGTGAATGAGTTCTCCAACTGATACTGACGCGTGAAAGCTTTCTTGACATGCCCGACACTTAGATTTACCGCCGCTGGACAATCTTGTGTGCCGGTCGGAACCAGAGCACCAACAAATAACCAACGACATTTAAAGAAGCAGTGGAGGAGGACAAGTCCACCAAGGCTCTCCATGACTCCAATGGATAGATGAAGGTACTTAGGAGGGTATCTAAGTCTGCAACTCCTCTTCTTTTTTCCCCAGCAGGATGTCCCAGAAAAGAAGCTTCAGCTAAGCCGCAGCAGCATCAACGGGAGCAGGAGCAGAAGCAGCAGCTACAACGACAGCAGCAGATGTAAAAAGAAAAGCAACAGTCATTAGCCAAGAGAGTGGCAGCCACAAAAAGGATTAGGATTTGGAGTGGCAAATGCTGCAACTCGACCTTTATACGGAGTTGGAGGACATGTCTCCACCTAGTCCCTGCGCGTTGAAACGTATTTCAACCACTAACCGCAGTTTAGTGAAGCAAGGCCTTCCTTAGCACATGGGCTGTTCCAAGCAGCACCACCACCTACGGACTCACAATGCAGTCAATTGCCCCCAGGGTGTCTAGCGATGCAAAGCGATTCTTGTAAATAGTATCGAATACGGCAACAATATCAGTAACAACCTTATCTGTTGCATGGTAAGTTTATTTTTGTTGATATTGCTATCAATATTATATTTCTTTGATTTATGTTGTATAAAATACGGAAAAGATGGAAAGATATGCCTCTTCATGGTAAATACTCTGCCCGTACCAAACCCGTTCCAAATCTGTCTGGCTACTCGTAAACTCTGCTATTCAATTTACTCGTAAACTTTGCTATTCAATTTCACTGATTTTCAGTGATAACCAAAGGTTCGACCGAACCATCACAGCTAATAGCAGCCCAGAACAGTATATATTTCAATGGATGCAAAGCAACTGATGTTTTGACATCTTCGGGGATGTTTCCTGGTTATGTGGTGCCAACACTATCGTTTGTTTTGTTTACAGAAGTTCTTAGAATTACAATTTATATCCTGATATGCATATTCTGTTGTTATCAGAATGATATATGCAAGGTGTAGAGATGAGAAAACTAATAAACAAACTATAAAACCTTGATATAAATCATACGTCTAGTGTATCGCCGAATTCTCACGTTACGAACAATGATGATGAAGGAAAGATGTCTAATAAAGTATGGAATATGGTCTTTTATATTTTAACCCACAAAGGGAAATATTAAATTTAATTAATAATAATTAAATTTAATTAAGAAAGTGATTTTCTCCGAAGAACAAACGTTCTAAATCTGACGTAAAGATGTCCTGAAATCGATTGTGTTACTTAAGTCAATATATTTTGAAATACAATACTGGAGTAAAAATCACTTTGAACTTGTACGTAGCCAAAGAGGACGATTTGCAAGGATATTACAAAACTGATATTTTCTAAACTTACGTGACTGGAGTGTTCATAAATATTTCACAGGATCATCTTTTTTATAATATATGAACCAATCGCGGATGTCCCCCCGGCCATAATAAAGCGGGCATTGTCACTGGTGAATTTGTTCTCCGACTGATACTGACCCGAGAAAGCTTTCTTGACATGCCCGACACTTTGACTTACCGCCGCTGGACAATCTTGTGTGCCGGTCGGATCCAGAGCCACAACCAAAACCAACGACATCTAAAGAAGCAGTGGAGGAGGACAAGACCGCCAAGGCTCTCCACGACTTCAATGGATAGAAGAAGGTACTTAGGAGGGCAACTCCTCTTCTTTTTTTACCCAGCAGGATGTCTCAGAAAAGAAGCATACGTGACTTCGACAAAAAGTCGTATATATAAAAAAGTTCAATAGTTACTTATCTTCATTCGGTACGGCACAATCTCAAGTATGTTTTACATATGATATTAACTTGGATATAATATACTGCAAACGTAACAAAAAGTATCTCTAAATTACGTAGAAATACATCAGTTTCAGAAGAGAATCTACTATTTTGGCTAGTAAATCCTTGTTGCAGACGCCTGCTCCGTCAATTCTGTGTTTCTTTTAACACTTATAAAAGAAACCTGTGATTCATACTGCATCTATACGGAACAGATCTTCGTTACAATGTCTGGGAGAGACTGCATGATCCAGCAGCCGAAAAAAGCCGGGGTTGCGGGACTGTGTGGGCATGTGTTGAAAAGATAAATCGCGTGCGTCTCCTGAAATTAGCCAACAACAAATATGGCGCACTCGGGGATTGAGTCCACCATGTAGAAATGTAGAAGAAAAATATGTGAAAAACTACAAAGACCGGTATATATATATATATATATATATATATATATATATATATATATATATATATATATATATATATATATATACAAACAAATAGAATTATATTTAAACAACAAAAGGTTTACAAAAATGATATTAATCTCTGTGTACAAATTAATTAAGTTTGTATTTCAGAGTAGCTGTGAGTGAATGTGCGACGTACGTGTGTGTGTGTGTGTGTGTGTGTGTGTGTGTGTGTGTGTGTGTGTGTGTGTGTGTGTGTGTAACGGTCATGGGGTTTCCCCCAAAGAGGAAAAACGCAAATCTCCACAGAGATTTACATAGTGTTGTTAGCTGAAAAGTGAGAAGCGGAAGAGAACGAGACCAGATATCGATGTGTATATATAGCATTTAAGAGCGCCACCAAGTAGTGATTCAAAAATTGGGAGCAGGTAACTCCGACACTATTACGTTCCAAGCCACGTGATTCCAAGTCAGTCGAACCATCAATGACTTCTGAACAATTTCATTTGCCCAGTTTCATGTAAAATGGTATGGGCCAATGCATGGTATGAATTCCAGTCAGCTCACAAAGGTAGCACTCCGCTCGTACCGTCTCCCAGGCCGATAATATGAAGGTCACCTCCTTGACAAACCGACTATGATGAGCTACAGACACTGGTCTCATGCCAAAAAAATAATGTTCTGATCCCTTTAGAATGGCAAATATCACGGATGTGCTACATGCATCATCAAATACGAGATTTCAGTAAAAACAAGAAACAATCTTTATTGACCATGAATATGGATCCGATCAAGACAAGAAGCAGTGAAAATAGGAATAAAAACATGCAAATCTATACGAATAAAGAGACAGCACAAAAATATTTTTTTTACCAATCATCACCGAATAAAAGCCCCAAGATGGATTCAAGGCAGAAGGTTAAAGTTTGGAGTGCGTAGTATGAACAGAAAACAATGAAGTAGGAAGTGAAGATCATGAGGATGTGGAGGACAGATGACTACTCCCTTCCGAATATTTGATTTTCTGACTGTAAACAAGAGTTTAAATGCAACGTCAACCGCCATGTTCTGTCTTCTTGAATCTGCTTCATCTTCTATCCTTTCCTCAATCCTCCTTATACTCTGTCATCTCTTTCAATTTCACTCCCTGTAACCACATAGGTACTAGTGGCATTCCCGTTCATCTTTTGTCCTTTCCTCAATCATCCCTATACTCAGTTTTCTCTTTCACTTTCACTCTTTGTAACCACCGGCGTGGTACTGGAATTCCCGTTCATCTTTTTTCCTTTCCCCGATCCTCACAATACTCAGTATTCTCATTCAATTTCACTCCCTGTAACCACATAGGTACTAGTGGCATTCCCGTTCATCTTTTGTCCTTTCCTCAATCATCTCTATACTCAGTTTTCTCTTTCACTTTCACTCTTTGTAACCACCGGCGTGTTACTGGAATTCCCGTTCATCTTTTTTCCTTTCCCCGATCCTCACAATACTCAGTATTCTCATTCAATTTCACTCCCTGTAACCACCTGGGTACTAGTGGCATTCCCGTTCATCTTTTGTCCTTTCCTCAATCATCTCTATACTCAGTTTTCTCTTTCACTTTCACTCTTTGTAACCACCGGCGTGGTACTGGAATTCCCGTTCATCTTTTTTCCTTTCCCCGATCCTCACAATACTCAGTATTCTCATTCAATTTCACTCCCTGTAACCACATAGGTACTAGTGGCATTCCCGTTCATCTTTTGTCCTTTCCTCAATCATCTCTATACTCAGTTTTCTCTTTCACTTTCACTCTTTGTAACCACCGGCGTGGTACTGGAATTCCCGTTCATCTTTTTTCCTTTCCCCGATCCTCACAATACTCAGTATTCTCATTCAATTTCACTCCCTGTAACCACCTAGGTACTAGTGGCATTCCCGTTCATCTTTTGTCCTTTCCTCAATCATCTCTATACTCAGTTTTCTCTTTCACTTTCACTCTTTGTAACCACCGGCGTGGTACTGGAATTCCCGTTCATCTTTTTTCCTTTCCCCGATCCTCACAATACTCAGTATTCTCATTCAATTTCACTCCCTGTAACCACCTGGGTACTAGTGGCATTCCCGTTCATCTTTTGTCCTTTCCTCAATCATCCCTATACTCAGTTTTCTCTTTCACTTTCACTCTTTGTAACCACCGGCGTGGTACTGGAATTCCCGTTCATCTTTTTTTCTTTCCCCGATCCTCACAATACTCAGTATTCTCATTCAATTTCACTCCCTGTAACCACATAGGTACTAGTGGCATTCCCGTTCATCTTTTGTCCTTTCCTCAATCATCTCTATACTCAGTTTTCTCTTTCACTTTCACTCTTTGTAACCACCGGCGTGGTACTGGAATTCCCGTTCATCTTTTTTCCTTTCCCCGATCCTGACAATACTCAGTATTCTCATTCAATTTCACTCCCTGTAACCACCTGGGTACTAGTGGCATTCCCGTTCATCTTTTGTCCTTTCCTCAATCATCTCTATACTCAGTTTTCTCTTTCACTTTCACTCTTTGTAACCACCGGCGTGGTACTGGAATTCCCGTTCATCTTTTTTCCTTTCCCCGATCCTCACAATACTCAGTATTCTCATTCAATTTCACTCCCTGTAACCACCTGGGTACTAGTGGCATTCCCGTTCATCTTTTGTCCTTTCCTCAATCATCCCTATACTCAGTTTTCTCTTTCACTTTCACTCTTTGTAACCACCGGCGTGGTACTGGAATTCCCGTTCATCTTTTTTCCTTTCCCCGATCCTCACAATACTCAGTATTCTCATTCAATTTCACTCCCTGTAACCACATAGGTACTAGTGGCATTCCCGTTCATCTTTTGTCCTTTCCTCAATCATCTCTATACTCAGTTTTCTCTTTCACTTTCACTCTTTGTAACCACCGGCGTGGTACTGGAATTCCCGTTCATCTTTTTTCCTTTCCCCGATCCTCACAATACTCAGTATTCTCATTCAATTTCACTCCCTGTAACCACCTGGGTACTAGTGGCATTCCCGTTCATCTTTTGTCCTTTCCTCAATCATCCCTATACTCAGTTTTCTCTTTCACTTTCACTCTTTGTAACCACCGGCGTGGTACTGGAATTCCCGTTCATCTTTTTTCCTTTCCCCGATCCTCACAATACTCAGTATTCTCATTCAATTTCACTCCCTGTAACCACCTGGGTACTAGTGGCATTCCCGTTCATCTTTTGTCCTTTCCTCAATCATCCCTATACTCAGTTTTCTCTTTCACTTTCACTCTTTGTAACCACCGGCGTGGTACTGGAATTCCCGTTCATCTTTTTTCCTTTCCCCGATCCTCACAATACTCAGTATTCTCATTCAATTTCACTCCCTGTAACCACCTGGGTACTAGTGGCATTCCCGTTCATCTTTTGTCCTTTCCTCAATCATCCCTATACTCAGTTTTCTCTTTCACTTTCACTCTTTGTAACCACCGGCGTGGTACTGGAATTCCCGTTCATCTTTTTTCCTTTCCCCGATCCTCACAATACTCAGTATTCTCATTCAATTTCACTCCCTGTAACCACATAGGTACTAGTGGCATTCCCGTTCATCTTTTGTCCTTTCCTCAATCATCTCTATACTCAGTTTTCTCTTTCACTTTCACTCTTTGTAACCACCGGCGTGGTACTGGAATTCCCGTTCATCTTTTTTCCTTTCCCCGATCCTCACAATACTCAGTATTCTCATTCAATTTCACTCCCTGTAACCACCTAGGTACTAGTGGCATTCCCGTTCATCTTTTGTCCTTTCCTCAATCATCTCTATACTCAGTTTTCTCTTTCATTTTCACTCTTTGTAACCACCGGCGTGGTACTGGAATTCCCGTTCATCTTTTTTCCTTTCCCCGATCCTCACAATACTCAGTATTCTCATTCAATTTCACTCCCTGTAACCACCTGGGTACTAGTGGCATTCCCGTTCATCTTTTGTCCTTTCCTCAATCATCCCTATACTCAGTTTTCTCTTTCACTTTCACTCTTTGTAACCACCGGCGTGGTACTGGAATTCCCGTTCATCTTTTTTCCTTTCCCCGATCCTCACAATACTCAGTATTCTCATTCAATTTCACTCCCTGTAACCACCTGGGTAATAGTGGCATTCCCGTTCATCTTTTGTCGTTTCCTCAATCCTCCGTATACTTAGTCTTCTGTTTCAATTTTACTCCCTGTAAACCCCTGCGTACTAGTGGCAATCCCGCCTTGCTTGGGTGACATGAATAAAAAAAGATATTATGAATGTAAAATCTGCTGTTGCAGATTTATGTAAAAATGGAAAGAAGGAAAAGAGTACTAAAATCTTATATAATATCATTCATCCTCCACAGTCGTGAATGCTGGGCACTCTCCTCACATATGAAGTAGAAATTGAAGCAAAGAATGGTGGATCTACAGAAGGATGCTGAGAATATTATTGACTAATTTCATAGAGAATATGAAGGACGAAATTTTATAGGAGGTGGAATCAAAAAGGACATTTATACTTAACACGAAGAAGAGAATGTTGAACTTTCTAGGGCACACGATAAGGAAATAAGGCTTTGAAAGTTTGATGAAGACAGGACAGGTTGAAAGAAAGAAAGACGAAATCGACGAATAACCAACTGAGAGAGCGGCGGGGAGTGTTTAAGAGAGAGACTGCAAAATGACAAAATTTATTTAAAGTTACAAAGGACAGGAAATTGAGGGTATCCATGATCGCCAACTTCCAATTACGGTCTTAGAATATTCCCTCGTTGAAATTTCGCATATAACAAATGTTTACCTAAAGTACAGTTTATGGAACGTTCATATTAGAGAAGAAAAAAAATTCTCCAGCTTTGTAACGAACATATTGGAGAACTCTTCCACAACAAAAGAGAACAACCAGCAATACACAGACGGGCCTGAAATTCTTGAAACCGAAGTAGATGCTGCAGTGGGGAAATTGAACAGAAACAAGGCGGCAGGGACAGACGGAATTGCAATAGAAATGCTGACAGGCTTAGATGATTTTGCCATATACAAGATTACAGAAATATTAAATGGAATCCATAACAGTGGCGATATACCGGAAGACCTAAGCAGATCTATTTTCATAGCACTGCCTAAGAAACCAGGCGCAAAACTAATGTGAACTCAACCAAACAATCGGCCTAATGAGCCGCATGACAAAACTCATCATCCGAATTCTGATGAAAAGAGCGCGCAGCAGATTCAGGCCAGAGATAGGAGAAGAAGAGTGTTGGTTCTTTACAGCCAACTGAACAAGGAACTCTGGAATTCATGCTCAGAATGTTATGAGAAAGAGCAATACAAATGCAGAAGGTCGTACACCGATGTTTTATAGACAACGCAAATGCTTTCGACAAAATACGCCACAAAGATCTGTTAAAACTGCTCGGCAACCTTGATATATTTGGGAAAGGTATTAGAATAATAAAGAACCTACATTTGCAACAAACAGCCTGCATGCCCATCGGGAATGACATCAGCAGATATACAAAAATAAAGGGCGTAAAGCAAGGATGTGTTTTCTCACCGGACTGACTTATTCAACCTATGCAGCGAGGAACTTCCGAGATAACTGGAAATCCTACCAAGATTCATCATTGGCGGCCACAATCTTACCAACGTAAGATACGCAGATGACACAGTGCTGATAGCAGGCATACAAAGGAAATTGCCACCCCTCCTACAGAAGGTAGAGAAGGAGAGCGAGAAGAAGTAACTAAGCATAAACTACATGACGACAGAATCCATGGTCATCAGTAAAAAGATGAGAACGAAATACGATTCACAGGTCGGGACACTAAAACCAAGCAGGTGCGGAAATTTAAATATCTGGGAAGTGCGACTCTGAGATCCGAAGACGTATTAGTATGGCCAAAGACGCATTCCAAAAGTTAGGCAGAGTATTACGACGCAGGAGGATATCGTTGGTAACAAAGAAAAGAGTACTGAACTGCTACAATCTATCTGTCCTCCTTTACGACAGCGAATGTCGGACGATCTCCTCAAAGATGAAGAAGAGACTCATGGTTCTACAGAACGATACTAAGGATAACATTGACCGTATATTTGAACAAAGATGAGGTTTTTGAGTGGATGCAAACAAGAAAGAATTTTATACTTAACACCAGGAAGGGGCAGCTGAAATTTCTGGTACAAGTAATGAGAAAGGAGGGCTTGGAGACTCTTAAACTCACAGGGCGGATAGAGGGAAAGACAGACGGGGGTAAGCAACGCGTGACATACCTAGCGGGTGTAAGTAAGTAGTGACGGGAAAGGGTTTGGGAGAAGTGGTAAAAGGACAACACATATTGAGAGATGCAAGTGCTAGGGGGGTGTGGAGAGTCATGATCGCCTACGTCCTGAAGGAACACGGTACATAAAAGAAGATAGTATTTAAACAATCTGTGTTACTACCAATGTTCAAATAACTGTAAATTAAACAATTTATCACAAATTTATGTCCTGTAATAAAATACTCGTCGATATAAATCACGTATCTAAAAAAGAGATGAAAATATTCGCTTTATATAATTTATCTAATTATTTGTTTCTATGTTGAAATTTTGTAAATATGAGTTTTACCTTGCTGCAAGCATATTTTGTTGATATATTTAGCTTTGATTGATTGAAACCTCATTGAATCAATAAAAGATGAGTTTGTATGCGGGTGCGAAATGATAAAGTAATTCAGTGCGTGCCGTAACTAAAGTACGCATACCCTGGGACATCCAACCTCCGCCGGTTACTAATAAATGTCTTTATTCCAAGTTTACTTAATTGTCACAGATGAATAGTGAACACTGCTTCTAACTTTGATCATGACTCTCCACTCCCCCCTACACTTGTGCGTGTCGAAAGTTCGTGATTTTTTTCTGAGATGGAAAATAATTTCTTTCTGCTGCAACTGTTTTATTCACATTGTAAGCATTTTATAAATGAAAATTAATTCCTGACAATAGTCGCAAATGTAATTACAGCGTATATGAGAAATATATTTGCGAATATAGCTTCATGGTTGTGTGTCGATATAAATAAGAGCCAGTAGAGAGATATTTACGAAGCAGGATTATTTTTTAAATTTTTTTTTAAGCTTTTCACCCCAAGCAAGGCTGGAAGCCGCTAGCACGCCAGAGGTTACAGAAAATTTGGAGCGAGAGCAGATAGGAGTGTTAGAGGAAAGGATGTGGAGAAGGATAGGGGATAGATCAAGGCAAGGAGTTACAGAAGATTTGGAGCGAGAGCAGATAAGAGTGAAAGAGGAAAGAATGTGGAGAAGGATAGTGGATAGATCAAGGCAAGGAGTTACAGAAGATTTGGAGCGAGAGCAGATAAGAGTGAAAGAGGAAAGGATGTGGAGAAGGATAGTTGATAGATCAAGGCAACTGGAGATGTCGATTGACGTTACATTTGAATAGTTGAAGATTATAGTTGTCAGGGAAACAGCAATAAGGAAGGGAGTTCCACAGGCGAGAGGTGCGAGATATGAAGCTATTGGAGTAGAAGAGACGTCTACATTTAACAGTGAAAGGGCGGGAGCGATATGCCAGCCTCGTAGGACGCTTGAATTCATGAAGCCTGGGAACCAGCGAAAGCACCTCATCGACAGAGAGAGGCGACGGCGCGTCTGTGAGAGAGCGACTGCAGACGAGATGACAGATCAGAGCCAATTACGTTGTATATCCATCTCTGGATCTTATCAAGAACCCCAAGGCAAACAGAAGGGGCTCCAGACCATATATGACAGCAAACTCCATGCAAGGGCGAATGGTTGATTTGTAGGTTTGAAGGATCGATTCCGGGGAGAAAAATTTCCTGGCCCGGCACAGGGAGCCAACTTTCCACGCGGTAGATGAATCAATTGACTCAATGTATTTGTTCCATCTCAGGTCATCGGACAGCGCGAGACCGTGCAGCCGCGGAGAGGAGCTCTCGAGAAGTTGGGCTTCAGACATTGTAATGGGATGCAGGGAAGGATCCCTGTGGTGATTAATAGAGAGCAGTTTTGTTTGGCTGCACTAAACTTTCGATCGGGTATCACCTGCCGACCTGAAAATAAAAATGTTGGATTTTAATTATGTTCGAGCTACAAAAACTGTTTGATACATAAAAATTAGTATGTAAGCGCAGTCTATAAAAATGATATTCTAATTTAATATGCACAATAACTGGTGGTAGTAATAGGTAACAAGGTGAAATCATGACACTGACAACTATGGTAGCTTCATTAATCTAAACACTAGACTCATAACCTGTTAAGGTAAAAGGTTAAGCATTACGTATCTTCCTACCACTTAACGTTTAATTCATATCACCAATTTCATTCATAATACAAAATTTAAAAGTCATCTTCTACCTTGAGTGTCTCACGAACATTGTATTGGTTGAATTGTAGTATTTAAAAATGTCCAAAAATTAAATAAAAAAATAAAAGGTAATTAAGAGTGTGGAAATATATAAATATATGATTGCAAAAGCAGTCTAGTGACAGGCAGGTTTATGGTTTCGAGTGACGTTTATAAAGTCTGGTCCTATTTATAAAATAACGTACATACATGAAAAATCACGCAAAATAATAATAGGATATTCACACAACTTCTGAAAATAACGGCTTATTTTGGGGTATACACATATGCATCTTGGCCACAATTCACTTGTTAATTGACAAATTACTTGATAATTAATATTACGACAAATAAAGAGGAAAATAAATGATATGATCTTATTTCGGTCAGTAATATTAGATGATGTGAAAAGAAGGTTTGGATAATTTAACACTCACAGGTCATATCAAAGGAGAGCGAGTTATTTACTTAACAAATAAGATTAAATGAATATAAGAACAAATAACACAAAGAGAAAGAATCAATGATAAAGCGAAAGTCCAGCTGAGAGCATTAAAAGACAGGAAGCTGTGGAGAATCACTATCGTTCACGTCCTGGGAGGACATGGCGAGATCTCGAGAGAAAGGACGTGAGAATACGATTAAAAAAGACAACGCCAGGCGGAAGCGTGAGAAAGGAGATCAGAAATGTTGCAATAATAATGTCATTAAAATCTGAATTTTTTCTCCAAATATCATTTAGAATAAAATTAGGATTATTTAAACTAAAATAGTAGATAATTGTCTTTTCAATTTTAATATAAATAAATTTAAAAATAGAGGAATACTAATAAAAGCAGAGGTGCAAGCAAGCTATAACGACAGTATTTGCAAGATAAATCTAATGGCAGGTGTCTGGAAATTTTAATTCATTCTGAAATTGAATTTATATTTTGAAATTGCATTTCTGCGATGTGCTATTATTTACACTATGCACATTCGGACTATTGTCTTCATCTTTGTTGTTGTCGTCACAACATTTCGGCCATTGAGCCCCTCGTCCTTCCTCAGGTTTATATCTATCTGAGTAGATATACACCTACATGGAATTCTCAACTGAAAACTTTCTTTAATTCTACTGATAGGCTGTTATCATTGAACTGCCCATGCCTAGAGATATCCCGTCTAGTTATTATTTTTATTCAGTTATTGATCGCCTATTTCCACTGAGTCCAAATACACACTGTTCCTATCAAGACTTTCAGTTCAGAATTCCCAGCAGGTTATCCACATCGATATACACTAGACGAAGGTCGGAGTGCATAACGGCCGAAAACGCCGAAATAACAACAAGAAAGGTGAGGACAATATTCTGAATGTATATAGTGTAATTAACCGAAATTATATGTTAATATTCAATATATTGTGTAAATGAACGCGTCAGTAATTTTTTTGTTCCGTATATGTAAAGTCGAATATGTAAAAAAATTGGGATTCTTTTAAGTCAAACCAACAGCAAAAACTCCTGAGTAAGACGATAAACTACATACAACAGTGACGCCTCTGATTAGGACGTTTTGAGGAGCGTAGAACCACCTTTTAATTGCTGTTGTTCCCAGGTCCACCATGACCCGGAGTGGTAGCACCTGTTAGGGTCCCAATTGTTAGCAAATAGTTAACCCCCAAAACTGGGGTCAAAACACTATGAACGTATAAATATAGGTTTTTATATCAGCAATAAATTTTTTGAGGAAAAATTATTACCAGCAATACATTTTTGAAGAAACTAAATATTACCTGCAATACCTATTTGAAGAAAAAAATATTACCAACAATACATTTTTGTAAATAATTATTACCAACAATACTTTTTTTATGAAAAAAATATTACCAGCAATACATTTTTTGAAAAACAAATGTTACCAGTAATATATTTTTTTGAAAAATTTATATATATTTTTGAAAAATTTATTACCAGCAATAGATTTTTGAACAAAAATATTACCAGCATTAAAAATCTTATCAACGTTAACTAACGCATTGAGGTTGATATGCCGTAAAACAAAATGAATCAAACCAAATCAAAGGCAAAAAAGAATTTTGATGTGATAAGTTTTCTTCCATACAAAATAAATGTCATTGAAAAAGAAAAGCGCAGCTTTGGCGTCATCTAGGAATCGATAAAACGGATACGGATTGTTTCCACGAAGTCCGGAATTGACTGCATTTTCATAAAACACGTTGCTGATAATTTTTGATAAGTTTAAGTAACAAGTTAATTTTAAATTACGCATATTACATTCCCGGCAAAGAAAATCAAAATTCTGTTAGAAAGATTCATAATTGAGAGACAACTTATTTTAAATTATTTTCCTGTTGATCACATCACAGTTAATAATGTTTAGCGAGTATCCAGTTATTAGACTATTTATAATATTTTTTACTATCGCATTGCACATAGAGACTCTTCATCTTTCAAGTAGTTGTTTAGAAAAAAAAGTTGACTCCCGATTATGTATAGATATATATGTTTTGCCATGTATATTTAAATTTATTTTTATAATGTCATTACTATTAATAATGTTTGTTAGTTTTCGCACACATAATAGTTGGCATATAAAATTGCAAGTGTTTCTTTATATACGCGGATTGATTTGAGAATGCCCATCGAGAATATTGATTTTCTTTTTAAAAATGCCGTAAAAAAGACGTACGGTCCTTGCTGAAGAACTCCACGTCTAATTTTAATGAAATTTGGTAAAGATTCAAGCTATAATATGCTCCTAAATTGGTTTGGGTACTGTGTATCGTATAAGCTTTATCTCGGAATTGCACATACATACAAGATTAGAGTTTAATATATATATAATTAATTAATTAATTAATAATGTCACTTGATGATTAGTCGGGATAATTTCAAGGAGGATATAAATCCAAAGAGAGCTCAATGTAAGAACATTGCAATATAATAATAAATATAGAATCCTTTTTTTTCCCCTTTTAATATTAAAACTTTTCCATTTTTCTCTTTTTCCACTCTCTTCTTTTTTCTTCTTTTCATTTTCCTTGTGACTGAATAAATTGAACTCCATTTATTTATGTACGCTGGTCTGAAGAGATGGACATTTGAGGTCCAAAAAATAAATTATAACCTGCCCGAATGGATTTTTAAGGATTCAGTATTCAGTATTCATTATATATATATATATATATATATATATATATATATATATATTTTACCCCAGAAAACGAGAACTTCTTAACAATCCAATAAAACCAAGAGTGATGGAAGAAAAATATTTAATTCATAGTAATTGAAACCTTAAAACATGCCATTTAAGTAACAATGATGGAATTTTCATTTTTTTAAAATTACGTCCTGTAGATGGCGTCCTCCTGTACGAGTGCATTCTTGAAATCTGCTGGTGAGATTCCTCATTGACTGCTGCAACATCTCAGCTGGGATACTGTGAATTTCATTCTCGTTACTAAAATGGCGAAATGTTTACTTGCTCAAGGTCACTGTCTCGCAGTGTTACCACTTGCTCATGTCTGGCAATACGCACTTCAAAAATTCCCTGTTTTTTTGGGTCACCATATATATATATATATATATATATATATATATATATATATATATATATATATATATGTGTGTGTGTGTGTGTGTGTGTGTGTGTGTGTGTGTGTGTGTGTGTTGCCACTTGCTCATGTCTGGCAATTCGCAATTAAAAAATTCCCGATTTTTGGGGTCACCCTGTATATATATATGTGTGTGTGTGTGTGTGTGTATGTGTGTGTGTGTGTGTGTGTGTGTGTGTGTGTGTGTGTGTGTGTGTGTGTGTGTGTGTGTATGTGTGTGGATGTGTGTGGTTTAAAATTTACTATATCTATTTGGAATTTACTATATCTATTTGGAAAGAATGTTCGAGTATTGGTTCCAATGAACAGAAAATGTTGGGATGAATACTGTGGTAACTGCTAGTTTCATGCCTTAATGTGATCACCAGCTTAAGTATAATTACGCAGAGTGTTTACAGGGTATGAATGTGAAAACAAAAACTGACCATATGGAGGATTGAGGATAGGGAGAAAGATAAACGGGAATTCAAGACAGAACATGGCGATTGACGTTGCATTTAAAATTTTGAAAGGTTTTTCCACAGGTGTGAATTGTGGAAAAAGAAACTGTTGGAGTAGATGTGACGGTTGGATTAAACTATTTCAACAGTAAACGGTTGGTACCTAGATGCCAATCTAGTAGCACTCTTAAATTCATGTAGTCGGGGCACCAGGAAAAAAATCGTCCGAGCAGTTGCCATGAAAATATATGTAGAAAAGACAGAGGGAAGCCATTTGGTAGGAATGTGACTGAAGTCGACATACAATGTCAGGATTGATTATAATAGAGATGCTTCTTTGGATATTCTCAAGCATCTATCTGTGTGTGTGTGTGTGTGTATGTGTGTGCTCACGCGCGCACCATGCGTTTTATATTTGCAGACAAATATATACGTGACTGTCGCTCAACATGTTCTTATGCAGACATTGTTTGAATTTTGATCTGCACGATTGTTTATGCAAATTTTTATCTGCGCGATATATAGCGATGTATTGTGTTATGCGCATTGACAAGACAGCAGACGTTGAAATAAGTGGTATTCACATAATGAGGCTAAGATTCCCTTATATACATACATACATATATATATATATATATATATATATTATTTATTTATTATAATTTTATCATATAGACAAAACTATATATATATATATATATATATATATGTATATATATATATATATATATATATATATATATATATATATATATATATATATATATATATATATATATATACTAGCAGTCTTCGCCCGCTAGCTATCGCTTAGGAAAGTAAGATATATTCACTACTTGAAATCTTAGAAACAAAAAATTTAAATATATATATAAGTGTATAAATTACTATAAAGTAGATTTTTTTAATCTCACAATTCGTTTAAGAATTGAGCTTACGTTTCGCATTTATTTATATATATATATATATATATATATATATATATATATATATATATATATATATATATATATATATATATATGGGAGGGGGGATTGTGTCATTTGAGTTTGTTATATATATTATATGGAAAAATGGGAAATCCAGAGTCGAAAATTATTTCTTTAATCAACTGGAACACCCATCGTTAAATGACTGCTCATGCGTTGTGTCGAAGGAACTGGATTCACCAAAACTCTGTGAGTAGGTGCAATTAGTTGGTGATAGACGTCGGCACGGAATACAGAGGAATAAGACGAAGAAACTATTATTCCGAACACGATGCACTCTGCTCCTGTGATTCCATTTGTTTTGGCTAGAGCCCAACGCAGCTATTGGATGAAATTGGCATGATTTTTGTTGGGCGCTGATCACATTTCTTGATTGACAGGAAACTGAGACGGCAGAAAAAATGTAGTCGCTTGTCTTATTTGTCTACAGCACAAAATTCTATGAATGTGTTCCGCCCAGAAGAAATAAAACGTAATGACCTGCTTTGTTGTAAACTATCCAAATCGATCTAATATACAACAGACAAGCGATCGATCTTGACACCTGGTGTATATAACTGCACGTTAGAAAGTGTGCTTCACTAGAACACATGCAAGTTTATTGGGATAGATCCTCCCAAGGAATCTCATCCTCCTCGAGATTGTGTGACCGACTTAATTAAGGTAAGCATTCTTACACTAACGTTAACTCAACAGAAGGCTCGGTTGCCACTCCAAGTAGAAAGTTACTTTTAAAATTCTTACGATGAATGAAATATGTGATATGAATGAAAGAAGGATGTTAGGAAGTGAAAATTATGATGATACGTCTGAACTATGACGTGAAGAGCATTCTCTTGTATTGTTCAGAAAAGCACTATTAAGGTGCGTGTTGAGAAAATGGCTTCCAAGTGGAACTCTCTCCTTTTATTTGCAACGTGCGGGAAAACTATGACTTCCTGAGAATAGCCCGCCATTTTCTTGTAGTAAATATCTGAATGGGGGAACTAAAATTGAAACTCATCTGAACATTTTTCATTGCAATAGCAATAGAACAGCCAGAGATTCGTGAAGTTGCATCTGGATGTAAGAATATATATATATATATATATATATATATATATATATATATATATATATATGTATATGTATATGTATATATATATATATATTATTTTTAAATATAACTTGTCTTTTAAGTATGATTTTGTATTCTTGAACATAAATTTATCAATATAATTTCAAGTTTTCTTTAAAAATCCCTTTTTATTTCTCTCTTAGTTTCAAATTAATATTTCATTCTTCATATAACCCCAATTTAATGTCATACAGTTAACATCCGGGTTTAATTTTATGAAACCTCTTGCCTTTAAGACTAATACCTTCCAACATCCCCTGACCACTGTCTCGAGACTTTCGTCTGACGGAAACATTGAAATGGATAAATTCTGTATGAGTTTTTATTTACTTTTATTATTTTGTAGCTGTCACAGTTAATTTTTTTTCCCGACAAGAACTCAGTCTATAACGGAATTGAAAAAGACTGACAAATTTCGACAGTTGGAATAAGCCTGTTCCCCATATGATGTAATTTGGCATTTTATAGTGTACTATATTTGCTCTGTAATAATAAATACATTGAGATCTTTTTGTAGATCAGTTTTGATATTGTATATTACTAGGATCCACTTGGATTATATACCAACGGATTTATTACTTTTACTATATATATATATATATATATATATATATATATATATATATGTGTGTGTGTGTGTGTGTGTGTATGTGTGTGTGTGTGTGTGTGAGAGAGTGGTGTATGTGTATTTGTGTGTGCGTGCGTGTTGGGAGGACTCTTCTAACTTTTTTTTTATCTCCGTATGAGGATCACGCGAGTCAGTTCTTAGAACGAAGCATCCTGACTACCCGCGCGAATTGTTTATAGTGGTGAAAGCTTGTGGAGAAACGACCACATCTATGGATGGGCCAATATTGAAAAATGATGCACAGCGTACCACAAGCTCCTCATATGACCCTCCTTTTGTTTTAAATTCAGAGTTGACCCTTACTTAGATTTGTTGTCACACAAGGCTATAGGGAACAGTCTGTTGTGCTATTTACCGATATAAACGAAACGAGAAAAAAGTGGAACGATTACACTGACTCAATTGATATATATATATATATATATATATATATATATATATATATATATATATATATATATATATGAATGAAACAATAATATGCCCACATCTTCAGGGGTTAATCCGTAGATTAAACCTTTGTGGAATTTTCATATTTACTTTTTCACAAATATGAAAAGAAAAAAGAAAAAGAAGACAGTAAATGACAGTAAACGTTCTTGAAATTTTCAGAGGTGCATATAAAACAATTGTCAGAACTGCTACTCACAATACAATGGTGAAACTTGCAGAAGAAAATGTATCGATGATTAAAAAAAAAAGCGATCTCAAACCCAATAGTTTTTTAAATGCATTAGTTATGCATATAAATAAATTCAATCCCGACTTTGATCTAACGAATTCTACACGTATTAAAAGAGGAAGTAACTTACTGAGAAGGGAATTTCTATACTAAAAAATATCTCCATTCCTGAAAGAATAAATACATTCCCAAGCCTACAAAGATTATAAAAATATAAAAAAAATAAACGAAAAGATTTCAAGTCATAAACACATCTAATTGAAAATATACATCACATAAATTTATCCCACGATAACATAATGTAAATAATAATATGCATTAAATTCTTTTTTCGTCATTTACACACTTTCGTATATGAGACATTGAATTATAACACTTTGCGTCCTCCATAGTTTGTCTCTGTTTTCGGCTTTCTTCATATATATATATATATATATACATATATATATATATATATATATATATATATATATATATATATATATATATATATATATATATATATATATATATATAAATATATAAAAGTGAACATAGAAGTCACCACTTAGAGGCGACAGTCTGTTTCATGCTAGATGCAATCGTCAGGCAACTAGTGCTGTTATTTTTCTCGGCTATTTATATATATGGGTCAGTGGTGCATTGTGGGTAGTCTATTTTGGCAGTTATTTTTACCGGAAGTCGTTTATTTGTTTATTTATTTATTTGTGTCAAATTATTTTGCTTGTTTTTATTTAATTTAATTTTTATTTTTTATCTTCTATATTTATTTATTTATTTTATTTTTTTATTTTAATCGGTGTTTTTAGTAACGTAGTAAAAATTTGTTTATATAGCTTATTGTGGGTAGTCTATTATGGCGGTTATCTTAGCGGAAGTCGTTTATTTGCTTATTGATTTGGGTCAAATTGTTTTGCTTGTTTTTATTCATTTTAATTTTAATTTTTTATATTATATATTTATTTATTTATTATTTTTACACACGCTCTATCTCTGATATTGAGCGCTTTATTCCATAAATATATCACACTTTAAGACTATATTTCTTCATATATATATATATATATATATATA
Source organism: Acanthosepion esculentum (assembly GCA_964036315.1). NCBI lineage: Eukaryota > Metazoa > Mollusca > Cephalopoda > Sepiida > Sepiidae > Acanthosepion > Acanthosepion esculentum. The sequence continues at coordinate 14,374,569 of OZ038475.1, forward strand.
TATATATATATATATATATATATATATATATACTTTCTCGATTTGACCTTAAACTTGAATACTGGTTATTACAAAGCATATATCAATGATCTGTATAACCACATATACGTTACTATAGATTCCAACTTCTATACAATATTCTAAATAATTTACATAAATCAGTCCAAGTTAGCCTATCTACTAACTCCAGGAATAAAGAAATATTTACTTATAATGAAATTAATATGCAAAAGCATTAGAACTATCATCAAGTAAATTTAGAATATTTAGAAAAAAACAAAAAGGCAAAAATAAACAGAGAAACCATAACACGATATGGTTTAAGCCATCTTTTAATCGTAATGATCAAACAAATATTTGGAGAATGTTCCTAAATTTCATTCATAAGCACTTTTATCGCTCAGCAATACTAAAGAAGATTTTTAACAAAAGTAATATAAACATCCGCTATAACTACCTTAAAAACAAAAACAGAAATAAGCAATATCCCAACATAACAATATTATAATCAATAAATACATGTCCAGCAAAGAAGCCAAAAAATAGGATATATTCCTTAAAATGCCAATGTATGACTGATATTATTGTATACCGAGCCAACATACATTCCGGTAACGATGTTAAATTTTATTTTGATGCCACTTAAAATCCTTGAAAATTTCGTTTCTATTGTAATCGAAGGTGTTTAGACAATATAAGATACGGGAACAGCACTTGATTTGGCTTTTTGATTATAGGATTTGGTTTTTGCTACAATATCGTTATAACGTTATTACGTGAGATATTGTAGCAAAAACCAAATCTTATAATGGGTAAGGCAATAAATGTAATTAATGCCTAGTAGAAAAATTATTTATCGTAAAACACTTAAATAACTGTAACTTGTTAAACAGGAAAAAGTATTGTTGGTTGCATGTAGGCATAAAATTAAATATCTGTTAGGATACATTGATCAAGATTAGTTTTTAATATAAATTATTATCGATTATGCGACTTCGAAACTAATTTCAACAGGGTTGCGAGATATAGAATTAGCATATGTACTGCTAGCCCTGGCTACGTCGTTGACCAAACGTCGCATATTCCCCGAGTATATATATATATATATATATATATATATATATATGTATATATATATATATATATATATATATTGTAATCCACAGACAGACTGTTTCGCTGTATCACAGCTCATCAGTGTGGCTAGACGTCCGGTTGCCTCTGGCTAGAATCGAAAACCGGCTATATATATATATATATATATATATATATATATATATATATATATATATATATATACATCCAGTTCAAGAAAGACATTTGTGTCACTATCACAAAAAGAGAATGTCTCATATCGAGAATATTTAACATCGAAAAACATAAGGGAAAAAAATTAATTATTTTTAATAATATGTGGAAATCTCTACCTTTTGCCTGATGACGGTTGCGAGACCGGAAACGTATGTAGCAAAATTATGGAAAATAAAGCATAATATTTTTTGAAAAATAAATCGACATTACAACCAAAAACTTTTGCGGGTTCTATCTTCTTTTTAATATACACACTTTTCTCTCGTTGGAACTACTATAACCTCTTCCTTATATATATATATATATATATATATATATATATATGATACCACTTGGTAATGATAATTCGAAGGACCTCATTAATCCAAAGAGAGCACGATGTAAGTAACAGAGCAATATAATAATTTATTATTTAATTGATTTTTTATATTATTTTTTATTGAATTTACTTTATTTTATTGAAGTTGGGTATTATTATTATTATTATTAATTTGAAATTGTTATGATTATTATAATGCATTATGAAAATTGCTCTCTAAAATGACATGGCTATTAGATATATTACTGTAACTCTTTTACTTCTTGTGACCTCCTCTGTTACCCAGTATATTAACTTGTTCAGCACTTTAAAGAAAAATTTTTCTAGGTCAACTTATTGTCTCATCATTTAATTCTTATTATTTTAATTTCTTTCCCTCTCTCTACCTCCACTCTCTCACAACTTTAAAAAAAATTAATATATATATTTTTTATTTTATATATATAATACAATAATCACGTCTATTTTAAATACAACGTATATTTTTTGAATAAAAAATATAATCCCCGCATAATATATATGTGTGTGTGTGTGTGTGTGTGTGTGTGTGTGTGTGTGTGAAATGCATTTGCACATTATGCAGCTATAATGATTATATAAAAGGTAAACACAAGAATAGTCATATCTAGAAAAACAGTTTTTCGATTTATTTCATTTTGATTTTGTTACCATTTATTACAACAAAGAATAAGTCCTGGCACTGTTTTAATAACTGAAAAATAATGACACTATCAGAAATACAAATACTATTTAAGTACGTCTTAGTGTCTCAGATTTTAAGAAGAAAACTGTGTCAGAAATAACACCTAACTCGGTTCAGTATTGTTTATTAATACTTTTTTCAAGTCGAAACATTTGCTTCTTATAACATTTTTCGACTGTTTACTTTTACCTCATCTCTTTCTCTCTGTCTCTTTCGATAATAATGTCTCTGGCTGGCAGTCTCTCCCTTTAAATATAGTCTAGATCAGTGTTTCTCAAACGTTTTCAACCGATAGTCATTTTTTTTTTCTTAAAAAAATTCAAATGGACCATTCCTAATTTTACTTTTAGGCTGTTAATGTTTACACTAAAATACTCAATGAAAAGTCGAAGTAGTCTATTTAAACTTTAAAATTTATTTATTAAACAAGTATAAACACAGGATATCATAATCAATTTTGATGGTGTCATTCAGTCTTAGTCCATTCAAATAGTGACTAACTATATATTAAAGTTACTGATAAAAAAATCATAATCAATTTTGATGATGTCATCCAGTCTTAGTCAATTCAGCTAGTGACTACATTCATCTTGGTGATTCTTATACAAGATATCACAATCAATTTTGTTGGTTTCATTCAGTCTTAGTCCATTCAGCTAGTGACTACATTGATGTTAGTGTTTGTGATACAAAATATCATAATAAATTTTGATGATATCATTCAGTCTTAGTTGATTCACCTAGTGATTACATTTATCTTGGTGTTTCAAATACGAGATATCATAATCAATATTGATGGTGTCATTCAGTCTTAGTCCATTCAGCTAGTGACTACCTTGATCTTGGTGTTTCTAATACAAGATACCATAATCAATTTTGATGGTGTCATTCAGTCTCATTTTGATAGTTCCTCTTTTATTGAGATCTAATTCATTTCTTTTTCTACTGAATACATCCATAAGTTCCGCAAATCCTGTTTCCACCATCCACGTGGTATGGAAAGAAATGATAATTGCTTCTATATGTTGAAAAATATTTGTGTGTGAGTCCTTTATCGATATGTAGGCAAATCACCTTCTTTTTCAACTCTTCTTCTCAGTTATTTTATTCTAGTTTTTTTATTTTTCAAAGTATGAATGATTTAGATACATTTTTATGAAATGACTACAATTTTTATGGCTACGAATTCTCTGTGGACCATTGGAAATCCTATGTGGATTACCGGTAGTCCACCTGTATCAAGTTGAAAATCAGTGGTCTAGAAGCACATTCGACATTTATCAGTGCGCCCAAGGGTTGTTTCAAAAATAGCGCTTTGTCATTTGGTAAGTACAGTGTTGCCTAACATTTAAACTGACTAGAAATCATTAATTAAATGTTAACATTTTCCTGATTACATACAT
>OZ038475.1:14383304-14415804 GCA_964036315.1 Acanthosepion esculentum
ACCGCCAATAGTCAAGAGAGACAAAGTTTCCAGAGACTATCCAGTATCTAATTCTATCAGCAAAGACATACCTAGTTCCTTATATATATATATATATATATATATATATATATATATATATATATATATATATATATATATATATATATATATATAATGATATTAGTGATCAGTATGGATATTTCTAAAAGGATAAAAATCCAGGGCGATCTCTATGTCAGAGACAGAGCAAGAATTATTATTATAAAAGGCACGAAAAAGGCATGAGGTGATATTTATTTCATTAGAGTCGTACAAACTACCTCAATTCACCAGACAATGAAATCCATATATATATATATATATATATATATATATATATATATATATATATATATATAGACATGTTTAAGTAATGAAAGGTTTGGTAATCCGTTTTGATAATCCCAATTAGGATGTAATCCAGAAAGCTCAATGTTAAATCAGAACACTTATTAATTCAATTTAAATAGAAAACTGGCAACCTTAAGGGTCCATTGGGTATAATTTATTGTCCGAGGTATATGGTTTCTTACCTGGTTCATATATATATATATATATATATATATATATATATATATATATATATATATATATATATATATATATATATATATATATATATGGTATTTGCCTAATCTTGTTCGAACACAAAAATAAAGTTTCTGAATGAGGATTTACAAAAACAAATATATTTTGAACGTGTAAGGCTGAAGCTGCATAATCTTCACTGATTTAATTTCCTATATTTGTCTTTGTATTAGATTAATTTAAGTTTAGTATATTTTTGTCTATCCTTTTGTGTGGATACATATTTCTGTGTAGATTAAGGATATGACATTTTTTATGGTTGTGTTCCTGTGTCATAAATCGATAAATTTTGTGTCCCAAATTAATGAAAAAGGATTAATTTGTTTTAGTTCTTCAATAAGGTCATCCCAAAAATGAAAATTCAATTTTACCATATACGCAATAAGACTAAAAAATCAAAATATTTCAAAAACTTTATTTTTCAATTTGCTAATGATGTAATAGGCGAGTACTGGTGTATTTTTAACGCGTTTAACGGTTTATAGATGTATCACAATATACAAACTTGCAAATCATCAAATATTACAAACTTGCATATACAATTAGAAACTTATATCTAAAAGTAAGAATATCTATATAAAGAGAAATAATGTGAGATATTTAGCATAGCATAGTAATATCAATTATTTTGAAACAAAATAAATGTAAGTTGAACTTTCTCCTTATTACAGACGTCATAAAGATCAATTCTTTTCGATTTGTTCTTGGAATTCCAAATCTCGATATTTCTGGAATTCAAAACATTTTTTCCTCGTGTTTAATACTTTTTGTGGGTTTGCAAACTGATGCATAGTTACCGATAATCATCTTCATTGTCAATTTGATCAGTAAATAAATGGTCCACCGATCTGTAAGAGATGAAACTACAAATGTCGTGGAATGAGTCTCTTTTATCTGGTAGAAGAATATTTTTTAAAGCATTTCCCCTCAAGCAAGGCGGGAATGCCACTAGCACTCAAGGGGTTACAGAGAGTGGGCGGCAAGAGTAAAGAGGCGGGAAAGAGGAAAGAATGTTGATATTAAATTCATTAAAGAAAGCAACGTTGTTTTTTATCATTCCTTTTATTTTCTCAAGTACTTTCAATCTCATCCAAGATCATCTTCAGAGGTTAACTTCTAAGACAAAAAAAAATAATGTAATTGATAGTTGCGAATTTTTTTGTAAATGCGCATGAAACGCACCCTCTTATATCTATAAACATATATGAACGCGCTGTGTTATAATTAATGTAGAAATTAACTGTTAAAACTGTTTTTTGTCATGTTTTTATCTAAGGGAGGTAACATTCATTTATATGATTGTAAGTTTTTATAATCACTATTTAATTTAGAAACATTGCTATTATAGATATATTACAATATTTTTGCAATACTAATAACTAATCTTATTTAGTGCTGCTTGCATTTTTCTTATATTCTTATATATATATATATATATATATATATATATATATATATATATATATATATATATAAGCATCATATCCCAAGCAAGGCGGGAGTGCCACTAGGGGTTACAGAGAGTGGGAGCAAGAGTAAAGAGGCGTGAAAAAGGAAAGGATGAAGAGAAGGACGAAAGGACCAAGACATCCGAAAATGTCGATTGACCTTGCATTTGAATGAATGAAGATTATAGCTATCAGGTAAGTAAGTAAAAGGAAGGGAGTTCCACAGACGGGAAGTGCGAGTCATGAAGCTATTGGAGTAGAAGAGACGGCTATATTAAACAGTTTCGACAGCGAAAGGGTGGGACTGAGATGCCAACCTAGTAGCACGTTTAAAATCATGCAGTTTGGGAAAGCAGCTCGTCGGGGCATTTACCGTGGAAGTATTTGTAGAAAAGACAGAGGGAAGCAACGGCACGCCTGTCAGAAAGTGACTGTAAACGAGATGCCAGATCAGGGCGAAGCACATTGCATATCCGTCTCTGGATTTTGTCGAAGACCTTAAGACGAATAGCGGGGGGTCCAGACCCTATGTGGCAGCAGTATTTCATTGAAGGGCGAATGGTTGATTTATAGATTTATAGATTTCGATATGAGGCACTGTGTTGTTTTCTCCAATTTCTTCATCCATTACAACTTGAATCCCTTGGTCAAGAAAAATATTAACAGCCAATGAATTGTGTTTCTACTAGTTACTTTTCAGAAAATAGTCTTTGTAACTGAATGGCGATCCTATTCCTTCTTCCAGTGTTCACATTCGTAGTGTCTGCAAAAATCATTTTTATGCTCTTCTATAAATTGCATTTATACAGAAAAGCTGTTCTGTTGACAACAATGACACTTATTTTTGGTAGATCTAATGCTTCTAACTTACCTACTCTTCTTTCATTCCTTCAAACAAGCACTTGATATTCCTGGTCATCAATTCATTTACCATCCAATGCAATGGCCAATTTTCATTTATTTTTTAACGTTAACAGCTACCTTAATAGTGAATTTGTAAATACCCAATTGAGAAGGTAACTCAACGTTAATCCATATCTGAGGTAACTGTTGAAATACATTTATTGCTTTGCTGGTTGATATATTTGAAGAAGTTACTATATTTGGTTGCAGTTTTGGTTTCGCAATAATTCTTCCTTTTTTCTTGTGGATTTCTCTTCACAACTTTCGGCCTCTTCATGTTCACTTGCTCTTATTGGTTCTCTGACTCAGTCTTTGATTCGCAAACTGAAGTTTTTTTTATTGTTACTGTTGTTCAAGTACGTTCCAAGGTAGCTTTTCTTGTTTGAATAGTTTCGGAAATCGCAGTCTTTCCAGTTATATATCCAACATATCCTTTGCCCTCCGATCTGAAGATGATATAAGCGTCTGTCCTCACTACACAGCCATTCAACATTTTATTTTGCAAAGTCAAAAATTTAATTCAGTGGATCATATTTACATCGTAGGTGTTCAGCACGTGGTCTAGTTTTGTTTGTAAGACTTGGCTTGATAAATTTGAAAGAATTAATTTCTTTTGCCATAAGCTTGTTATTTCTTTAACGATTTCCTTTATACGTTCACGTCTTCCTTTTATGGATTCTCCAAGGAACAGATAGCGACCAAAATCTTGGATTTGAGGCGTATTCTCATCTTGTTTTCCATTGTTCTTCTAGAGGAACTGTTCTTTTTCTCTGTGGTTCTTGGAATCTTATGAGATTGTTCGGTCAGACCTATTTTATTTCATTGGTAGAAGCACTTATGGTTAAAAATGAATACCTGCAGATCTTTCAGCAAATCAATCTGCGTGGATCAGGAAGCATATATCCTCTGAAAGAAAATTGATCACAAATGCAACACATTTTTGCATTCGCCTTATCTAAATATAAACTCAAATACAAAATGCACATCATAACCGTCCAAAAAGTTAAAGAAGGCCCCAGAAATCTCTAGAAGGCAAATTCTAAAAGGTTTGGGAACGTTCTAGACGACTCCAGAATCTCACAATACTACTTACTTATAGGCGATTTTAGAAATGTTGTGTTGGGGTCGGGGGTGACATTTAAAAGAAAAAACGTAAGTATAACATTCTTCTTTATCTTTTAACAAATTTCCATCGAATGATTATACAGGAAATAAATTATTCTACAACAGTCATAACCATATTATATATATATATATATATATATATATATATATATATATATATATATATATATATATATATATATATATATATATATATATGTGTCTATAATTGTTTACGCATTTAATTTTATGAGCATGATTTCTGTAAGTAGGTAACGGGAATAACCTATACATCAAAGTCTATTTTTCGCTATATATTTCCCTTAGATCTTTCTTTGTCTACCTTTCGCTTTACGTTTTTCTTTTTTCCACCAATTTAATTTCTGTAAATAAGCTCGGAGCTTTGAATTTTGCAGCCTTTGATTGTAAACCACGTGAGAATTTTTCCACTAACCTAAGTACTCGCTGAGACATCATAATTCCGAAAAAAGCAAGTACTTACTTTTGTCTGCATTTATCAATTCATGTTTGTAGTCGGGAAGAATATTCTCAGACATCTCCACATAAAACAATCTCTATTTCCCCTGATATGATACGCGATTCTTTTAAAGACTAATTTGTCTCTGATTTGATGCGATTGCTTGTCATAACTAGCGAAAACTTATTAATTTCTACGAACCCAATATAGTTTGTTTTTAAATGTTCATACAAGACGAGAATTTTGATATTACGTATGGTAATATAACCATTTTTTTTTTCAAATCAAGTGACGTTTTAAAGGCGTGTACCTTTTGACGTTTTGTTAATCCTACATTACATGTTGAACTCAAAGAGTCATATATAGAGGCGGAAAGAACAATGAGATGGGAGTAGACCAAGACATGAAAAATGCGTTTTAGGATACTGTCAATTATCTAAAAAGATTTTGTAGTTCATTTGAAAGGAAAGCATTTTAATCTGTTCAGTGTCGTTGCATATGAAACGGTAGCACAAGTCACGGTGGAAGAAATTGAAAAAATTACTGTAAAATGGGCAACGCCAAATCGCAATGCTAATTAGACAAAATTACAATCTTCATGGCGGATGTAAATACCCAATTATGGAATCTGCGAGAGAAACAAATGCAGACTAGGGACCCGTAATAAACGTGCAGAAACATGAATCCAATGGTGCACATCAAACGGTAATAGCCAATATATGGCTTCAAGAACCACCAAGACGATTATGTATATAGAGGAACTCCGCAGGAGAAAAGAAAAACTGCATAATGACTAATAAGACATGCTGTAAAAGTATACTGAAAGCGTTAAATGTAGATACCCTTAATTAAATCAGAAGCAAAATTCAAAATGGATGACATTAAGCGTATAGGGATATATAGGATATTACACAAAGAAATTATGAACAAAAACAGAAGGTTCAAATGAAAGACAAGAAATGGAATACAAATGGCTCAATCAAAAATTGTGCAGATATAAAAACATCAGGGATAAAGGAGATATTTATAAGAATACAAGAATAATAGTAAGACGACCTATCGACTGGTTGCATGGTATCAGAAAAAATATAAACAATTAAAGAAAGAGAATAAATAAAGAAAAAGTATTCAAAAGTGGAACAAACACTGAACGCTTCCATGTTGAAAAATGAAAACCTGCAATACACAAAAATAAGAAAGTACAAGAAATATTAAAGTTTGAAGTGGAATCAATACTTACCAAATTGAACAGGATTCAAGCAGCAAGATCATATGGGATTGCAATAAAGAGGGTGCGATGCATAAATTGTCGTAAAATTATGCGAAAATGAAAATAACATCGACACATAATTTTAACAGATATATTTACCAAAATTACACCAAAATATCTTGAAAAAGTAAAGAGTAAATTTATTCAATAAAGATCGCCATTGGCTTCAACCATGTCAATCAGACGACTTCGAAATCCCCTGCATCTCTTCTGGACGGCCTCCTAGTTTAAGTTGTCGAATGCTGCAATAATCCTTATTTTCAGTACAACTTTGGTGTTACGAAGAATTTGTTGCTCAAATGCACCCCACATATAATAATCAAGTGACTTGCAGTCTGGCGAGTTAGCTGATCAGATGTAAGGTGTGATGTGGTCGTAGAAATTGTCTGACAACCATGACTTGGTTCACCTGCTCGTAGGATATGGTGCAGAGTCCTGTAGCACAATATAGGATCTTCCAACAGCCACCCACTTACGTAGGGCAGCTGGTAGATATATTTGTTTAAATATGGCCGCGCGAATGGTAATGGACGCGAGGCTTCACAGCTGTATCAGATTGCGTTTCCAGAGCGAAGGCAACCGTGTCATCTTATCTTTGCTGCTCTCTATCGTCATGTTGTTGAGACATAATCCGTGGCAACACAAACAATGTAAGTATTTTGAATTGTATATTGGATTGTACATTTAACAGCGTCTACCAAAAAATTAAACTTAATAACTCAGAAACGAAGGATTTGTAGACGGATGCTTGTATGTACTTTTGTCTTCGTTTTGGTGCGAGGTAAACCGCCCACAAAGTAAGTAAAAATATTTTTGATACACCCTTTACACACACACACACACACACACACACACACACACACACACACACACACACACACACACACACACACACACATATATATATATATATATGGGGGGGAGTACACCCTTGTTAAAATTAATTGAAACAAAACGAATAATTACGTTATTATTTACTTTTTTCGTATTTTTCTAATGCAACATGACCCAGTGCACATGTTAATACTTCGTATGTGCATTCCACGAAGGCTATCCTTGCAGACTGACCACAAATTCTAGATTGAATTTAAATCAGGAGAGTTTACGGGCCCGTCTAGTACTTTGATCTCCTCACTGATAAATACTTGCCAGTGAGTTTGTGCAGTGTTACAATTTTCATACGCTTCATGGCCGTAGGATAACTAATCGACAGTCGAGACAATAGTGTCTGGGCCTGATAAAAATCTGATGCAATCATGGATGACGCAATATTTTTCAAGTCCAAACGAATTTCATCATACACACCGAAAATAAATTCATATTACTGGAAACCATTGAAAATGACCTAATCTGAGGAAAAATAGAAATCGATTACACTCTGTCAAACCAGTGGTTATAAAGCTGGTGAAAGAAAAGAAACTAAAGCGGTTGTTTCAGTTAATTTGCACATGGTTGTATATATATATATATATATATATATATATATATATATATATATATATATATATATATATATATATATATATATATGTGGTGGGGGGAGGTGTACGTGCGCAAAATTGATAGTTAAAGTTTAAAGGCATCAATAATATTATAAAAGCACACACATTATAAGTTTGAGATCAGCTATATTAATATTTATTTTGATCAAGTTTACCAACAGGAAATACTTAAATCATGTTAACAACTCAATAAATGAGCGTTTGTAAAAAAATCAAGACGCACTTTACATTTTCACGCATTTTGTCTTGCCTTTCCGTGGATCAATTACCAATGATACATTTGATTTTTGATGGTTTATCAACTTCTTGATGTTTATTTAAAGCCAGTAAATATTTTTAGAGTACAAGAATATTTTTGAGATAATGATTTACTAATACAAGTGCTACAAATTAACCCATAGCTGGAGGGAATAGGTGGATTCATGCCTTTCTCCAAGTTTATCTTCGTGTAAGTGAATATAACGAAACCAGTTGGAATTGGAACTCGGCTCTTCGATTTTCAATTTCGAGCAATTGTCCAAGCGCACTGTATCTGGTATTCCCAATCGGTCACCCATCTAGGTACAGACAAGGCTCGACATTGCTTAACTTCGTCGATCGTAAGTGAGACGGTATTTCAACGTGATATGGTAAACTGGTTTTATATCCGGTGATTGGACAGATCAGAACTTAAATTAAAGGTGATTTGGCGCCATCTGACAAAAGACTGAATGTTATTGCTAAGCTTAAAAATAACATTTCGATTACAAGAAGAAACAAAAGGACAATAATCTACAAAGCAGATTAACAGGGTAATGTATTTATAACCATAGTTGAGAATGCACCCCAGGATATTTTATAGTTTTATATGTTTTATAGCCGAAAAGGGACATTGAATATAGAAAAACTTTTCAGGATCATCATTAACTCAAATCAGTAGAAAATTGTAGATAAGCATTTAGCTATCGTCTCCCGAGATCTAACTGCTTTTGAAGATTTTTATATTTCTGTATTATTTCGAATTATTTTTTATTCCTTTTCTTTAAAACTCTCATCGATTAGTTAGTATCAAGGAAACTTTATTTTCCGATTTAGATCTGTTATATACTTCACCATTTTACACAGGGAAACAACGTTTTCTTTCCTTTCGCAAGAACTCTAGTATGTCTTGATATATCACGCAGTCTTCACAAGCCAATGAATGCAATTTCTACGCCCATTTTAGCATAAATATTTGTATATTTCAGGGAGTATTCTCCCGTCTAAATAGACACACGACAGACAAAATTAACTTCGCAAATGAGGAATAATAAAATGAGAGTTGAATACAATATTTAATTATAGGACAAAAAATGTGGTCGGCCGGTTATTTTTTACACTAATGTGTGTCTTTCAGAAACGGAACAGACGACACCTCAGCTTTTCATGTTTAATATGTACTTAAACATCAGCATTGCTTACATCTTCCGTTTGTGAACAGAACTGATATCCGATGATTGTCGATAGAATGAGAGGAACGTTGAGTGAAATTCTGATTGTTCCTAATCAAAATGATTTTGTGTTGTCAGCCAATTAAACGAAGCCTCATTATTCGAAGAACAACGCCGATATTCTTTTCAATTTTGACTTGCGACGCATTGTCATTTTCGATAATTATGCGCCTATCATTAGCAAAAGCCGTCATTATTATAATTAACACCTTATTTCTGTTCTCGCTATTATCTCTATCTTCATGCAGCGGTCGACATTTAAGCACTTGCGGATAAGGCCAGGTGTTAGAACGTCGGGCAGGAAGAAATAAAGAGACCCGCGTTAGACCAGACATAAATAAGATGACGTCTGATAACGGCAAAGAAACCATTACTTGAAACATTTATATTCATTTATATCAATTTGTTTTTACCTAAACGCGAAACAATAAGCTAATCTCTTCTATATTATGCTTGCTTCTTTGTACTTATAAATTTCTCATAAACCATAAAAACACGGGAAAGGTTTTCCACAAATGCGCTCACTTAGCTATTAAAAAAGGTAATGTCTTCATTGTATAAAGAATTTTATACCAAATATCGCTTTAATTATATAGTTTGGTTTGATTTGTTTTACGGTATATCAACTTCAATGGATTATTTAATGCTGACAAGTTTTTTTTTATTGCTAGTAATATTTTTTGTCAAAAACGTATTGCTGGTAATAATTTTTTCCTTCAAAAATTTATTGCTGGTAATATTTTTACAAAACATGCTGGTATAAATTCCTTTTTTTACATTTTCATAGTGTTTTGACTCCAGTTTGAGTGTTAACTATTTGCCTATAGATGGGACCCTAACAGGTGCTCCCACCCAGGGTCAGAGTGGACCTGGGAACACCAGAAATTAAGAGGGGGTTCCACGCTTCTCAAAACTACCTGATCAGAGGCCTTGCTGTTGGATGTAGTTTATCGTCTTACCGAGGGCAGTTTAATTATATATATAAAAAATGCAAATATTTGAAAGTGTTTTGCACTATAAAAATAAAGTAAAGATTGAAATAAAAGTAATTTTGGTTTCCTCAATGCAATATTTTTAACTTCATGTTAATTCTTGGCCTATTCTATGGATAAACGGAATGATGTGTTCTTTGTACCAATTTGACACCAATTTCCAGATTTTCCTAAACAACAATATGAACGCAAAAATGATTATTCTCATTGTCTTGCCCTCCCAGTCCTATTTGTCGGAAGAGTTAACCCTAAACATCCAAGAAATGATATAACCTCATGAATGCTAGTAAATATTAATTTCATGAAACAGAGTTGCTAATTAATCCTTTAGACACGAATAATGAATGAATGATGCCCTATCGGAGGAAAAAACATAATCAGTTAATGATATGGGCTTATCTCGAGCGGTATTGATAAGGCTAGCCGTTTAAAGGTATATTTATCGCATGTTGTTGAGTTTTTGAGCATAAATTGTTTAACGTTCCCTAACACATGAATATATATGTTGCTGTAAATAACCTGTTACTATATTACACTAGTTACGCAAAAGTAACTGAAAATAATTGGACATTTTCCTAATAATAATAATAATAATAATAATGATAATAATAATGATGATGATAATGATAATAATGATGATAATAATAATGATGATGATAATAATGATGATGATAATGATATTAATGATGATGATAATGATGATGATGATAATAATGATAATAATAATGATGATGATAATGATGAGAATAATAATGATGATGATGATAATGATAATAATAAAGATAATAATAATGATGATGGTGATAATGATGATGATAATGATATTAATGATGATGATAATGATGATGATGATAATAATAATAATAATAATGATAATAATAATAATTATTATAATCTGGAAAATCTGCAACTTTTACGGGAAGGAAACTGCAAGAATATGGTATGAACAAACTCGGTTATAGTAACAGGAGCTTCAACAATTTTATGGGATTTTACAATATACACAGAGAGAACACTAAAGGCTAATCGACAAGTCATCGTGATCAAATGCCACAAGAACAAAATCTGCTTTCTTATTGACATGTTCGTCCCTGCAGACTGTAATTCATCTTTGTAGATCTTCAAAAACTAAAAGAAAAAAAAAATGAAAATCTCTAAAATTTGGCATATGAGGACATCAATAATTCCTGTTGTAGTTGGAGCCCTCGGAATGATTGGAAAGGGTCTAATAGACTCATTGGTGGGATTCCTGGTAGGTCATGCCTAAAATAATTGCAATACATTGTTCTCTCAATTGCATCTCAAACATTCTGAAGAGTTTTATCTATGTGAAATATCTCTGATCTTGGATATTGTTTTAGTTTTTAGTTTTTTGTGTTGCAAAAATAAATTATCAGTGGAAATTGTCATGGAGCTATTTCTGATATTAGCCTTCTGGGTAGGAACCGGAAGCAAATGTGTATACAACAAAAACCCAAGGAAATAATAATAATAATAATAATAGTAATAAAAGCAGTAATAATAATAATAGTAGTGGTAATAGTAATAACATTAATAGTAGTAATAATAATAGTAGCAGTAATACTAATAATAATAATAGTAGTAATAAAAATAATAGTAGTAATAATAATAAGAGTAGTAGTAATAGTAATAATAATAATAATCGTAGTAATAATAATAATAGTAGTAGTAATAATAAAAATAATAATAGTAGTAATAATAGCAGTAATAATACTAATACTACAAATAATAATAGTAGTAGTAGTAATAATAATAGTAATAATAATAAAAAAAGACAGTTGACATTTATCGGACAGGCATGGAGGAAAGAGTGCCTGGAGAATCTAAGCCACGCACGACTGGGGGAGATATTGGCTGCTATGCTTTAATAGCTCCAAAACAAAACTAGTAACATTTAATCTCTGCTGAACAGATTCTAAACCTGCACCAATCCGAATTATTGGTCTTACCTTTAAAGAGGCCTGGATCTAACTAACGCTGACTCCTGACTTCAGATGGAACGCTTATATTCGTGCCATTACAAAAGATGTTGGAACAATGTTTTCGCCATATTTATTACAACGTTTCGGCCGTTGTACGCTCCGGCCTTCTTCCGGTGGTTGGAATGTCGAACAGACCCCTTTATTTCGCTGACTAGGGTAGACAGTTCTAGTTCCACGTGCCATGTTTTAATTGATGTCAGTTATCTCCTGTTAATTTTTCTCTCTGAAAGTTCTTCACTGCCTTAACGTCCGAAACGTTGTAATAAATATGGCGATAAAGATGAGGACAATAGTCCGAATAATGTAAATAATTAACGAAAGATATCATCACGCACTCCTGAAAGATTTTACACATAAAAGAAGGTTATATAAACGTTAAGTGTATGTCTAATTTTTAAATTCTTTGGGCAGCTCGACGTGGTGTAATGGTTAGTAAGCTTATCTCGTTAGATCAGTTACGACTAAAATTGAGTTCGGTCCTTACTAGTTGCACCACACTTTCGGGCCTGTGCCACATCTAAGCTACACTTAGAAAATTAATTTTTCGGGCAGATCGACGTGGTGTATTGTTTAGCAAGATTCTCTCGCTAGAACAATAACGACTGAGTAGTGAGTTCGATCCTCACTGGATGCTCCATATTTTAAGCCTTGTTCCTCATCTGAGCTACGCTTAGAAAATCAATGTAATTCAATATCTAATGAAATGCTTCTATGACTCCACAATGTCATGTTTTGTGGCTCCAAAAGGCTCTATGCGGCTTTCTGGTCAATGAATTATTCTCTACTCTACAACCTCTTTTCCATAAGCAAAAACATGCGTGCCTTTCCTGTCCAGTGTCTGACGATAAACTATCCGCGTCCTGGGTAAGACGATAAACTGCATGAGCGTCCTGGGTAAGACTATAAACTACATGCGCGTCCTGGGTAAGACGATAAACTACATCCGCGTGCTAGGTAAGACGATAAACTACATCCGCATCCTGAGTAAGACGATAAACTGCATGAGCGTCCTAGGTAAGACGATAAACTACATCCGCGTCCTTGGTAAGACGATAAACTACATCCGTGTCCTAGGTAAGACGATAAACTACATCTGCGTCCTGGGTAAGACGATAACCTACATCCGCGTCCTGAGTAAGACGATAAACTACATGAGCGTCCTGAGTAAGAAGATAAACTACATCCGCGTCCTGAGTAAGACGATAAACTACATGCGAGTCCTGAGTAAGACGATAAACTACATGAGCGTCCTGAGTAAGACGATAAACTACATCCGCGTCCTGAGTAAGACGATAAACTACATGCGCGTCCTGGGTAAGACGATAAACTACATCCGCGTCCTGGGTAAGACGATAAACTACATCCGCGTCCTGGGTAAGACGATAAACTACATGAGCGTCCTGAGTAAGACGATAAACTACATGAGCGTCCTGAGTAAGACGATAAACTACATCCGCGTCCTGAGTAAGACGATAAACTGCATGAGCGTCCTAGGTAAGACGATAAACTACATCCGCGTCCTGGGTAAGACGATAAACTACATCCGCGTCCTGGGTAAGACGATAACCTACATCCGCGTCCTGAGTAAGACGATAAACTACAGGAGCGTCCTGAGTAAGACGATAAACTACATCCGTGTCCTGAGTAAGACGATAAACTGCATGAGCGTCCTAGGTAAGACGATAAACTACATCCGCGTCCTGGGTAAGACGATAAACTACATCCGTGTTCTAGGTAAGACGATAAACTACATCCGCGTCCTGGGTAAGACGATAACCTACATCCGCGTCCTGAGTAAGACGATAAACTACATCCGCGTCCTGGGTAAGACGATAAACTACATCTGCGTCCTGGGTAAGACGATAAACTACATCCGCGTACTGAGTAAGACGATAAGCTACATGAGCGTCTTGAGTAAGACGATAAACTACATCCGCGACCTGAGTAAGACGATAAACTACATGCACGTCCTGGGTAAGACGATAAACTACATCCGCGTCCTGGGTAAGACGATAAACTACATCCGCGTCCTGGGTAAGACGATAAACTACATCCGCGTCCTGAGTAAGACGATAACTACATGAGCGTCTTGAGTAAGACGATAAACTACATCCGCGTCCTGAGTAAGACGAAAAACTACATGCGCGTCCTGGGTAAGACGATAAACTACATCCGCGTCCTAGGTAAGACGATAAACTACATCCGCGTCCTGGGTAAAACTATAAACTACAGCCGCGTCCTGGGTAAGACGATAAACTACAGCCGCGTCCTGAGTAAGACGATAAACTACATGCGCGTCCTGAGTAAGACGATAAACTACATCCGCGTCCTGGGTAAGACGATAAACTACATCCGCGTCCTGAGTAAGACGATAAACTACATCCGCGTCCTGGGTAAGACGATAAACTACATCCGCGTCCTGGGTAAGACGATAAACTACATCCGCGTCCTGAGTAAGACGATAAACTACATGAGCGTCCTGAGTAAGACGATAAACTACATCCGCGTCCTGAGTAAGACGATAAACTACATGCGCGTCCTGGGTAAGACGATAAACTACATCCACGTCCTAGGTAAGACGATAAACTACATCCGCGTCCTGGGTAAGACGATAAACTACATCCGACACAAAGGTCTTTGATTAGGAGGTTTTGAGGAGCATGGAACCACCTCTTAATTGTTTGTGTTTTCATCCTCAGCCTGACCCGGGTGGTAGGTCCTGTCAGGGATCCAGGTATGATCATTATGAGAGTATAAAAATAGGTTTTAATTCCAGCAATACTTTTTTGAAGAAATATTACCAGCAATAAAAATTTTGTCGGCTTTAAATAACTCATAGTGTACCCTTCTTACTTTTTTTCTTTACATTCTCACAACTATTAACTCTCTACACTGAGAGGCTCTTTCGCCTTGTATTGGGTGAACATTAATATAAAAATATCAGAGATAAGAGAAAATATACACTTCTATGAACATTTTTATTTTCCATGGATCACCAGTTTTAAGACAGGCTATCGAATCTAGTCATCATAAGGATAGAGCGAAAATATCTTAAATTTATCGTAGAATCGAATAAATTGTGTGACGAGGCATTGTAAAGTTATTTGCTTGCTGCATATTCCCAAAAATCAGTATTCTGAGGTTTGGTCATTTAAGTACTGATTTGAGAAATTGGTACCTGACAATAAATTTTCAAAATTTAGTCGTCCTTAGCCGTAAAGACACGATTTCGCAACAATCCCGAAAATTGGTTCAATATCATTTAAATTCTTATAAATCGAATAATACCATAGGATCGACATTCCTACAATTCCATTAACATTAGGGAGAAGCGTAGATCATTATTGATCTCTAGTAAAAGATATAAATAATTGTGGATTCCGGGATGAATCCGATATCAATGAATAACAAACGCCAGGAATGGATAAGGAAAATAAATGCATTAACGTAATAATACAAACTGGTAATACGGGTTAGTAGATCCAGTAATGCGGGTTAGTAGCACTAATATATATATATATATATATATATATATATACAGTCTTGGTATTGAAGTATCACGGATGGCTCCTTACTGAGTCTACGGGCTCGTTACTGTGACTCTTGCCGCCGTCTCTGTGTGTGACTTATTCTACAACTACTGAACTCTACTGCTCTTCTGTCGTTCCATCTCGATTCCTTGACTTAACGTACTGCCGGGTATTCAGTGGCAGTAGTAAATGTATACCTTGGATGAGTCCATTTGTGTGAAAAGCGGAGAACCCTCAATAATAATAATAATTATTATTATTATTATTACTAGTTTTAACCCGTGAAAATTTCAAGCTTTGATTTCTGATTAATATTAATTCTTCAATTAATGATTGAATAAGCTCATGGCGAGTTCTACGACAATAGAATATCCGAAGAAATTCCCCTAAATATTTCAGCTTAACAAATTTAATAAAATATAGCAATAACAATAATACATATGCATGCTAGTTGTTATTTTAAGAAGTAAGGGGGTACAAATTAAAAGATTTAAAATTTGACAACCTTTTCCATTTCACACATCTATCTTCCCTTTCTTTCTTTATTTTCTAACTGCAACTATGTAGCGCCTTTAATATGTTATTGTTTTCTCAATCAATCAAAATGGAATAGGCCATTATTTATGAGATAGTGGTAGGGCGTAACGTCGTTCGAACTAACGAAGCGGGAACAAGCGCAATTAGTATATGATAATAAAATTATCAGGTACACAAATAGTAGTCGTAACAAAGCCATATTCTAGCCAATAGTCGAAACGACGTGTTGCTGCAGTTAAGTCTTTTGATTTTATCTTCTCAAATTTCACATACACTGGCCCTTGTCACGTTTGTAAAAACATTATTGAAAGAAATTAGATATATGGTCCAGTTGGCGCAGCTTGGTTATAGTAGTCGTGGCTCGAGGAAGCACAGTCCTATGGTTAGAGAGAATCTCAGTTGAGTTCCACCACGGAATTTGTGAGCGAACGGCGCTATATTGAGTCTGATTTGCTACCGAGGCCCGTAGAACAGTTGGTATGGTGTTCGCTTAACAACCTACCTGTCAGTGTTTCAATTCACGGTAGTTGATGCGTACTGCTGATGAGTACCAAATATAGGAGGAAACGGCCGTCCAGTGCTTTCTGCATTCTGTTGAGGTTTCAGACTCGATAAATTACTTAACTATATATATATATATATATATATATATATATATATATATATATATATATATATATATATATATATATATATATATATATACTCACTATGAAAAAGACACACAATGAGTTGTTGGCGATATATTATTAATTCTTCGAATTACGTCTCATCATCGTCTAAATGATGTGCACCTTTTAAATCTTGAAGGTAATTCTTGTCGCAGGTCAATGAATTTTTGTGAGAGGCCGAAAGAATAAATAAGGTACCGAAACTTACATTTCATGCTTGTTTGTCACGACTTATGTATTGCGCTACCTATTGAGGTCGAGTGCTTTGGATTCCTTGGAGAGACAATCGATTCCTTCTTTTGAAGTTGAGCATCACTGGCCGGAACCTGAAGCGTGCTTCACATCATTTCCAGATCACAGCTCAACAGGCATCGAGTTGGATCTGGCCAAGATTCAAAATAATTAAAGTTTAAAAAAAATATGCTTGTTACTTCCGACGTGAAACACATCTGTTTACCTTCCATTCTGATTCACTGATAGCGTTCGCTACGAGCGCATTGTGTATTTGATAATGATCAAATGCAAACGCTTTTAACACAACTTTGAAAATCTGTCTTGCAGTTGTAAAAAGGAATCGCAAGTTATTGACCCGTCTATAAAAACAATACCCTGTCCGGTGGCAAAACTGCTCGTGGCGCCGGGTTAACCACCGAAATTTTGTTACCTACTCTATTTGGCGGCTAACAAGGCAAGGTAGCACACGTGTTTCCACATGCTGTATGTATAACTGAGTCACAGCTAAGTATACGATCAGCGATAAAGGTGATTTTTCTATGAGTTTTTTTATTAAATAATTAAAGTTATATAGAAGTTATTAGGTAAATGATTTGATGAAAATTGTCGGTTAAGACAAAAAACTCAATTTTGGTGAAATCTTTGAAATACTCTCTCTTCTATTTCATTCTTATTAATTTTTTCAAGTTTATATCAGAAATGCAAAAACTACGATCTTTAACAAACATGTAAAAATGGAGTCATTTTAAAGCATGGGTGGGGAATCTTTTTCTACATGAATGCCACATTGTACTTCATCGTTCCTCATAGAGGTCGCATTCACGAAATTAACTTTTTTTACAATTACATATTTTATATCTTACGCTCTTGTGAAAATTAATTGAAACAAAACGAATAATTCCGTTTTTCCTTAATTTTTCGTATTTTTCCAATGAAACATGACCCAGTGCACATGTTAGTACTTCGTATGTCCATTCCACGAAGTCGTTCCTTGCAGATTGACCACATACTCTCGATTACATTTAAATCAAGAGAGTTTCCGGGCCAGTCTGTAATACTTTGATTTGCTTACTGGCAAGACTGGCGAGTGTGTTCGTGCACTGTTACAATTTTCGTACGCCTCCTTGGACTAACGTTCATCGCAGACAATGGCCGTAGAACAACTAATCGACAATCGAGACAATATGGTCTAGGAGTGAAAAAATCTGTCGCAATGACGGATGACGCATTATTTTTAAGGCCAAAAAAAAATTAATTATACATCCCTAAAATAGATTCATATTACTGCACGCCACTGCAAATGACTTAACTCAGAAAAAAATAGAAACCGATTACACTCTAGTGGGTCTAAAACTGAGCGTATGGTTAAAGAGTTGACGTTCACGAAGGCGAGGATGTTCTCCCACCTTTTTCCAGTTTAAACCTTTAAACTCTCACCGGGAGGATATATGAAGGGAAACTGTAACTATAATTTGAACATTAAGAATTTTGCAACGAATACACTAACCAGAAAATGGTGGAAAATGTACCGACTGACACAATCGGAGCATCTTTTGGGAAAATAAAAACTTGAATATTCATTTAGAACGTTTTGAATGACAAATATATCTTTTACTAAAGAGTAATTTTAATGTAACAAAAATTTAAGCTGATTTGATATAATATAGCTGGGGACCTACAACTTCGTATTTGAAATAATTACTTTTACAGAAACATTGAAATAGATGCATTCCAGAAATTAAATAAAGTATTAAGAACGGGGGTATTTTCTTAGAAACAGAGAAAAGACATTTGATCTGCTTATTATAGCAATTTTCTTATATATCTGCGAATTCTGGACATTAGCCTCAAAGATGGGGAGGAAATTTGAAGCCACAGTTATGTAGTTCAACTGAAGGATGCTGAGAAAATCATGGATCGTATATTTAAGTTTTAAGGAAACTAGAATAAAAAAGGACACTTATATTTCATATCAGAAAGTGACAGTTGAAATATCGGCGACACATGGAAAAGAAAGACTTGGAAAATTGATCACTCACAAGGTAAGAAGAGGAGTTGGAACCAGTGAATAAATGGACGCCATTTTAGAGAGTAGGAAAAATGGTAAACATACAAACACTCCTAAGAAATACAGTGGAGTTTGTGGAGAGCCATGACCGGCCATATTCGGAACGGTAAAAACACATAGAAGTAGATTTTCACAAAGAATTAAGTTCTCTGTCTATAGTTCTGAGATTATGTATTGTAATTGTTTAGAGTATTTAAAGTGTTCAGACTGTTGTCCTCATCTTTATTGTCATATTCACAACATTTCGGCTGTTGTAAGCTCGGCCTTCTTCAGATGATATACGTTAGAATTTCGAACCGAACCCTTTATTTAGTTCACAGGAGTAAATTCTAGATTGTTCCACGTGCCATATTGCAATTTTTAAATTAAAAGCGTCACATATTTTCAATATATCTTACGTTTAAGTTCGAACAGCACAAGACCAAATGGATTCTAACATTTTTCTCTGAATGGATCGAATTCTATCGTCATTCCATCTCGTTATAAGCGACGATTTCTGCATATATGCATCTCTGTGCTGGAAAGGAGACGATGGGCTTGAAGGGAACAACCAGTGCAAAATGCTAGTTGAACCGTTCATTGACTCTGTACAGCTGTAACTCGGTCGAGCCGGTTTTCCTATAACGTGATAACAGAATCAAATCATGAAGAAGAGATGCGGACTCCGCCCCAGAGGCCAAAACAGAACAATGTATATATGTAATGATAGGAAATATTGTTAGATCAGTACTGAAAAGTCTCCGCACAGGACACAATTAGTATAAAGGCTTTCATGATCTTCGGCTTCTTCTGGTAGAATTGGCAATTATTGGCGTGAGGAAGACACCAGACAGCAATGATGGAATAAAAACTAATTAGCCAATCTCTTTTTATAACTACAATAATATGTATATATATATATATATATATATATATATATATATATATATATATATATATATATATATATATATATATATATATATATATATGTACATTTCATTGAATACGACAGACAAGGTGCTTTGGTTTAGTTTTTTATACATTTTCTCATGCGATCTAATCATTTTTTTTCTTTTCAGATAATAAATTATATAAAGACTGACAGAATGCTCTTTTAATCAGAGCGCTTTCGGCTATACATTTAGCCATTTTCACGGATGGAGTATTTTAACTGTTAAATAAGAAAGCGATCGAATTAAAATAATATTCGGACAGTTTTTAATATATTTTATCATCGGAAAAGAAAAAAAAACTATTGGATCGCATGAGAAATTGTATAAAAAAAAACTAAATCAAAGCATTTTGTCTGTCGTATTCAATGAAATGCCCATGAAAGAAGGATTGCTACCTAAATATCACACACACACACATACATACACACACAAACATATCTGTCTATCTATCTATCTATTAATCTATCTATATATATATATATATTTATATATATATGGTACCGTCCAAATGTCTTCGAACACTTTAAACGTTTGTAAATGTATTCTAGTTGCCAGAATTTCATTTTCTTATGGTGAAACATTAATCCTTTTCAAGAAACAAATGTTTTAAATAGCTGTTCAAAGTTCAAAGTTCATGACATACAATTTGAGAAAGTCTACTTAAAGATTCCACTCGGCATCAAAAGACTTACTCATCACCAAAAAACTCACAGAATAGTTTAACAGAAACCTTTCGGTGAGTTTGACCGTCCTATGTAATACAAAATTACCAAGTTGAGAGTATTTTCTCAGTAGTCTATGAAACCGGCAATCTAATTGATATGGCTCCCTGTGCTATCAAGATGGATCTACTTCGGCCTTTCGGTATGTTACTATTCCTGTCGGGAGGCACATCTTTTTCATGAAGTAGACATTCATTTCACAGTTTAACAGGAGGTATGATCAAACACGTGTGCCAACCATATTTAACGTCTATTGTAATTAGAAATAACGTCGGATTATTTGATTATATATACATACTGATTTGTTTGGTTAGCGGTATATCAACACTTAATGGGTCATTTAATGCCATGATTTAATTTTCTTGAGAGATTTGAAGTAATTTTATAATTTGATTATTAATATGTTATATATTTATACTTTCATAATGTTTAGCTTTTGATTTGGGGGTTCACTGTTGGTCCATAGCTGGGACCCTAACAGGTGCTACTACACTGATTCAGGACGAATATTGGAAAAATAGCAATTAAGAGGTGGTTCTATGCTCCTCAAAACTTCCAATCACTCATTCAGAGGCCTTGCCTTGGATCGTGATACCCAGGTCTAATATATATATATATATATATATATATATAACTAGTGACTTTTTGCTAGCCAAACCTTCGGCGGCTTCTGACTAGTTCCATCTATCCGATTCCACTCAAAAGACTTGGGTCAACTCGTTGTATGATTTCCAGGCACTTTCCAAAAATGCCGTACGATGGCATTGCCTCTCCACACCTGTGTGTGTTTGTGTGTGTCAAGGAATTGAAAGTTGATGCATTCCTGAAGTATCAGGTGTGTTCTAATAATGGCAACTGAAAACAGGGCAACTTTTATGATTCAAGAGAGTCATAGTTGGGTCTCGAGTGGCGACTTAATCTCTTGGAGACTTTCTGGTGTGTCACTCTTGAGTGGTTTGGACTGAGCAGCAAATAAGTTTTAGAAACAAATTCGTAGATCTCGGAAGATGTTTCACATTGATAGGGAAATGGTGAAGAGGAAAGAATGAAGAAAATGAGGATTACGGTGCGAAGAAAGAAAGAAAGAAAGAAAGACAGAATAAAAGAAATGAAGAAAATGAATAAAGAGAAAATGAATAAAGAATGAATGAAAGAAAGAATGAGAGATAGAAAGGAAATGAAGAAAGAAAAGAACAAAGAAGGAAGTAAAACAGAAAGAAAGAATGAAATGTTAAATAAAATCAGAGCGGAATATTTAAATATAAATAAGAAAGAAAATGAATAAAGAAAGAAAGAACACGAAGAAATAAAGAAAGAAAGAATGAAGAAAAGGAAGAAGTAAGTAAGGAAGGAAAGAAAGATAGAAAGAAAAGAAAAAACAAAGCAAAGAAAGAAAAGAAAAAAGAAAGAAAAGAAAAAGAAAGAAAAGAAAGAAAGAAAAAAGAAAAGAAAGAATGAAAGAAAGGGAGAGAGAAAGAAAAGAAAGAAAGCAAGGAAAACAAGAAAATGAAGAAAAAAGAAGGAAAATGAAGAAAGAAAGAAAGTAAATGAATAAAGAATGAAAGGAACGTTAAATAAAATCAGAGGGAATATTTAAATATAAATAACAAAAAAGGGTAAAAAGCCAGAAGAGTATCAAAATAGATAAAGAGGAAAAACCAAACTGTGGAAAATAAAGAAAGACGGAAACGGAAAAAAAGAAAGAAAGAAAGAAAATGAAGAAAGATTGAAAGAGAAAGAAACAAAATCAGCAAAGTGTCGCAAGAAAGTAAAAAAATAAGAATAAAACGAAAAACATAAAATGAAGTAAAAATAAATGACATAAAACTGAAAATTATCAAGTGATAAAAAGGAAGAAAAAGAAACAAATATTCTTAAAGACTTAGGTAAAGAAATAAAGAGCTAGAACCTAAAGTCCAAAGTCAAAATCTGCGAGGACAATCTGTTAAGACTATATGCGAAAAGAGAGAGAGAGAGAGAGAGAGAGAGAGAGATAGAGAGAGCATTTATCCTATGCTAAAGATCTCCCAATTTTCCAGATTACTAATCTCAGTGTAATGTCGATATTCAGTATATATGTTGGCAAGAGCACGTGAAATTCCTCGGACTCATATTACACCCAAGATAGGGAAATAATCTGAGATAGCATTTTACTCAACATGTCCCCAACATAGGATTTATTTTAAGGCCCCGAAACCGCTTCTTTCAGTTGATTCTTTTCTTTCTCCTTGAGAATAATAGCATGAACAGTTAAAATGCACATTGTAGAATTTAGGGCGAAAAGGAATTAAAAAATAAATAGTAAAAAGAAGGGAAAATAGAAAGACGAGAGAGTGGGGAACTAAAGGAAAATAAAAGAAAACGTATTGGAAGAGAGACATGACAGTGACAAAAAATGGAGCAATTAAAATGACAGAAACGAAGGAGATATTTGGCGTGGAACTAGCAAAAAATGAAAATGTCTAGAATACAAATGACGAAGAAGAGGACTTGAAACTTTGGATGCTATTAAAAGCAGATAAGAAAAAAGGCCGAAATGTTGATGCTGAAAAATAGCGATTTAAGAAATGCGAGGTAGAAGTGAAAGGAAAGAGAAGCTTCTTATAGAGCTGAAGGCAGCCGATACCAACCTGTACATGATTGGAGCTTTAACTTGGATCAGGGACAAACGGCAGTGAAAACGAAGATCAATGAGCAGTTTTCCTTTTGCTTAATTTGTTGTTTTTTGTCCTATTTTTTTTTTTACTTCTTTCTGAAATAAAACGACTCCACTTGATGAGATGTCAAGCACGCTTTCTTCCGCAGTGCCGCCCAAATTTCGTTTGCAGCCAAAAGAGAGAAATAAACAAACAAATGTTAAATAGAAAGAAAAAAAAATCAGATTGTAGCAAAAGGCAGGATGTTTTATTTCAGTCCTTAAAGATGCGCATATCAATGGCTTGTCGTTGAAGATCTTGATCTACTGAGAGAGAAGAAAAAGGATTTTAAGCCTCGACTAAACATACAGAAAACTTTATGGAGCAAAATTAAGAAACATGTGCCTGTTTAACCCATTCATGAGTATGGAATATTTTGTTTCTCGGTAACTCTTCAACTCTCGGGCTGTACAAAAGGGTTCAATAAATACGCAGCCTGACACGTCGTTAATTGCTGGATTTTGATTCCGAAATGTTCAGCGTTCGATAAATATTTGCCAGTGAATGATATGTTTTTACTAAGAAGGAGATTATGTTGAAAGATAAACGTTTCTCACGCAATATTGGTTATGGCCATTTGGATTTACAACTGATTCCAATTTACAAATATTACAAACGCTAGATATAATACTACATTTATATGACAAGTGTTTTTCAGGACATTGGTGATCAAAGATCTTTACAATTACTTGTTTTTCATGGATGTCAATTATCAGTTATCTCCTGTTAATTCCCCTCTCCACTGCCTTAACCGGGTATTGAACTCACACTCTTTGGGCCCTGTCACTGGATCTCAAGGACACATGGCACAGTGTATAAAGGCGTTGGTTAGATCCAGTAACAGGACCCAAACAATGTGAGTTCAATACCCGGCTAAGGCAGTGGAGAACTTGGAGAGGGGAATTAACAGGATAACTGACATCCATTAAACATGGCACGTGGAACTAGAACAGTCTACCACAGTGAGCGAAATAAAGGGTTCAGTTCGACATTCCAACCACCTGAAGAAGGCCGGAGCGTACAACGGCCGAAACGTTGAAATAAATATGGCGACAAAGATGAGGACAATAGTTCGAATAATGTAAATAGCGTACATAATACCTCATCCCAGAAATATAGACAGATAATGTTTGAAGATATTCTCACCTCAGCAGTGATTTTTATTCGATGTGCATTGTCCATTCAAGACATTGGCGATTATAACTCTCCATGATGTTCTTTTGTTTATAACTCTTTGTAAATTTTGTCTTTTTGTTATCTTTTCTAAGCCCTGTTATTATTTCATATTCTGATCATGGGATAAACTGGAGTTTTGAAGAGAGGAAAAGAAGGGAAAGATTTCTTGCATTTCTTACTATACCATGCATATTTGGGCGTCGAAGTTTTATTTAACTCGGAAGAAGATAAGGCGATTAACATTATGCTGGAAAGGTATATAAAATAAATTAATGTTAAATCTGTTTGACCAGAACAGAAACATCCAAAATTCAAACAGTAACTGAAATCAGACGTTGAAGAAAAAAATAGAAGGCGAAAATAGAGAAATAATGCAAAATAAACAAATATTAAACAAAATCAAAACTTAGGGGATGGATCAACGGGAAAAACAAATTAGTAAAAAAACCTCTTAAATTATTATTCTTCTATGTGCCTTGTCCCTTAAGGACGTTGGAAAATATTGGCTCTCAACCATTTGTAGCTCTTAATAACTTTTGTCCTTTTTTATCTCTCCTAAAGCTTTGCTCTGCCACCCATTGACTCAAACTCGCAAGTTATGTCGTTTTCCTCTCTCCCTTTTATATTCAATCCGTTCTGTGAGTATCAAATTTTCCAAGTCCTCTTTCCTCACTTTCATGTACCCTAGTAATTTCAACTGTCGCTTTCTGATATTAAGTCTAAGTGTCATTTTGTTTCCATTTTATCTAGAACTTTGCAGATGATCACATGTTCGCACTTTCGGAATTCAAACTTCTGTAGAAACATATTTCTGTTCCTTCAAGCCTCTTCTTCCTCTGTGAGAAGATTGTAAAGCATTCACTGCCATATAGGAGGAATATACTCTTTTCCGTGGCAAATATTTTGACGAACTTTAATCATTAGATCTACCAGTTCAGACCTTTACAGCTAAGACATTCGTGTCCTATGAGGAAGAAGTAAGTTTCATTTGAATAACGTCTTCCAAATAACTGCTACCTTGTGAAAAAACAAAAACAAAAAAAAAAACGAGAGGGAAATTCCGCGATCGCTACTATTTTAAATCAATCCTATCTTAATACAGTGTTTCTCAACCTTTTTAAACAACGGCTCACCTAGGAACAAATGAAAATATCACGGAGCACTTAGGAAAATTTTTAAAGGGTGTACATTTAAATGTCATGAAATGAAACCAGAAATTTTGAATTAAACAAAGAACGTTGAACATAATTATATGAAGAAAGGGTTAATATTCTTTTATCCAAATAAAGGAACATTTTAAAAAGTTAAAAAAAACAAAGTATTTAAAAAAACATTTCGAAAAGAATTATTTTTTTAAAAAGTCTAATACTTATTCATTTATTCAAGTAAATGGTGTACCATTACTACTTACACACACACACACACACACACACACACATATATATATATATATATATATATATATATATATATATATATATATATATGTATATATATTTATATATACATGGTGTCCATATTTTTATCAATAAACATTTACAGTTGTCTAATGAGTGTCCTGGTTTATTAAAGTGTTCAGCTATGGGGGAATAAGGATTGTTTTGACATATGGTTAGTTTATCATTGTTGAAGCGAAATCTAAAATTATTTCCAGATTCACTAATATATCAATTATTGGGACATATTGTGCAGAATAAACAATAGATTATGTTATGACTATCACAGGTGAGGCGAGGTGGGTGTATCTTGATAGATTCCGATTTCAGTTCCACATACACACGCAAAAAAACACATATAAACTAGGTTTAAACAAAGACTTGGGAATTTTAAATCTGCATAAATATTTCAATAGTTAAAAAAAATTTGTTTTAGATATAGTTAAAAATAACTTTTTAAACAACATCTAAAATATTATCGTTAGATTTACGTTAGAAATATTCAAACACAGTTGCATTCCACAGCACGTGACGTCCGCGTCTCGCTACGGACGCTACTTGAAAACAAACTTCTGAATGCAGTTATTTAATTTATTTCTGACGAAAGATCGGGGCAGATCTGAAATAGCAAATATATATATATATATATATAGAAAAATATAAATAAATACTTTCACAAAAAAACATTCAATTTTTTTTAATTTGCAACTTTTCAGTTGTTTTCTCCATATTATATCTATCTATCTATCTATCTATCTATCTATCTATCTATCTATATATATATATATATATATATATATATATATATATATATATATATATATATATATCAAAGTGTGGGATTGGAATATACGAAGTAAATTCCAATAACCAAAATTATTATTCTTTAAAGAGTGCTCAATACAGAGTAGAGCAGATATAATTATTTATTTAAATATTATAACATTAATATGTTATAAAATCACTACAAAAATAGCCATTTTGTTTCAACACTTCTGGTGTCTTATTAAGTGATGATGTTGAATGAAGAATAAAATCATTATTCTATATTCAACATCATCACCTGATAAGACACCAGAAGTGTTGAAACAAAATGGCTATTTTTGTAGTGATTTTATAACATATTAATGTTATAATATTTAAATAAATAATTATATATATATATATATATTCATATATATATATCTATATATATATATATATATATATATATATATATATATATATATATATATATATATATATATATATATTCATATATATATGTATGCATATATATATGCATATATATATGCATATATATGTATGCATATATATATGCATATATATATATATATATATATATATATATGCCGTGACAATTTTTCGCGGCGTGCCGGTTTGAGAATCACTGTCTTAATCTCCTCAAGCCCTGGGTCAATCGTTACTTTTCCTGCATTTTCTCATGATATTATTCCTCGTTTTACCTTCATAAAACGAATTCATTCAGTAAACCATTATCTTAAGTGGCTCGTTGTCCTTGTATTGGTCTAATAAAAAATCTTTTGCACTAAAATAATTTTCAGTCAGCCAATAAAAAATATAACAAATAAATGAAAAAAATCTTGAAAGATAATTTGAGTCACGGGCACTAGAAGGGAAACATGAAAAAAAAACTATTCCGCGAAATGTGAAAATCGAACTCAATATTTCTTAACTGCTACTGAAGTCCCAACTACTATCTTCCAATTCAAACTTACATGTCTCTCTTCCTCTCCATTTCTCCGTAAAGATATTTGCTTCTATATCATTATACTGAAGTGTCTTATAATTGGGTACACTTTGAATAAGTTCACCTCGAATAATCTCACTCGAGCTTCTTAGCTCTAGGCCATATTTTCGTCATCCGTCTCTGTACTCAATGATGACAGTCGTTGACATGAGACCTGCCCAAAATATACCTAGCGTTGAACAACATAAACCAGGTCAATCCCCTAAATTTCCGACGAAAACAAATTATGTCCTGTCAAACATTAAGAGTCATATTTAAAAATTTAATCAGTGCTAATGCTGTTCTGGGTAAGACGATAAACTCCATCCTACAGCAAGACCTCTGATCAGGAGGCGTTTAGGTGAATGGAGCAACCTCTTAATTGCTGGTGTTCCCAGGTCCAGGGGTGTAGCGCCTGTTATGACTCCAGTTATGTAAAAATAATTAAATCCCAAACTGTGGTCAAAATACTATGAAAGTGTAAAAATAGGTATTAATTAACAGCAATACATTTTTGAAGAAAAAATATTACTAGCAATACATTTTTGAGAAAAAAATATTACCAGCAATACTTTTCGGCATTAAATAACCTATGTTTAAAAATATCAACAATAAGATCGAATCTTGTATTCGACACATAACTTTGATTAGTGTATATTGTTATAATTGTTTCATTTTATAATTAAGTATTTTTGTTAATCTCTTATTGCGCTTAATACAGCAAGTCTTCCGTCTGTCATATATTGTTAGAGTATATTGTTATAATTCTTCTATTTGATTATTATTATTATTATTATTTTAATTTCTCATTTTTCATAAATTATACACTAAACTTTAACATAAGTATAAGAAAAACAATAATTTATAATTATTACAGTAGTATAGCCACCTCCACTGAATTTTCAATACCTAAGTTTTAAAATTAAATTAATAGATGAAAAAGCGTTCTTGAAGATTTCATTGGCGATTTACTTACTCCAAAGAGTCCTGTCTTTAACTAATAAAAAATTCCCTCTTAAAAATGTAATTTCTCGATATTTCATGGGATTATGTAAGTGGGTTGTAACATATGTAAAAAAAAGAAATTACCAAGATTTTCTAAAAATAAGAATTTCAAAAATAACTTAATTCATTTCTGAATATATCCTGAGATTTTCATTAAAATCCGACCATTATTTGAATTTTGCAAGAATTTCCAAATGAATGTGTGTTTTCCTCGGAAAAAGCGTAAAATAAAACAAACCTTTTTTCTCTAATTCGCAGCTTTCGTAAAAAAGACAAGATATATAACCAAAATTTCGAACGTGCTAGAAAGGAGTAAAAAATTTACAAAAATAGTAAAAAAAACTTTGGTCTTTCCTCTTAATAATAACATAAACATTTTTATGACAAAACTTTGTTTTTATTGAGTTTAGGTCCTTTTTTCGTCATGCTATGCTGTTTTTTTACGCGACCTAATGGAGGTACCTACAGTAGTATCTGCCGTTTCAGAAACCCGTTGCCCCTTGGAAAATATCCACTGGACATAAGGGGAAACTTCCTTACTAGTTTATTCCTTAAGTTTTTAGTGTACCAAGCCGACGCCTTAGCGATTTATCAATTTTGTAACGACTTGCCATCGTGCTACATATAAAATGCTGACTTTTTCAGTTTTCATTACATTTAACTGTAATCAGAATCCATGTTTCGTTTTTATACAAATACTGAAGCTGTATGTATTGTAACATTTTAATCAATACACGACATCGTTTGTAGAAACTGTCAGATAAACGAATTTTCCTTCTCCCACCTCATGTAGAAGTAGTTTTTAATGTTGAATTTAAATATTTTTGGTAAATTGTGATCATGTTTTTCCGTACACGTACAAAAAGTACAATACATTATTTCAGAGTATATGTTATTCATATAAAATTTTCTTAGGGGTATATGCATAAGCCGTGTTATGAAATGTATCTGTCTATATTTCTGAGATGTGGTATTATGTACACTATTTACATTATTCGGGCTATTGTACTCAGCTTTGTCAAAATATTTATTACAACGTTTCGGCCGTTGTACGCTCCGGCCTTCTTCAGGTGGTTGGAATGTTAAATTGATCCCTTTATTTAGCTCACTGGGGTAGAGTGTTCTAGTTCCAATGGATGTCAGTTATCAGTTCCCTCCTGTTAATTCCTCTTTGTATGTTCTGCACTGCCTTAACCGGGTATTGAACTCACACTCTTTGGGTCCTGTGACATGTGGAGATCTGTTCATGAATTTCTGGGTATTATAAACCTAATGTCTCAGCAAACATTTTTTACTAGTACTCATATTGCAATTTTTTGATGTTATCGTGTTTATGTTTGGCTTCCATTTCCAAGCTACTCCATTTAATATATATGCATCGTATATACAAATTAAATAGCTTGTATTCCAAAATCCGGAAAAATCTGAAACCCCAAGCACTTCAGGTCACAAGAATATTTTCTAAAACGGTAGACAAACGGTATATTAAGTCCACATCACCGGACGATCACCGTAGTTAAGCAACATCGAGCCTGGTTAGTAAGTTTTGTATCACTAAAATCAATATTATAGCAAAAAAAAAAAGATGTGTAGAAAATATTTAGATTTCGGTATTAAATAACCCATAGAGGTTTTGATATGCCGATAAACAAAAAAGCAAAAACAAAACCGGTATATTAAAAGAATGACCAGTAAACTTGCAGATGGTACGCCGATCGAGCCTGGCTAGTGTCTAAATTGTTGACAGATTAGTTAAACCAGGTGCTGTAAGTTTGAATGTGCGGGTGGTGCAATGGGTAATGGTTCGAAATTGTTAATCGGAGAGCTGAGTTCAAATCCGTGTTAGGTTCGTTATATACACTGACGAGCAAATACCTTTCTGAAAGATATAAAATCAAATCTTGCCCCACTAACTATTGGTTATTTAGTACATTTTGCATAAGTAAAACCAATATTATAGTAAAAGAAGTGCGTAGAAAATATTTAGATTTCTGTATTAAATAACCCATAGAGGTTTTGATATGCCGATAAACAAAAACGCAATAACAAAAACTCTATATTAAACGAATGACCAGCAAAGTTTCAGATGGTACGCTCTTTTCAGTTGTTTGATAGCAAAGCAGAAACAAATCATATTGTGCCTTTGACGTTTCTCTCCGTGAGACGCCGCCATCTTTATTTTAGTTTTTGCCCCATAAATCTTTCTTGCTCTTCCCATTTCCTTTCACTACGCTTTCTTCTACCTCCAATAAAATTTATCCTCATTCATCAATCCAAACCTTCCGCTGCCGTGGTGACCTCTTCTCAGTTTTCTTTTTGTTAATTATTCATAAATTTTCCAGGCGGTAACCAGTTGCTTCACTATCCAGCCGAACCTGTTTCTCACACTTCACGTTAAGACGAATCTGTGTCGCACGTTTCTTCCATTAACTTTATCCTTCTCTTCCATTTTATTACGTTTTCTTGTTGTTGTTGTTGTTGTTGTTGTTAATCTGTCAGGCTATTTTGATGCCCCCATATGTTTGCTTCTGTGCTTACGTGTAGGTCATTTGATTTAATCGAACAAATGTTCGCTGATACACACAGGCTCACAGGTGAACTTATACGCATATACATAAGAATTGGTACCTACAGAGTCTAAAAATGATCGTGAACCAAAATTTAGTCAACCAAAAGGCTATTTCTCACCGTATCTTTTCAAAGATCAAACTTACCACCTTTTTTATAATGGCTAACAAACGTACTAAATTACCAACCATTGCTTGAGGAAGTATAATCATAGTATTGAAACATGAAATCTTTTGAGTAGCGATTTATTTTTTTTTCTTATTATAATTTCTTATAATAAAACATAATAATAATATGTTGTTCTACTTTGTATTGAGGGGCATTTTATAACAGAATTACTAACAATACATTTTATAGCAGAATGACCAACAATACATTTTATCTATAGTTGAAGAATACAATTGCATTCAAAATATATTTATACATAAATATACTGTTCCTGGGTATGACGATAAACTACATCTACGAAGCAAGATCGGGAGGTTTTGAGCGGCGTGGAACCACTGAGGAAACAGTACTATATTCGAATCGTGCAGACTCCTCAAAATTCATGAATATTTACGTTTGTTTGATTGTTTGTTTAACGGTATACCAAAAACTAATGGGTCATTGAATGCCGAAATTTAATTTACTTGGGAGCTTCAGTATTTTTTTTTACAAGAATATTTTGCTGGAAATTTATTTTTTTATTATTTTTAATTAAATCTATAATTACAGTTTTTTATTCTATTTTGTGTGTTCACTTTTTGTCCATAGGTGGGAACCCAACAGGGGGTACCACCACGGGTCAGTTTGGACATGGGAACATCAGCCATAAAGAGATGGTTGCACGCCGTTCAAATCCTCTTTTTCTTGCTGCTATAGTATGTAGTATATCGTCATACCCAGGACCAATATATTTATGTAGTACCTTAAATGTATCACTATTTAGTATGCCTTGTGTATGACGATAAAATACATCCGACGTCAAGGACTCTTATTGGGAGACTGGCGGTTTTGAAGAGCGGGAAACCACTTGCTCCAGCTCCACTCTAGCACGGGGTGGTAGTACCTGTTAGGGTCCCAGCTATGAGCAAATAGTTAATAAAAAAAACAATGAAAGTATAAAAATACCAGCAATATATTTTCATATAAAAAATTAACAAGAATACATATTTATAGTAAAATGACTAACAATACATTTTATAGCCGACTGACCAACTATACATTTTATCTGTAGCTGAAGGCATGCAATTACATTCAAAATATATTTACTTCAAGCTGTGTTCAAATTTCTGCATTAAATCACCCATAGAAGTTTATATTCCGTTAAACAAAATTAAACGAATCAAAAAATTTAGCAATATATTAAGCAGGTGCCAAAGTTCCTAGCATTAACTTTTCCGAAAGTTAAA